>JPFM01000061.1:55052-159524 GCA_000733375.1 Paramecium sexaurelia
ATGATGAATTTTAAAAATATCAAGATTAATGATTCTAAATTTATTTAATAATATTTAATAATCAAAATGAATTTGTGTAATCTAAATTAATTTTTAATTTTATTTTATAATATTTTCTAATAATGATGAGTTCAAAAAAAATAGATTATAATTTGATATTTTTAATTATTTAAGAAAATTTTTAATGATAAATTAATTTAATAACATGATAATTATCTCAGATAATGCACTCATATTACTATTAATTTACAAGAATAATTTAATATATAATTATTATCCTTAGCATAAAACTTATTTAATTAAAATTTTCGAATAATAAAAAACGTCACATTATAAAGTTATGTGTTCTTCTACAAGCATATGCAGAAAAATAATGTTCCCCATTTATATTAGAAGATTTTTAATAATAATAATCACATAGCATTGTTAAAATCTCTAAAATATAAGCATTCTAAATTATATTTTAACTTAGGATAATTAAATGATCAATATGATATGAGTAAAATATTGCAAGTTGCAAAATTTGAAAATCCCTAAATCCACATATAAATTAAAAGATTTTTATTATGAAAAACTATACTACAATATATATCTAATTCTTCTTATTAGAATCTATCTTCCAAATGTTACTGTAATCAATAATTCTAACAATTATTTGATGTAAATTTTAATATATAATTATTTATATTTACATTATGCTTTTAAAGTCTGATTCAATTGAAGATAGAAGAAGTCAAATAGAGTAATAAAAGCCATCAAGTATTGTAGAGAATAGTATCACGCTCTCTTTAAGAAGAAGACCAAATTAAAGAGTAAACACAAATAAATAAGATGGAGAGGATTCTTATGCTAGCTATAATTTAGACCATCATGAAAGAAGCTTATTAAAAATAGATAGTACTCCAAGAGAGTCACCTTTATAAAATATGTTATTTCAAAAAACATCAATTTTCACTAAAGCAGCATAAAAAAGATAATAATAAGGATAATCTCATATTCCAGAAGTGTAAGCTTAGGAAACTTAATAAAGAAAATAATAAGATATTTAGGATTCTTAATAGAATCTTGAAGAACTTAGAAATGTTATTGCAAAACATATATTTATAAATAAATGGTATCAAGGTCCATCGTATGAAAGAGCAAATGATAATTTTTTTATAAGAGATGATAAAATAATAATAATTGAAGATGACAGTGGACAAGATAACTAATAGGGTTTAAAAAAACCAGAAGAAATACTTAATAAGCTTGTTTAATCTCATATAAATCCAACAAATTATGTTCTATAAAAGAATGAAACTTTAGATAAAGTCAAAGAAGAGGGAGATAGACAATAAAAATTAAAAAAAGAAACAGAAACAAAGAAACTAATCAAAAATTCAGATGTTCGTATGACAATATATCCAGCTTATGATAATTTTTTTAAGAAATAATCATGATTCTTTATTTATTAGATTAAATCTATTTAAAATATTTCAATTAATATTAATTCTTTAATTAATTTTTTCTTAAAATTACTCAAAAGACAAATTAAATCCTTATTCAATCTGGATTTCCTCTAAGGAGATTTATCCTATAATTGACTTTTGTAATGCCTCATTTCCAATACATATTAAGTTTTCGCTTTAATTAACTCTGCATTCTTAACATATAGATGGTGCCTATATTTATAATTAAAATAATCTGTTTACAATATCAACATATGATGTATAGTCATCATGCTGCTATTGCTAATGCTGTTAACCTTAATCTTATTCATGAATTATTATTTCTTTTGGTTCTTAAAATTACACTTATAATAAAATATATTGATTGCTATGAAGCTTCTATACAGCAAAGAAAACTGATGAACATATTTATTCTATTCCATAGTCTATTTCATGAAAATAAAAGAAAAACTATTCAAAATTATTTCTAACAGTTTCAAAGTTAAATTATTAGTCTTCTATCTTGAAAATAGTTGAAGGTGCGAATAAAATTAATTTATTGTTCCTTTATGTTTAATTTTATAATTTTAATGATTGAAAATTCAAATAATTTACAAAAGCATCAAGATATGAGATATGCCCTTATTCGTTTGTAATTTTTGTATTATAAAAATAATTGCGAAGATCTTCATTTTAATCATATATTTGTTTGTAATTCACACCTAAGTTTTATATTGTATCATGATTTTTTCGATATTTGCTAAATTCTTAATTATAATTTTAATCGATCTTATATTCATAAACTATTTGATTTTATTGGTTGCTAAAGGAATAGATAATTTTTTCATTATTAAATTCTAATCTACAATATTAATTGTGGAGCTGAATCTAAAAATTTAATAGCTATTCCACTATATTTTCTTGACGAACTGTCACCACATTATTTTCGCCACGGGCTTCCATAGTATTGATGGTGAATACTCTATAGTTTCGATTTGTATTAATATATTATTGAGGATCTTGTTTTTTTTTGAAATAGCAAAACCACTTAATAGATAGTCCTATTATTATGAGCAAAATAAAAAACAGAAATGCTAATAAAATTATTTATGAAGTTAAATTCATAAAATTATTTATGAGTTTAATCCTTAAATGAATGAAAAATTTATCTATAATTTTTTTGTTGTTGGTTAAAAGTAATTCCTAGTTTTTCTTATAATTATAGATATTTATATATGAAATTTTAATATATTTAAAATAACATTTATTTGTAAAATATGGATTCAGAATTAAACGAAACCCAGGCACTTTCTAAAATTTTGATTGAAACTCACTCGAAAATATTGTCATCCTAAAATGAATAAGAAAAAGAATAGAGGTTGATGAGTTTATTTTGATTTATTTATAGAGACAAAAAAATAACACAATAAATATAAGAGGCATAAAGCATATTTCAATTTAGGAAAATAATTTTAGATTTCCATAGTCGTTTATGCTAAGACATCTATATAAGTAATTTGAGTGAAAAAATCGCAATAATGATGTAATATTTTGACTAATGTAGAGTCTTTTATTATGACTTTCCAAAAAGTGATCCTTAAATATTTGCCACAAAATAAATGACTCACAGATTAATTGATTCTGATACATGGTAGATCAAAGTTAAGTGGAATAATTCCATTCTATTAATGTTGAAAGAGATAGTAAATTAATTTGCATAGGAAAAACCTGAGGATGATTATTTTTTGAATGAATTTGAATTAAAGAATTTGGATGATAAATTTTAAAGGCAGAGAGAAGCCATATAAAATCTTGAATTATGGGAAATATTTCCAGATTATTTTCTAAATTAAAATACAAACATAGACTTGACTCCATAAATAAAAAAATTAGAATCTTTTAAAACTTTAAGTAAATTGATGATGGAAAGAGTAAATTAGAATAACATAATCGGAGGTATTATTGATTTAAATGAATAGAACAAATTTAATAGATTAGGATAGAGAATTTATAATTAAAATAAGAGTTAGAATTTAAAATTAATCAATTTTAATTACTTTAAATCGATGGCATAAAATTAAACTAATTTTGTTCAACATTATTGAAAGTAAATAAACTTTAATTTATAGACATTTTCTAATAAAGAATTATTAAGAGTTTTAGATAAAAAAAAATAAATGCTAGAATAGTATAGAGAAGAGAAATACGAAAATCAAAAGAACGAGGAAAATGAGAAGAAATTTGAAATTGACATCAAGGAATATTTGAGAAAAAGAAAGGAATATTAAATTTGTATTTAGAAGAGAGCAATTTGTATAAACACTTTATAAAATAAATACTAAAAATGAATTTGAATATCTCATAGTTGATTTAAAATATTAATTACATTCATTATGGTTATCTTTATTGTACAACTAAATATCTAGGAGTATTTGATAAGAAAAGGATTCCAATTGATATTATGAGGAAAGCTAATTAAATTGCTAATGTGAAGTAATTAATGGTGTCTTTCTAAATTTAGATGTGATATAAACATAATCAAAATGTGTACAATCATCCAAGGCACATTGATTTTAGTAATTGCAACAGGAAGTTTAACAAATATAATTAGAGCATTGAACAATTAAAAACAACATTATTAATAAAAATGACTGATAATTAAATATTCATTTGAAATACGAAATATTCACACTTTTATCATTATAAAAATGCTTAAATAAATCTTCTTTTAATTAAACTAGAGAATAAAGTATACAAATGCTTAAAGGATAAAAAATAAAATAGCTAATAAATATAATATAGGAAAATAATTAATTGTTTAAAAATGTCAAAGAGTTTTTACAAAATATAAAAACAAAAATTTATTATTCTGAGATGCTTATCGTTATAAAAGTTGGATATATAGCCTAATGAAATCATAAAATATAATGATCTCTCATATTTTTAATTTTATTGATAATGAATGATATTATAATAGATAGATCAAGCTGCTGAACTGCTGAATTTAATAAAATGGAATAGTATTAATATATCATATAGATATAATATAAAAATTTCGTTTGTTTATTTTTAAGGAGCTAGTCAGACACACTCAAGTCTTCACATGTTTGCAGGCAATAATATCCATAAAGAATATTAAAGCACAACAAATATGGATGGGCATCGCGAATCGCATTCCATGAAATAGAATGGATTCATATTCCTAATTACAGACAAGAGTGCATGCTGAATCATTCTAGCTTGGTTGGTTGCCTACATTTGCTGAAGCAAAGTGTAAGTAACTACTATAGACATGATCCTGTACGAGTACAGTCTTAATATTAATACTACAAATATAAGGCCTTAAATATATTTCTAATATTCATATAAATATGGGTTTATATATTTTTAATTAATGTTGTAAATTGATGAAGTGGCACATCAAATAAAAGAAAAATTGAGAAATAAGAATGTAAATTCAGATTTATGTATTGATAGGATATAAGTTTGATAACATAATCATTTATATTGGGAATATTATAAGGCAAGAGTAATTCTAATTCCTAAAAAATATTTCAAAACAATTTAGAAATAATTATGAGTTTAAATATGCTAATAGAAATATAGGTATACAAACCTGAAAGAGTATAATAATTATATTCTGATGCTTTGAAAGGGTAATACGATGTATTAATTAATAAAAAATTTAAGTTAGAACAACTTTGCATTTAGTTAGAAAAAGAGGTTTTTGAAAGCTATGATTAATTTTATGATGATAAGAAGATGAAATAACATACACCATAATAAAATGTAAGCTAAGTATTTTTTAAACACTATAATAGAATTAGGATTTTATACAATAATAGTAATTGGAATGGGAAATGTTAGGATAGCCTTCAATTTTATTCCCACTTAAATATTAATAATAGTAATAACAACTTAATTAATTTTAAAATGCATCTATTATATATAATTCATTAAGATAAAAGAATCATGATGATTCAAAAAGTATAGAATTAGCCTTATAATTGGAAAAATAGTAAGTTTGATTATGAAATTAATAGATTTCGAGAAGAGTAAATGTAGTAGGAGCTTGAAATGCAATAAGATTATTTGAATGAATAAGAAAGATTAGAATAGGACTAAAATAATTAAATTTAATGTTAAATTTGTTTAGA
Organism: Paramecium sexaurelia; assembly: GCA_000733375.1. Classification (NCBI taxonomy): domain Eukaryota; phylum Ciliophora; class Oligohymenophorea; order Peniculida; family Parameciidae; genus Paramecium; species Paramecium sexaurelia. The sequence continues at coordinate 60,637 of JPFM01000061.1, forward strand.
AAATATATCTTTTACAGAAATGGCCCTGTTATATTGCTCACATATATTTCATCAAAAATGTTTAAACTAATATTGCACAACCTAGATGTAGTAAAGATTATTTCCAATTTTATGTCCATCGTCATGCAAGAATAACATAATTTATTCTGATTTAACAGAAGTATTAGATGACCAACAATTATTGGAATTTTAGTAACTAACATTCAAAGCATATGTTGAAACTCATGGTGATGAAGTAAAATATTTAATTCTCATTTTAGTATTCATGGTGTCCAACTCCAGATTGTAAATTTGTTTTTATTGCCGGTGGAAATCCATAATTAAATTGTCCTGTTTGCAATAAATCTTATTGTTTAGATTGTAAAATTGAATTCCATAATGGGTTTACTTGTCAAGAATATAAAGCTAAAAAATAAATGGAATCTAAATTAAAAAATGAAAAATATCTAGATGAGAAATTCTTTAGCTTTATTAAAGGAGCTAAATATAAATAATGTCCTAAATGTAAATTCTGGGTTGAAAAGAGTGAAGGATGTAATCATATGACTTGTAGATGCAAATTTGAATTTTGTTATGTTTGTGGAGGAGTTTATAAAAAATGCGAATGTGTTAAGAAAGCTCATGCTAATTGGCCTGCACCTTTACGCCGAAATAGAAGATGAATTGATTTTGATATGTAGATCATTCATACATAACAATATCAAATATTGTATATTGATAATTATTTTTATTTTAAATTAATATAAAAGATGGCAGAGGAATAATAACCATTCTCATTTACTCCAGAAGGTGGAAGTGCTACAAATTCAACTAAAGATTACACTGGTAAAGGAATAGCAACGTAATAATATTTTATAATTAAACAGTTATCCAAATGGTGATACATATGAAGGTTAATATGTGAATGGAGTCAGGGAAGGAAAGGGAAAATATACATATAACCCATCAGGCGATAGATATGAAGGCGAATTCTAACAGAATCTTAAACATGGAATAGGAAGATTGATTTATAATAATAATAAAGGAGAATATTATGGTTAATGGGAATAAGGATTGAGACATGGGGAAGGATTATACACATATGCAAATAAAGATGTGTATTCAGGATAATGGTCATAAGGAAAGAAAAATGGATAAGGCACATATGTTTTTAATGACACTGCTATGAGAGTATTTATTAATAATAGCTAATAGTTTAGAGGTACTTGGAATAACAATGAAATTGTGGATGGAGAATGGATCTATCCTAATGGAACTGTTTATAGGGGACCATTTTAACATAATAAACCAAATGGAGTTGGCAGATTTGAATTTGCAAATAAAAACTAGATTGAAGGATATTATACATAGACTATTGTACCAAATGCAAATGCTGATGACACTACATTAAATATATAATTGGAATGGGTAACAACAAAACATTATTGATTTATACATAATCAAATATTATTTTATTATTATCTAAGTTGTCCTTTTCTTTTTAAGCTAGGTATTAAATCAATTTTTTATTTATTATTATTATTATTATTATTGACTATTTATTTCTTAAGATTTTATTAATTATATTCTTATTTTTATTTTTTATTTATATCTTATCCTCTATTCTCTTTATCTTATTCATATTTATCATAATGATCATTTAATTTTAATTTCATTTCTTCTAAATCCTAATTCTTAATAAAAGATGGACTCTCTGTTGTCCTTTATATTTTCTTTTATTCTTTATTAAATGTTCCAAATTCAAAATTATATTGTTATTTATCGGGTGTATTTTTTAATTAATCTATTTTAATTGAATTAAATTTTCTCAAAATATCAATCATCATTTTGATTAATTATTATATTAACAATTAGAAATTCTATTGAACAATATCTATTTCAATAGTTTTAATACTCCCTAAATAATTTGCAAATAATCCGCTTAATTTCTCATGTCCATTACAAATTTCAAATAATTCTTTATAGTTTTAAATCATTTGATCCTAGCTTTATTCTATCAAATTAATACTTATTACGATAATTAATTCCTATTGATAATTCTTTTATATCTTCACTACTACTTGATGAAATGCTTATATTAATTTTCTTTCTACTGCTTTTATTCTTAACGATCTTTTTATCGCTATATACTTTCACTGATTAAACTTTATTCTAAATATTTAATATATCTTATTATATTTAAGTTAATTATTATCTTATAGAAAAGTCTTCTATATTCTTTCTTTTATGTATATGTTACCTATTATCATTAATTATTATTAATTTACATCTACATTTAAAATAACCCATTCTAAAATTCTAGATTCTGCATTTTCTTAAATAATTCTTTTTCATTATTGCAAGATCTTCCAGTATCATTATCTTCTGTAACAAATTACTTTATGACTGCTCCTTTTGCCTATTTTTAATTATTTGAATCATTCTTACTCGAGAAGTACTTAAATTTCCTATTTCAGATTTTATTTGACGATCTTCTTGTTTAAGTTAAGTATTTGTGTAAGAAACATCTTTCAATCTCAACTGCTGAAACTTCATTTATATTAAATTTGAAAATAAAACAATAAAAATTTAATGCCACCCAAGAAGGATAATAAAAAGGAAGTAAAATCTACATTTATTTCATATCTAGTTAGTTCTATCCGAAGATGACGGAACTGGAATCTTAAAAAATATTGTACAATTCAAAATACAATTTCAAGTGGTTACATAAAATCTCTAAAACATTGTTATCATGTATGAATGGTTAAATGCAAATTCAACAGAAAGATATGACACTGGTTTAATTGATCAATGGAATGTTGTTTCTAGTGAACAATAATAAAATCCCGATGACCCACCAATCGTTACTTATTCTTATGAAAAAGTTTTCGATTAAATAAGATTTATTGATTCTTTAGCAGAAGTATTATCAAAAAAAAAATTATACATGTATTTCGTAAATGCAGATGATATGAAAGTTATGCAAGAATTTTAATTTGATTATAGTTTAATGCTCAATACTCCAAATGTATATTGTAATTTAATTATATTTAGTTCGAATTCTCTTTCTCTAAAATGAGAATTATGGAAATATTGGATTTTAAATTCAATATTTAGAGTGACAAGCCCTTATTACATGATCAATTAAGAGCAAAACTTAATCCATTTTAAATAGAAATAGTATCATGTGAAAACATACCTGTATAAGCTTAAAAGTCTTATGAACTATGCTATGTTTAATATGAGTTTTATGATGGTTCTATAATAAAAACTGATATGCAAGTATAAATGTAAAACATGTACTTTAATTCAAAACATATATTTTTATTGGGAACATTGGATATATCAAAGCATTTCGAAACAAAACCATTAAAATTTGAATTGCATGATAAAGATGAAATAGTAAGAAACGATATAAAAGAAGAATTATAATTATTTGACATAGAAAAATGGTTATAAATAGAAGAAGAGAAAAACAGACCTCCTGAACCAGATTTCACAGTAGATCCAAAAACAGGAAAGAAAATACCTAAAAAGGAATAAAAAAAAGAAGATAAAAAGGAGGTTAAAAAAGAAGTCAAAAAAGATGCAAAAAAAGACAATAAAAAAAAAGAAGTGAAATTAGGAGAACCTATTTTAGAAGAATAAACAAAAAAATAATATAATAGAAATAATCATGGAGTTGCAATAATGAATTTAAGTGCATTTATCAATTCAAATGTCAAAGAAGTTGATTTATTAGTTGGTATAGTACCTAGAAGAGTGTTTGAAGATACAGAATCTAATAATTTGGATTTAAATACTACAGCTAGAAAAAATATTCCAAAAGTATTTACAGCCGCCAATTATTTAGACTAGTAAGCTACTATGTATGTAAAATTTGAAATGTCTAATGCATTAATTAAAAAATGATATAATAGATATTATTATTAATTATCATTTAAAAATATCTTAGCATTCTTAATCTGACTAAGATATTTATTATCTTTATTAATAGAATTACTTTTATAAAGTTTCTTCTTCAGATAAATGAGATCTAAACATTGATAATTATGATTATAATCTAAATTTATATAAATAAGTAATTACGTTTAAATTTCTTCCATTTTTGTTAATAAAATTTATTCGAGTCCTTTTACATATTCATCAACATCAGATCCAGGCTTGTCGATATTATGCAATAACATCATTTCCTAAAAATTAAATGTAATTTATACTTATTTAACCAATTCTACCATCTAATCAATGTGAGATCTGTGACTTGATATAAGATTTTCTTCTTCTTCAAGAATTACACTTATCAATTATTCATGCTTTTATCCTATTTTCATTAAGTCATCTTCCATTGATTAACTTATTTCTACAAATTAATTCATTTAAATACTTGTCTTTCTTTCTATTTGACTTGGAAATAAATTTTCGTTCATATAAGGTCTTGGATCTTAAAGTTGAGGGGTTGGTTTATTGAAGGATTACTTATTTTTTGATTCATTTATTTTGAATTATGGTTATTATTATTATTATAAAGGAATAACTGGTTACGGCTATGGAGGAGGAGGTTAAACATAATTTTAATATGTATATGTAGGTTATTGGGATTGTGATTATTATTATGATATTATCATTCCAGGCACAGAATTTTATAAATTTAAAAATTAAGGTTATTAAAATAGATTTTAATTCTAATAATTTTATAATGGATTGTTTTTAAATGGATTGAATTGTGGTTATTATTATTACTATGGATTTTGAGGTTATTTCTACATTTTAATAGGTTATTGTTATCTTGGTAACATTAATTCTCTTGCCAATTTATCTAATGATGTAACTTAATCTTTTAATTCTTTGTCATTTGGTTTTTTAAGTTCTTTTACTCTATCGGCATATCTTAATGTATTTAAAGTATGTTCAGAAGATGAATTTGATGGAGAAAAGTTACCAATCATTACAGTCTTGCAATTACCAATAAAAGAATCTTTTAAAACTAATGTCAATTTTGATCCTCTAAAAGGAGTATGATTCTTATTTAAATCTAATGCTCGTATACATTCTTTTAATGCTAATAATGATTTATTAATTTCTGCTCCATCAAATCTTGTTTATTTGTTTGTATCACTAACATCTGCACCTCTTTCACTACCTGCCAAATCAATAAATGATAATTTCCCATGAGATCTAGATCCATCTTTTAATGTTATTTATAAAATAGCATGAGATCTAGAGGAATCACTATTTGATGAATTGGATGCTGTTATTCTTGATGCACTTCCTTGTTCAATTACTTTCATGAGTTATTCAACAGATTACACTTTTCTTTCTTATAAACCTACTATATTCACATTTCCTTTTGCATCTTCTCTTGCTTAGAGGAGAGATCTTTCATTTAAGAGATCAAAAAGTTTTCCACAATAAATCTCATAAAATGAGATTGCAATTTGAAGATGACCATAACATTCATTATTTAGTAAACAAAAAATGTCATATGCTGCCAATAAATACAATCCAGGTACTCTTTCTTGATAATCACCTAACATGGTATATGTTTTGCCTGATCCTGTTTATCCATAAGCAAAACATGTTACTTTGGCCTTATTAAATGCTGCTTCAACTATGGGCCGTACAATTTGCAAATACAATTGTTCATTAGTGGTATTTTCATCGAAGGCTGCATCAAAGTTAAATTAATGCTCTTCAATATATTTGGTTAGATCAACTTTAGTTCTAAAAAAGGTGATGAATATTTAGGGAATACCTTTGTTCTTTTACAATCACTTAACTCTATTAATTTGAAACGTCGACAATATCAATATCACCTTTATTGATTTCTTTCTTATTCAATGGTCTTTTACGAACTGCCACTATGATCTTAGGTTCTCCTTGTTCAATTAACATTTTAAATTTTTCTTTTTTTTGAATTTAATTTGTTATTTATAGTTCGTTATCACTACATCATTAATATATATGTAATCTAATCCTAAAATTACTCCCAATAATCAATTCTACACAGGCACTTATCCATAGACCATTCTAATAAAGGATAGATAATAACCTACTAAAACCCGATACGACAGGTAATCACAACCCATCATTAGAGGCAAAGGTAAACATGCAGTTACTTTTAAACCTGATATTCATAAAATCTACACTGTTGAAAATTGGAAAATATATAACGTTGAGAATGAAAACTAACCCAATGAAAACAAATGTTGCCAAATACTCTGACTATAATTAATTAATATTTATATAGTTATATTACTCATCCTAACTTTGATTTCAATTTATCTTAATACTCTATATTCTCTTATTAAACTTACTCCAAAATTTAATATATCTCCAGAACTTTATACTTTATCATTCTACTTATCTCTCTAAAAATAAAATACTACCAATTATGCTCATTTCATTCTAAGATTCTCATCTTTTAATTCTTTGAAATATTTTGTAACTGCTTTTGTTTACTAGAAATACTTCTGTATTTTTTGATTATTCAGACAAATCATTTATCAAACTCTATGATTATAACTCCTTCTTTTATTTCAAGTAATTTCAATAATTTATGTTTCTTCACTATATAATTTATAATTAATATTTTTTAATTATCCCTTAATTTTTATGATATTATTTAATCTACCATTATCTTCTTCCAACATACTAAATTATATAATTCAATTTTTGAAATTTCTTAAGATAATATTACTTTTATTCTTATTGTTGATTATTGGTTATACTCTTAATATATAACTTATCGATATCGAAAAACTTTTTCAACATTTTTTGATTTACTTATATTATTATATTAAAAATGATTATTATTTCTTTATTATTAGATAAATCTCTTATCACTTTATTAACTATTAATTTGATATTTATAATTTTCGAATAGATTAAGATATTTATAAGATTTAGACTCAAAATTCTTAATACATTTGAATTATAAATTTAAAATTTTAATTAAAAATTAATTCTTAAATCTCTAATTAAAAACTATCAATTTCTTTAATAAATTTCTCTTAGAATTATTAGGAGATTATTATAATTAAATTGTTCTAATTAATTCTATATGTATTACTATTATTGTTATGATGATAAACAATATTTTAGATTAGATTTAAGATATTGAATAAGAATTAAGATTTTTATTGTAATTTAGATAAATTGTTCTCTTTTGTATTCATGAAAATATTAGTAGAATTTGTTTTAAAAAAGATGTATTCATATGATTTAATAATTAAATTATAAAAATTTATTTAAATTTTTACAGGAAATAATCATTATAAAGTTAATTGGGGTTCATTCATTTCCTTTTATCTAAGTAAATATTAAATAATTAGAATTACGTCCATTTATTTCCGCATATGGGATTTTTATTTGCACAAATATATTGGATAATAATTTCTTTTTCATTTTTATCAGTTTTTAAAAAATATATAGCTTCATCAAAATTGCATCTAAATAAAATGAATATTGTTACTTATTACAAATGACTCGCTTTCTAGGCATTGATGGATCAAGAATAAGTGTATTATCTGTAATATCAATGGCTTTGGCAGCTTAATAATCTTTTTTGAGCAAGAGTGCATCTTTGTTGTATGTTTTATCAATTTTGACTTCAATAATTCCATTATCACCACATTCTGACTTTCTACATTTAAATTGCAAAAGTTCAGTAGTATCTCCATCATGATATGGTTTAAGGAGATTCTTACATCCAGGACAGAATCGCCAGCCATTGTAATTTTTCACTTCCATAATTTTAGTTAAAATAATTAATGGATTTATTACAAGACCCAAAAGGTGATAGATAAGTTAACAAAAATACCTACACCTCCTCATAAACCTTTATGTGAAGAATTACTATTCATAAATGAGAAACCAAATTCGAAAATATTGAAAGATCATCTATTTAAGGAGGGTAGGATAACAAAAAGTTAGATTATGAAAATTATAGAAATATGCAATTGTTATTTAAAAAATGAAGGTAATATTATCTATGTGGATGATCCTCTCACTGTTGTAGAAGACATTCATGGATAATATTATGATTAAATAAAGTACTAGAAATGGGAGGTGATCCTTAATAAGGCAAATATGTATTATTATTTATTTATTTACATGTTTTTTTAGGTGATTATGTAGACAGAGGTTCCTTTTCAATCGAAGTTGTTGTATTATTGTATGCAATGAAATCTATTATCCTATAAGGGTTTTTCTATTTAGAGGAAATCATGAGTGTAAATAACTAACAAGCTATTTCAATTTTAGAGATGAATGTTTATATAAATATGATTAAGAAGTTTATGAGGCTATGATGATATCTTTTGATAATATGCCATTAGTAGCATTGATTAATAATAAATTTTTATGTTTACACGGTGGAATATCTCCTGATCTAAAATCTGTATGAATAGAATCTTTTACATTTAGTTAGCAGATGTTGAAGGAATAGATAGATTCAGAGAATCACCAAAAGCTGGATAATTTTGTGATATTTTATGGGCTGATCCAGTTGAAAATGATGAACTTTATGATGAAATTCATTATAGAGGTAATGATACAATGGGTTGTAGTTGGTTTTTTGGAGAAAAAGCTGTCTAATCATTATTAGATAATAACAAATTCATTTTTTTAATTAGAGCTCATGAAGCCCAATTAGAAGGATATAGATTATATAAATATAATGAAAAAATAAAGGAATTTCCATAAGTATTGACTATATTCAGTGCTCCTAATTATTGTGATGTATATAATTACAAGGGTGCTATTTTAAAATTGGAAAATTGTACTCTTAATATCGCTTAATATGGGTATTCTTAGCATCTTTATTTATTACCTCATTTTTTAGATATTATCTCATGGTCAATACCATTTGTTACAGAAAAAGTAACGGAGATGCTTAATTATGTATTACAACCAAGACCAAGGAGAAAATTGAAGATTCAGACGAAGAAATACCAAATGCATAAACAATTATAAATAAAAAACAATAGGATAATCTTTAACTAATAGTCGACCATTGGGAAAATTATAATTTATTACTTAAAAACAAATTGATATAACAAAATCAAAAATCTCTTTTGTTTCTAAAATGATGAAGATGTAAACTGTACTAGATAAGAAAGAGAAAATACTATAAAACTCAAAGGGTTATGTCCTGACAAACGTATACCTAGAGGTTTTTTACTATAAGGAGCTGAAGGAATCAAAGATGCACTTGAACATTTTAATAAAACTAGGGTAGCTGATAGAATCAATGAAAAATGACCAGAAACTAAATGATTTATCTATATTATATATAATAATGAGTGAAAAAACTGTTGATAAATATAAACTTTTAACGACAGATCTTCTAGGAGCAGGATCATTTGCAAAAGTATATAAAGGAATTGATACTACTAATAATAGAATAGTTGCTATCAAAATGCTTCCAAAATAAAATATTCATAGGGATAAATATCTAATGGAAGGCTTAAGAAGAGAATTGTCAGTTATGTAAAAATTAAAAGGAAATAATGTTGTTCGTTTATTAGATACTCTAGAATCATAAAATAATTATTACATTGTTCAAGAATTTTGTAAAGATGGAGATTTAGGAATCTATCTTAGAAAATAATAATATTTAACAGAAGTTGGAGCAATTCGAATACTAACTGATATACTTAATGGATTTATTGAATTATTACAATAAGGAATTATACATCGTGATTTGAAACCAGCCAATATTCTAGTCCATCAAAATACATTTAAATTAGGAGGTACTTTTAATTATATATAAGATTTCGGATTTGCTAAATGCATATCAAATTTTTAAAGAGATGTTATGGATTCGGTTGTTGGAACTCCCCTTTATATGGCCCCATAAATTTTAATGAGAGAAAATTATACTAGTAAATGTGATATTTGGTCAATTGGATGCATTTTTTATGAATGTATTTTCAGAAGAACTCCCTGGATAGCAAATAATGTACCTTAATTACTTAATTCTATATTAAAATAACAAGTTTAGTTTCCTTCTTATATTTCTGCAGAAGCTAAAGACTTCATTTTAAAATGTCTTTAAGTTGAGGAAGATAAACGTATAAGTTGGAACGATCTTTATAGACATCCACTCATTTCCCAAAAATTTAAAGATCATGTTGATAAAGTTATTAATTTGGAAGCTTAGGCAGAATTCATTATTAGTGAATTAAGATAACTTATTGTTATTAAATAAATTGATTTATTAGAAACATTTAAGAAGCTTTAAATTTAAGATAATTAATTCTTGAGTTTTAAAGAATTATAACTTTTATTAAATGAAATAGATCCTAAACTTAATCGTTAATAAATAGAATTTGTATTTAATATGATTGATGCCAACATGACAAATTAAATTGATTTCTTAGAGTTCTAAAAATGTCTTTAATAACATAAAGTCAGATTGAGTTTATAAGAAATTAAGCCTGATATCCCATATGAATAAAGTCCATTAGTATAACTCCCTAATTGGAAAATGGAATTAAAAAAGATTAAAGAGAAAATAGAGGAAGAAGAGAAAAGTTTAGTTAAATTATTTAAAGCATTTGACTCTGATGTGAATTAAGTTCTCGATCTTATTGAATTTGTTAAATTTCTCAGGTATTTATTAATTAATATATATTTATTAGATCTTTTAATCCAAAAATTAGTAATGAAGATGCTAGTTTGATATTCCAACACTTTGATAAAAACTGTAATGGAGGTATTGACTTTTTAGAATTTAGCTCAACTTTCGAATCTGAATTATGAATAAGTTATATTTAAGAAATATTATTATAAATAAATTTTAATTATAAATTTTTATAAAAATCTAATGAATTTTTCAATGTGTATATTCATTTAAATTAATTGAATTAAACGATTAATTGTAATGATCTATTTAAATATTATCTAATGATTATATCTATTCTTCGAAATTATTAGTAATATCAAACATAGGATTTCTCACATCATCTGGATCTAAGAAAGCTGGTTATTATTTTTATTCTTTAAAAATAGAAGTATTAAGCATAAGATTATTTATTACTCGAGAAATTTAACATTCAGTTTTATGACTTTTTTTGTCATTATCATTTACCTATTCTTCTATTTTGAAGCAATTTTGTCTTCTAAATTTTAATTAACGAACTAATGATATAATTCTTTTCAAGTAATTCATATTGATGTTTTTCTATTCTTCATTAGCTATTCTTAACTATTTTATTTCAAATTTCAGTTTAACAATTTATTTTTCTAAAAACTTTTAAGTTTCTGCATAATCTTTAATATGTTGCTCTTATATTTTCTCTAGATTTGAAACTGATTATTTAATTTTTGAAACAACCATACTAACTTATAATTAATCATCTACATTTCCTTATAAAGTATGAATTCTCTAAGTATTAGAATTTATATTTTAATTCTATTTTTAGATAAGTTGCTTTTGCTATTATATTTCATTTTATAACGAAATATTTTTTATCATAGTTTAATGATGTTTCATTTTCTCTAAAGTTTTTAAATCAATTTATTTCATTTAATGTGAATTCTTTTCAGAACCTTTTAATAAAGGTTTTATATCTAAATTTATTTATGAATGTATTCTTGGTAATTTAACAGAATTAATAACTTATTGCATTTGCATTTTTGATCCTTAAATCTCCAAACCTTATGTAAGTGATTAATTTTAAAAAGTATTAAAATAATTATTTACTTATTTCATTTAATTTTTGTAATTATCAAAATCTTTCTTAAATTGATATTCTAATTATTTTGGTATCTCTTAGATTGTTTTAAGATGTTCCTATAAAACCTAGTCAATCATATAATGTTATTTTTCAAATTGTTACAATTAAAAATGAAACTTGTCAAATACCATGTAATCATCGATTTTCTATTCATGAAATTTAATATTATATATTTGAATATTTGAACTTATTTAATATTTTTCCTTTAAATTTTTTATTTATATTAAATTTAGTATATCTTATTCATCGAATATAAGTCTAGTTACATTTGCATATCTTTATATATTTCTTTATTTTAAACTAACATCGAACACTATTGTATATTAATTTAATTCATTTTCCTATAAATATTCAATTTTTAAACTAATTTTCTCGTCATTTTCATCTAATTTTACTAATTCTGATATCCAACTTGAGGAACCCTATTTAAAATCCAATAATGTATCTTATTTATCCTTTATTTAAGAAATAAATGTATTTTTTATAAAAGACTAATTAAGATAATTTAATTCTATTTAAATATTTTTTTTATTCCATGTATCTTTTTAAAGATAATTTAACTAGTTAATTATTAAGGTTTAATATCTCTTTTTATGTTATGTATTTTCTTAATCAAGATATTTATATAATATTTTTTTAGATGTTGTCGTTATTTCAAAATAAACAATATTATCCTATTGTTTATTTTACAAAACTTTATGAAACCATCTTGATCTTGAGTTTTCCTTCCATTAAAGAACATAATTGTTGACTTTATTACAATTTTCTAGCTCCAATTAAAATTGTATTTTAAACATATTAATAAATAAATATATTTTAGAAAAAAATTAATTCAATTTTTAATAGCCGAATAAACTAATATAAAGACTGTTAATTCATAATACTTAATACTAATTTTTAATTATTTTAGTATTTTTTTCCTTAATTTACTTATTAATTGGATACAATTTTAATATCTGCTTTAAGGTAACAATATCAATTCTGAAAGAGAGCTTATAAAATTGAAATTTTAATTGGATACCATAAATTTTTAATAATATTTTAAATTTATTTCATTTTTAAATATTTTAGAATCTCCTATAATAGTTTATTCAATTGATCATTATGAACATATGATTTATTAATAAAATGCATAATAAAAATTTTAAAAAGTATCTTCAAATATTAATTAAATAAATTGAGTATTCTAAAATTTAATTTGTTTCTATCTATTTGGTTATTTTATTTTAGAAATGAAGAACAGTGAACATTTTTAAATCTAATTTTATTAAAAATAATTGTTGATAATTCTTGAAATAAACCTTTTTAATTTTTAATTTTTAATTTTTTCTATTTCTAAGAAATTCTAATTTCAAAGATTTCTTGAATATATTTAAATTCTCATATCAACTATCTCTTTAAAAAATAGTATATATTTTAATATTGCTTACATATTTAGTCTCATTTATTTTATTTTTGTCAATTTCATACGGAAGAATATTTAAATAGTTCTTAGTATTTGTGTTTAAAGAGAACTTTATTGAGAGAAATAGTATGATTAATAAAATTTATTAATAATTATAAATTTTATATAAATATTATGAATAAAATATTTTGAATACAGAGGAAACATTAATCAATTTGCTTGTTTCTTTGCTTCTTTTGCTAATTATTTTTATTCTTCTTTAGTTTTCAATAATTTAAATTATTCTTAATTAAGCTTTGCTTTGGCCATCATTTATTCTTCAATATTTTTATTAATGGTTTTGGTTATTTTAGTTTTCTCTTCTGTTACCATTTTGTTATATAATGTGGTTGGTTTATTTTTTTTGATTTTAGGTTCTAATATTGATATAATTAATACTTGGTTTATCTTATTTGTGTGATTTTTTGTTTTGTTATTTCCCTTATTTCTTAAGCAATTTTTAAGCCATAATCAAATTCGTTTTAATTAATTAATAAATGAAAATATTAGTGCTTTGTTTAATAGCATTTGCATTAGCAGATAAATTTGATTAATTCAGAGCTTTTGATTAAGATGAATTTGGAAGAACATTAATTGATACATTATAAATGCAAATGAGTACAGGGGAACCTATAGCTCGTTTTATTGAAATAATGAGAAATCTTGAAACATCAATAGAGAATGAATAAAAAGAAGATGATAAAGCTAATAATTAATATTAAAATTAATGCACAGAAGATATAAAAATTTTATAATAAGAAAGTGCTAATTTAGAAAGAAGAACAGTTGAAATTTAATCTATTTTGGATGAATTAGAACCCTTAAGATCATATAAACAAGGTTAAGCAGATGCTAAGAATGCTTGGAAAGCAGAAACTGAAAAGAAATTAGCTGATTTAGTAAAGAAAAGAGAAACAGAAAAAGCTGAATTTGATAAAAAAGTTGAAGAACATGATTATGCAACCTTTGTTATTGAAACAGTTAGAAGGATGTTTTCAGATAAAAGTTAAAGTTTTTTATAATTAAATAATGAATCATAATGGTAAAAAGTAAGAGATTATTTTATTAATGCATCTGAATAAGCAAGTAATAATATCATATATAAATGTAACTAGAGAAATTTGAAATCAAAAAGAGTTATTCTAAAATGTTTAATGTATTTGCAGAAATTGCAAATGCTGCTTAATCAGAAGATTTTTAAAATTCCCCTACAGTAAATAGAATTGTTAATCTTTGTGATCTGATGTTAAAATAAATAGAAGATAGTAAAGCTTTAGAAACAAAAGCTGAATAAAAGAGATTGAATATGTTTATATTAGAAAAAGGTAATTTTGACAAAGATTTAACCAGCTTAAATAATGCTCTTGCTTAATTAACTGCCGCTATTTTGAGTTTAGATAATAGAATCTAAGATTAAAAAAGAGATTTGGCTGATTATAATGCTAGATTAACTGCTAAAAATAAATAAAGCGAAGATAGAGGTGGTGAATGTAGAGAAAAAGCTTATAATTATTAATTAACCAGAGAAAAGAGGTTATTTATATATGATAATTTATTATAGAGAATAGAAAAGATAATTAGTGTCATAAATTATAGGAGCATTTTCTGCTAATTAAAGAGATTTTGCAGAATATGTTAAATTAAGAGGATAAGCAGGAGATTTCAGAGGGAAAAACTTCTAAATTCTAGGCAATCCAACAGAAGATTGAGTATGAATTGTTCTTTAAAAGAAAATAATAAATAATTATATTTTGCTTACAAATTTATTTAAAAAAGTTCCAGAATTTCTAAAATCTCGATAAAGTAATAAATTCTGCTTTGATTTGATGATTTATTTATGATTTAATATGAAAAATCATTATCATACTTTAGGACTTGAAAGAGATGCCGAGTAACAGTAAATTAAAGATGCATATCATAAACTGGCATTAGAATGGCATCCAGTATGATAATTTTGTTTAAATTAAGTTAGGACAAGAATGTAAACAATAGGACTTAAGCTATTGTCTAATTCCAATAGATTAGTGAAGCTTATAATACTTTATCGAAATAAGAAACAAAGAAAGTTTATGATTATAATCTTGATAGAAAGGAAATTATCAAAAATATAAATAAAAGATAATAAGAATAAGAATAAGAAATGTACAATAAATAATAATAAGAATTTGATTTATCTGATACATATTTAACAAAAGATGAATAAGATACTATAAATAAGTTTATGAATAGAATGGATAAGTAAAGTAAACGGATTAAAAAAAAATAATGAATTTTATTATAAACATTAATTATTTGCTTTATTATTTTTATAATTTAGATTGACTTTTTCCTTTAAATATTATAATCACAGATTTTAATAATTTGTTTCTTGGTAAAATAGATAAATTTGCTCAAGTTAAATGAAAATTAATGATGATTTACTAAAAGAATTAAGTTTACAAAATTTGTAATCTTCATAACCGAAGTAAAAGGATGTAATAAAAAATTCAGATGAATAAACATCCTATCTTAAATGCATTGTCCTTATATTAGGTACTCTATTAATGTTTGGAAATAACTATTCATTTGACAATCCTTAAGCTTTATAAAGTTAATTGATCGAACAATTAGACATTACAATTTCATAATTTAATTTATTATATTCAGCTTTCGCGTTCCCAAATATATTCCTAACCTTAATTGGAGGAGTTATAACTGATATATTAGGTAGTATTTATAAAGTGATTTTTAGGAGTGAGAGTGGCAATAATTGGTTTTGGTTTAATGATTGTGATTGCGTAACTCATTATATCATTTGGTGGTTTATTTTCAAATTATTTGGTAATATTGATCGGAAGAATCATCTTTGGTACTGCATCGGAAAATCTATTAATTGCTTAAACCACAATCATAGGTAAGTGGTTTAGAGGAAAAGAACTATCTACTGCAATAGGATATGTTATGGCAATACCTGAATTTGCTTGTGGAATGAACTCTTTTATTACTCCTATTATATACAATTCTTTTGGTCATTTAGCTTATCCTCTATTTTTTAGTGCTATTTTATGTATATTATCTTTTATTTGTGGAATTATCCTTTGTATTTTAGATAAAAAAAATGATTAAAAATAAATGGGTATTTATTTTAAATCTATATTTTATATAGAATTAAATCAAACAGATAATTCAAAAGAATAATAAACAAACAATGTTTCTTTTAGTGATATTAAAAATTTGAATCTGACCTTCTGGACTCTTATCATTATATGTGCTTTATAGATTGGATCTTATACACCATTTTTAGATAATGCAAATGATTTTTTGTAGTAAAAATTCAATTTTACATATCTGTAATCTGGTAGATTGCTAACTCTAACTTATTTAGCAGCTTGTATCATAATCTATTTATATTCTTTATTAGCAATCTTAAGTCCTCTCATTGGCCCATATGTTGATTAAGTTGGCAAAAGAAGATTATTTATTTTAGCCACGTGTATTAGTTACATTCTTACCCATTTCCTATTTGGAATTATGAAATCAGGTAGTTTAGATTAACCTAATTATGTTTCTATAATCCCTCTAATTTTGTTAGGTCTATCATATTCAATGTATTGCTGTATAATCATTCCTACTGTTTAATATGCAGTGCCTTAGAGAGTTGTTGGTACAGCCTTTGGATTTGTAGGAACATTTACAAATACAGCCATGACCTTATTTCCTTTAGTGGCTGCAAAAATAGTAGAGAATTCCATCAATTTAGAATAAGGATATTCATTTGTAGGCTATTTTTATTGTGGAGTTTCTATTATTGGATTGCTATTTACAATTTCACTCTATTATTTTGATACTTAAAATTCGATAGTTTTGGATTTTATTAATCCAGAGTCACCTACTTAGGAAGAGTAAGAAGCCTTAAATGATTATAAAAAATGTAATGAAGAGAAATTGATAGAAATTTGATCTAAAAATTTCAAAATGAAATCAAAATATGATAATTAAAATATATATAACATTTTAAGAAATTGATAACAATTTATAAATATTTCTACATAGACTTTAGGAATAGTAAATAATTTAAAAATATAAATTTAATATTTTTAATGATATATATAATTTAATAAATTTAAATATATCATTAATCAAGTGATTGTAATGAGTCTTAGAATGGTTAATTTTATTTTTCATTAGTTCTTTTTTTAATCCATGTATTAAGTAAATTATTTGACTTTAGAAATTCCAAATTTGTTGCATTCTAATTAGAATTAAAATAAATACAAACTATTACTGTTTTAACTACTATTACTCGCTTTACATTTAATCAATAGGAGTCTATTATGGTGTTTACCACATATTTTATTAGAGTGGTAAATTTTAAGGTTAGACACTTGGTGACATTTCTTGATAAGGACTTCGAATAAGTAAAGGTGACATGCCCATATATCCATTATTGTTATTATTGTACATATACATAGGCTATGCAGGTGTGTAAACCATAGGCGTTTAATTCATTTATGGAAAAGGGGATATTAGATTATAATTTGATTAGTAATTCTTAAAATATTGTCCCATTAACATTTAAACTGGAGTCTATTATATTTGTTAAGGAATTTCTTCTTGATATGGACGAAACCCTTAATAGAGTACTTGGTTTTATTATTATTAAATTGGTGACATTTAAATTTATTTCAATCTAAATTAATCATTCTTTAAATCTTCCATTTATTATAATTATGGTTGGAAATAATATGATAAAGTATTTGGTGTTGATAAATCTCTCTTATTATTTTCATTTAATTATAATTATGGCATTTAATATTGTTATGAATTGATTTTTTATTATTGATCAAGTTGAAAAGAAGATTATTCCAATAGTTAATCATCGTTTTATTTATTTACTATTTGCTCTTACTTTAATTATTATTTTTATTATTATTTTAATTATTATTATTATTATTATTATTATTATTATTGTTATTACTATTTATCTTATTTAATATCCTTCTATTTCGTTTTATATGATGATTACATAACAGGATCAGGACCAATATTAAGGAAATCTTTAATTTGAGAACTAACCTTTCTTTTTTTAGTTTGAATCTCTTAACTAGGGATTGGAGGAGTCTCTTAAATTTTTTCTTTGATCTTTTCTCTCAAATTAAATTTTTATTTTGCTTATCTTAAATATTATGTTCTAATTTAAGGTTCTTCTTTTTAAGGTTCTTGTTCTTCTTCAATGTTCTATTTATTCAAATATTCTTTTATAGCTTATAATTCTTCAATGTCGTCATCTTCTTCATCTTTATATATTTTCTAAATTAAACTTTTGAATCTATTTTATGATAGTATAGAATTATACCTATTTTTGACTTAGTTTTCAGTTCTACCTTCTAACAAAGTGGATATAAGTGACCATCTTTTGCCATTTTTAACAACTGTATGTAATAATTGAAGATCTTCTTACTGACTCCAATTAGTTCTATTTTGTTTAATAAGTAAGGTTACTTTTTAAGTTTTGGATTTAAGTAATTCATCCATCTTTCTCTAACCTATTTAGGTGTTCTAATGAATTGACCGTTATTTTGATTATACAATTCTAATGCGATGTGCGTCCAAATGTGTTTTTCATCTTGTTCACTAAATTAAAGTATTATACAAACTTACTGCATAAGTGATTTAATGATTTCATCTTCCTCAGGATCCCAGTTTATACTCTTGGAAACTGGATTAATTAAAGTTATCCATCTTTATTTAAGAGTTATTTCATCAATTTGGAGTATTGAAGCTAATTAAATCCATTCCTCTTAGTTTGGGTTTATTGTCTTTTTGTTTTTGAGTTAAAAGAATTTACCCAATATCCATATAAACATCATCTTACATTATTTGTCCCATTTACGCTTGATTCCAGCCTTCTCCTCAGATAATAATCTAAAACAATATTAATGATTTGAGTAACTTTTAGGCTATGGAATCGAAATGTTTACTATTAGGATTAATAAAATTCTCTTTTATTTTGAACTAATTACGAAAGGGGAATGGAAGTTCTGCATTTTTCAATGTGCCCAACTCCTATAGAAACTCATGAAACATTTAATTAATTAATGGTAAATTGGACTTAAAGATTTGCTACTGGATTAATTGGAGGCCCTATTGTCTTATACACAATATAAAATTAGTTAGCCCTATGCATCCTTATTAATAGTAGACCAATATATTAATATTTATAGTTGTCCTCTATTTATTACATGCAGAATTTTAAAAATTGATATCAAATGTACTCAAACACAATTGTAGCGACTCAGATCGTTGGTATGTTGAAACAATGGCATCCTCTTGGGTATTCTAACTTTTTATACCTACATAGTTTATTAGAATTCCAACACATTATTTCATTACAATGTCAATTATGCAGAGCAATCCATTATGTGTTCATTTGCATATGATCATTTCCATTTTCTTTTTACTTCTTGTTAGATTGATGAATTATCTCAAAATTAGTGATTTCTTAAAATAAAATGAAAAGTATTCACTATATATAATTACATTTTAGAACTATATCAGATAAGTTTCCTAGCCAAATGGTTGAAAAAAAAATATAAATGCTAACATTTTTCCAAATGTCAGCTGATCTTGTTTGTAATATTAATATTTTATTCATTAGAATTCTTACTATTTGTTTATCCTCTTAGTTTTGTATTAATTGTATTTTAATACAAATAAGCATAAGCATTAAATCTTATATGGCTTATCTCTGCTTGGTAAACAGATAATGGTGCTTTATTTATGGGTTCCATGTTTGGTAAAACTTTATTTTGCCCTAAAATCTCCCCAAATAAAACTTGGGAAGGAGTCAGCGGAGGCATTTTCTTAAGTGTCTTCTCATCACTAATACTTTCATAAATGAATTTTTTGTCCTTTATTACTTTAGATAATCTTCACACTAAACACTTCCTATTAATTTCATTGATTGTATCCTTAGCATCAATATTTGGAGATTTAATTGAATCATTCATCAAAAGAGTTGCCGATGTCAAAGATTCTGGCTCGCTCTTTCCTGGCCATGGTGGCATCCTTGATAGAGTACAATTAATCTTATATTTTAAATTAGCTTGATTCATTATGCTTCAGCGCACCTTTTGTTTATCTTTATATTCAAATATTTATGCATGATGTTTTAGAATAGGTGTGATTATCTAATATTTAGAAATCAATTGTTTTATTTACATCAATAAAAAATCGATATTATTTCAATAATTTTTTAATTATAATTTTACTATTTAATATTATTTATTTATTTAATTTTTAATCATTCCATTTTTTTATAAATTAATTTATCTAATATTTTGTAATTATCTTAAAAATAAAGTACAAAATAATAGTAATTTTAATAATTACTCGATTATAAAGAGAACTCTTAATTAATATGTAACAATCAATAGTTGGGAAATTCCTTGTAAGAATGGTTTTATATTTTAAGGACAAAATTTAGGTAATTAAATATAATTAAATTTAATAAGATATAATTATTTAAAACAAAATAAATTATTCTTCGAATCCATATAATAATATATTTATCGAATAAATCAATTCATATGATTTATTCTATGCTTTTAAGATTGTAATAAATTTTGAAAGCTAGAATGCAGTTTTAAACTCAGATTATATCAATTTCTAAAAAGCATACTTCCATAAAATTCAGGAATTTTACAAATAGTTAAAGGGAAGTAAAAACATTATTATTAATAATGGGAGAGTTATTGAAAGATTTTAATTTTTTGCTAGTTGATGCAACACGAAGAAATATTATGAAATAATAAAATGTGAAATTTTCTATTTTGTTTCTACTATATTCAACAAAAGTTGAAAAAGAATCTCGAATAGTTTAAGTTTAATAAAAAAATTTAAGTGTACTTTAGATATGATGGGATAATTAATACAAAGAAACAATCAAGTAAAGATGCATTAGATGTTGATTAACTGGGATTATAAAATTGAATAAAATATTATAAATATAAATGTAAAACAATTAAATCATTTACTCGTAACCATAAGAAAAAAAATCATTTTTTTGTCGATTGTGTTCTTGTTTCGAATATTTTAAAAAGAAACCTAAGCAAATAAATTAATATCATGCTGAAATAGACTCTCCAAAATCATCTTTTATGGTATGAAATATGTTAGTATATAGGGTCAAAGAAAAATAATAGTTTTGGACTTGGATGAAACGTTGGTGCATAGTTAATTTCAATATTTTGAAAATCATGACTTTACTATAGATGTATAAGAAATTTTAGAGTTAGATTGTTGTATAATCATAGAATTTTAAGGTCTATGTAATTATTCGTCCTGGAGTAAGGAAATTTTTAGAATAACTCACCAATTTCTATGATATTGTTTTATGGACAGCTAGTTTAAAAGAATATGCCATACCAGTAATGGATTATATTGATCCAGATAGAAAAGCTATAGAGAGATTATTTAGAGACAGTTGTACACCTTATAAAAATGGTTTAACGAAAGATTTGAGAAAGCTGGAGAGAGATCTTAAAGATGTAATAATTATTGATGTAAAAATAATATTTTTAAACAATTAGAATTCAGCATTCTCGTTTATAATGAACCCTGATAATGGTTTAAAGATAAAAGATTTTTATTTTGATAAAAGTGATAAGGAACTAGAGAAGATGTTGATTTTTTTAATTTGGATATCATAAGTATGGTGATGAACTACTAAATAAGTTATTTGATGTAAGGCCTGTGTAAAATCAATATGGAGAGTTTTAGAATAGAAAGAGTTAAGAAAAAAAGAGTGATGAATAACAAAATTAATATGGAAAATCTCGAACTGTTACAATAGAGAGGAAAAAAAGAAATTATCATAATTTAATTAAGACTTTAACAGAATAAGTAATGGAAAGGAAAAAGAATGTTAAAGATGATACAAAAGAGAGTGAGAAAGAAACTTTTGAAATAGGTAATTGATACTGAGAGTTTTGGTTTATTTTATTTGTTTTGTATTTAATTAAAAAAAATGGAAGAGATTTAAATCACAACAATAGAAAGTGAGAATGGAAGGAAGTTAGTATGAGTATGAGTCTATGTAGGGTAAATATTCAATAAGGTCAATGGCATTACCAAAGATTTCAATAGCAAAGTAACTGCCGTATTTAGGGGGATAGGAAGATTTGAGTATGCCCAAACGCTATAACAGGCAATATTACAAGATTCAATAACCAACTAAAGAAAGAGACTTAATTAACGATGTTTAATGAATTCAATATATTGTATAGAAGGAGGTGTTTGGAAGTCTGACTTAGAATAATGAAGAACCTTATGAAGATCGTAAACCAAAAGATCTGGTAAGTGAGGATGCATACAGATCCTATTACCATACATTTAAAAATATTAAGAGAATTTTAGAATAGAACTAATTTGACAATATTTAAAGTATTTAAGATAATTATTAATACATAGACTCTGTTTAGACTAACTTAATACAAAGATCTGAAAGACTTAGGATTTTGCCATGTAAAATGGGTTTGGTTAAATTAAAGGGTGATCGTAATTCGCTCTCTATATAGAACTAAAAATTTGGAGATAAATATGTGGAAGTATTATCTGAAGGTTTAAGGACTCTACCAGCAATTTAAGATTTCAACTTCAATCATAATAGAATTAAAGAATATGGGGCATCATAATTAATGCCGTTAATTAGTAAATAAGCAAGGAAAATTGAATTTTAGACTAATCTAATAGGATAAAAAGGTTTGGATTCTATTTTGAAAACTTTACCTTTGCAATAATGCAAGTAAATTCATAATTTAATTTAAAAAGGATTCAAATTTTGAATTTAGAAGACAATAGTTTAGGAGATCAATTAATTATCGAATTATGCAAAGCTATGTGCAAAAATCTTTCTGTAGAATCTTTGAATATATCAAAAAATAAGATTAGTAACAATGCACATTAAAGTTTAAAATAATTCTTAGAATCAAACGATACATTAATCGAATTATATCTCCATTGGAATTCAATTAAAGGTTCTGGAGGTGTTGAAATTTTCAAAGCATTATAAACAAATAAAAATATAAAAGTTCTAGATTTTTCATACAATTTATTAGGTAGTGGAAATGTAATAGCTCCAGCTTTGAAGGAATTCTTAATTGAAAATAAATCAATTTAACATCTAGATTTATCAGCTAACAGTTTCACATACTCAGATTGCACAATTATATCTGAAGCTTTAAAATAGAATCATTCAATTTATGGTTTTCATTTTAGTGGAAATTTTGGATTTGTTGATTCAAAAGGGTTTTTGATAATTGATAATAATATGAAGAATTTTAATACTATTCATACTGAATAACGTATTAAAGGAGTTTTGCCACATCCAAAACCTTATGATCATGCTTCAAGATTTGAAAAAGTATAAGATGTTTGTTGGATTTGTGATAGTTGGTAAATGGCAACATTTGAATGGATTCCAAGTATTAAATTTAAAATTTATATATAAATAGATTAAAGTGGAGCATGTTCTGATGAACCAATTTTCATTCATTTTGATTATGAAGGTTATGAACCCATTTTCTTAGGGAAACCTAATGAGTAGGGGCATTTTAGAACTCATAGAATGATTCCTACTGGCGATATTGAGTACTTTTATACAGCCAATGCTATATAAATTGCAAGCCAGTCAGTTCCAACAAAATAGCATTTAGAAAAATTCAGAACTAAAGTGAGCATTGCTGATTAGGTTCTCAATCTCTTCATCATTAGGTTATAAATGTGTTGATTGATGAAACCAATTTAGAATCATACCCTAAATCCAAACCTGTAATTGAAGATTGGTATCCTAATTATGATGTTTTACCAAGAACTTAAGATCCCATCTATATACCTGCCAAAAGGAAAAAGTAAAAAAGAATATGGTCATACCCAATTTCAATATGGGCTCCAAAATATAAATTTGATACTGAAGAATTATTACGTAAATGCTTTGAACGCGATTGGTAATGTTGTAAAATCACTAAGTTTGTTAAAAAATAAGATGAATAGGATTAAGTTAAAGAACTCTTATGGTAGGCGTATAAACCAATGAGAGAAACATATAGATTTTATGCTAGTGTAAATCCAACTGGAGATGTATTTTCAATGTCTGTTAATCCAACATCTGATTTTGTGAATTAATGTCAATTAATTGATTAGAAATAATTAAAATTGGCTGATGTTGATCTTAAGTTTATTGCAACTTGCAGTGCCTCTTCAATTGATTATAAGGGAAATTATAGAAATCCAGAAAGATCGCTTGTTAGATATTAAATGATGGAATTTTTAGTCAGATTGTCTGATGATAAATATGTTAGATTCAATCCTTAAATCAATATTGTTTAAGCTACTAAAATGATTTTAGAATAGTGTATGCCACATATGTCATAATTTGATTCTCATAAATGGAGAGCAGAAAGATATTTCATTGAACAATGCGATGATTTATGTAAGAAATATAAGTGGGTTATTGATTATGTATATATCAGAAATTCGTCCAAAAAAGTTAAACCAGGTTAACCACCCTTTATGTGTTTAGATGAACTCAAAGATATTTGCAATAAAGCAAATTTATATGATGAAAATTTCGTAGAAAGAGATGTCAACCTAGCATTTAACTTATCCACACTTACATAAATTGATGAACTAGAAAGTGATAGATTGTTTTAAATGTAATGGATAGAATTTATGGAAGCATTAGCTAGAATTGCTGAAAAATACTCTCCTATTCCAATAGGGAAGAAAGAAGAAGTATGAGAATATTTGATTAACATAGAGAGAATGGACTTATGAATTAAGATAATAGTAATTACTATATTACAAATTAGAGGCTTTTATGATTCACATAATAAATACCTTAGTTGATGAAGAAACCAAAAAGAATTGGAAATAACCTACTATTTCAATGTTTGATGAGGTTGAAGTGGATGAATATTATTGAAATATATAATGTTAGTTTTACGTATGGATTATCAATATCATAAATACAAATTATTATAAAATCCCTCTTACATTGTTAATTTTAAAAGACGGCAGGCTTTATTCTCTCTTTTAGAGATACCTTATTTATTATAAGGAGATAAATGACAGATAAATTTTTTTCAACAGTCATCCTAAGCGTAAAGTTGGTCATGATTATTAAAAGATAAGACTGAGCTAAATTTTTATAATTTATAGGTCATTATAAATCATCTATTAAAATTCATCAAAAACTCAAGCTAAAAGATCATAAAAATTATGATCCAATTGTTTTAAGTTCTTAGGGAATTTTATAATCTATAATTTGTTCTGGCTTAAGATGATAAATACAAACGGATGTCATTTTTTGACAGACTTTAATGCATTTGTTTTGATACACATAAACGGGGTAAGTACATTAATAATGATAACAATTTTTTTTGGGATTCTTTCAATCTCAAGGATTTTTTGACAACATGCTGCAAAAGATGAGATTATTTGACCAAAATATGTAAAAATATGCATCTCAAATATTTCTGTAGAAAGACAGAAGATTCAGAATGGAATCTAAAGTATGAAAAAAATTGAAAGAATTAAATGCAAAATTACAATCCTTATAATCATCATGATTCATATTATAAGAATATAACTATTGCAGTAATATCATCTATTCCTTCACTATGAGATTTCCAAGCAGCTACAGCTTCTTAAATAATCTTTTAACAAGCTCCTTAAGGATCATTCTTTAAATAAAATGGATAAACTAAATCTGCAATCTTGATAATTTAAACTCATAATACAGTTTGATTATCCAAAAACTCCCATATTCCATCAGATCCTAAAACAATAAATAAATCTTCTTTATTCACTATTTCAACTAATTTTAATTCTGGTATTTAAGATACACCAAGAGATGCAGCAACCAAATCTCCTAAGCTTCTACTCATAGCTAAACCAGGAAATTATGCTCCTTTGGCCCATACTCTTGACGGTCCAATTGGAGCTCCATTTGCCAAATGATAAGTATCTACCACTCCTCCACTTTATTCTATTCGCTATCTTTCGCCTTCTTAATGAGGCTTATGATCTATTGATAATTCTACTACAGATAGATTTAGATTTTTTCTAACAAGTATGGCTCTACTATCACCCACCCAACCACATTATATGTTATTTTCTTTTATAAGTACCACAGTTGTAGTAGTGCCAGAAAATTAACATCCGAATTCTGTTTATAATTTCATTTTTTAATGGATATCATAAAATATCTTTTAAAAATCAAATACTTTATAAAATTTATTCAAATTACCTACATAATTAATAGCTACATACATTTTAATAAATCCTTTACAAATCTACTAACATGTTCACCATCCATACCGTGGCCATCCATTACAGCGAAAGCATAATTATTTTCATCAAACTATAAACAAAGTTCTTTATCTTGATTTGTTTTCTCTGATATACCATCATAACCAGGTCTTGATTAACTAAAATAGTTAATCTTCATCTTTTGTTTTTTTTCTAGCTATGATTGCTGAATGCTTTCTTCTTTTTAACTTTTTATATTTATTGATTGAGTTAATGTTGACTGTTGTTATTATTACTTTTTTAGTTTAGAATCTATAATAATTCTGCTCTTAAGAAGAGGAGGTTTTTTATTTATATCAAATCCTGATGTTGACTTTTCCAATTACTTTTATGTTTTGTTTAAATCTGGTAATCTTACATTCTACCTTTAAGTAGGTACACTACTAATAAGCGACTTTTAATTATCATTTGAGTTTACTCTTGATTCACTTCTTTGTCTTTTTTAAGTAATTTAAAGAATTGATTTCTAATAAGGTTGCTCCTTTTTAGTCTCAGAAGATGATCTTTAACCAAGTGGCTTTAATTATTAACCAAATTTAGAGAACATTTATATATTATATTATAATTCACTTTATATGATAAAATTTTTTTACTATTCTATTATTTAAAGTGAAACACATTTATATTTCCAAATTTAATTGCTTTGGTTTGAGTTCATAATGGAAGTTTAAGGTATTAAGGGTTTCTTAAACTTTAGCAATAAAATATATCAATTGTCAAAGAAATGAAGAAGCTCTTTTTTTTTTATTTATAAATTTATCTATTTGGAAAAAGAATTTATTATCATTTAAAGTTTGCATCTAAATTATACTCATACATTATTGCTTTTAGAGCGAAGATGTTTAAAAAATTAACACTATATGCCAAAAAGATTTTTAACAATTGTTAAATATATTAATTTTAATGGCATTATAAAGTTTAAAATTTTAATAAAGAAATTGT
Organism: Paramecium sexaurelia; assembly: GCA_000733375.1. Lineage (NCBI taxonomy): Eukaryota > Ciliophora > Oligohymenophorea > Peniculida > Parameciidae > Paramecium > Paramecium sexaurelia. Next base: position 88,093 of record JPFM01000061.1, read on the forward strand.
TTCATTATTTAAATTTTGCAAAATACTAATCAAAAAGTATAACAGCTATTTTGTTTTAAGAGATATTTCAATAATATTAGTCTTTTAAAGGGTAATTGATTTATTTGAATTCTTATTTCATAATTAAGAAATTTATACTAAAAGTACCCCTTATAATTTTTGAGAATGTATTTTAGGGTTGCATTTTGGATTGGATTGTATTTGATAAAGTTGTTTAATTGAATCAATAAATTAACACAAAAATAATTGACAAGAACAATTGCTTATTTAATTCCAATAAGAATGTTGAAAAAAAATTGCCTGCTGTCGGATTCGAACCGACGCGGAGTAGGCTCCAGCAGATCTTAAGTCTGCCCCCTTAACCAGCTCGGGCAAACAGGCTGTAATATTAATAATGAACTTTCTTTGGATTTATAATTCCAATTCTATTCCCTTTTGGAAAAATTAAATTTGTTTTGTGGATAAAATCTTGAATAATAAGTTTATAAATATTTTATTGAATAACTGTTTAAAGATTTTGTACTTTATGCTATCACAAAACATATTATATTTCACTTAAATCATAAAGTACAGTTTAACCAATAATTAAATAGAAAAATACACAAAGAAATAAATTGCTTATTTAATTCATATTTGTATTTTGAAAAAAAAATTGCCTGCTGTCGGATTCGAACCGACGCGGAGTAGGCTCCAGCAGATCTTAAGTCTGCCCCCTTAACCAGCTCGGGCAAACAGGCTGTAATACTAATATCGATCTTTCTTTGGATTTATAATTTTAAGTTTATTTATTTCATTCTTTTAAAAAGATCAACATAATATATTTTATTTATGAAATTAAATATTTGAAATTTATTATTTTACATATGCTACTTTTGAATATATCTAAATAAACTCTCTTTGTTATTGACTCTAAAATATTGATTAAGCTAATTGGCAATCTAATCTATTAAATTCAAGCATAGTTATTTTATTGAAACTTTGTTGAGAAAAGAAAATTTTAACTATAAAATCTTGAATGATAAATTTAAAACATTTTTTTAGTCACTATTTAAAACTGTTTTATTCTCTATAACTATTTGAAGGGCAATCTATTTTTCACTTAAAATCATAAGGAAAAGTTTTATTCGATAAATTAAGCAAAAAAATATATTACAAAAGCAATTGTTATTTCATTTCAATTCGAGTTTTGAAAAAAACATTGCAAGCTGTTGGATTCGAACAGACGCGGAGCAGGCTCCAGCAGATCTTAAGTCTGCCCCCTTAACCAGCTTGGGCAAACTGGCTTTGATACTAATTATTATTCTCCGTATATATTTTTATTAAAAATATTGATAAGTTTTTTGGAATATTATTTTATTTTTTCTGAAAATGAATGAAGACTGGACAACCAAAAAGGTAGACAAATATGTTGTTGTTAATAAAACATTGGGATAAGGCGCCTACGGTACTGTGTATAGAGGGTTTCTCCAAGAAGATGAAACAAAATAAGTCGCTGTAAAAACTATAAAGATTGCTGTATCAAATTTAGATTTATTAATTAGACCATTTCAGACACACCTAAAATGATCGAACTCATCAAAAGAGAAATAGCTATTCTCTAAAAGATTAATCATCCAAATATTGTGAGATTATTTGATGTAGCAAGAACAAACAATTACTTGTATATGTTCCTTGAATATTGTGCTGATGGCGATCTGAAAGACTATATGGCTAAAAAAGAAGAAAAGCGACTAAGTGAAGTATATATTAATTATAATTCTTTAGTTAGAAGCAGTAATCTTCATAAAACATATTGTGGAAGGATTTAAAAGATTGTACAAACAAAAAATCATACATCGCGATATTAAACCTGCTAACATTCTTCTTCATTAAGGAGTAGCCAAAATTACTGACTTTGGATTTGCCCGAGTAATGGATACTGAAATGAATGGTAATGGATATTTTTATATTTATTCTTTATCTAGATCCTGCTTACTTATCAAGACTTGGTTCACCTCTCTATATGGCACCATAGATATTAGAGGGTTAGCCTTTCTCAGCTAAATGTGATGTCTGGTCTGTTGGTGTCATGTTTTACGAGCTTTTATATGGTAGAACACCCTGGGCAGCAGAAACAGCATTTTAACTATTAGAAAATATAAAAAAATAAGTATTCAGAAAGTAACATTTAGCCTTTAAAATTCCTACCAAAGCCAGTCAGATCATAGAAAGTTAAGGAACTTATAACATTAATGTTAAGAGTTTAAGAAAAAGACAGAATTTCTTGGGAAGGAGTTTTTGAGGATTCAACAATTAAGATTGATGAAGAGACTATTAAAGAAAATATGAGAAACATTCTCAGAGAAAAGGGTAATAAAAACAATATCTATCCTACTAGATGAAGTATCTAAATCAATCAGCTTGAACAAATTATATATTGATTAAAATCTGGTTGTTGGGTATCTTGCAAAGAATCCAATCAATACATTAGATAATTCAAATCAATCAACTTTGGATGCTTCATCAGAAGCTAGATCACAGTCTGCTAAGTTTTCAAGTTAATTGGAATCAGAATCAAATGTTTACAATTATTTTTATTATAGGGTGAAATTATTATGAGCAATTACAGAAATGAAAAAAAAAGGAGAGATGCTATGTTGAAATATAATAATTACTTTTTGTTCGAGAGAAATATTGCATTCTTCTTTAACTTTGTTATTTAAAAGGTAATCAAATTGTAAACAATATAAATGCTTCAATTATCTAATGATAATTATTTTAGACTGATTTATTTAATTGCTAAAAATCAAATGGTACATTTAGAAAGAGTAAATTAATAATTATCAAGAAAAGATCACGACAAATTTGATAAGGAAACTTGGGGAAGATTTTTAGCTTCATAAGTATTTAAGTAATTTTATCTTATTAGGAATATTAAAAATTAACTTAACTTATACAAATGGATATGAAGCATTCATCTGATTTCTTTTCGGAAATCTCTAAGAAATGCAATCAAGTTTAATAAGAAGAATTGTAAAATGGAAAAGCTTCCAGTTAAACAACAAATTTAATAAAAAATTTCTTATCAATTCATAATAATAACTTTGAAGCTAATGATACTTTCCATATGTTATATAGAGATGTAATTTTAGAGAACTTAAAAATTATTAAAAATTTGAATAGTAAGGAAACTGAGGTTAGTCTGCTAATACTTTATTTGACTATATGTTAAAATCCATACGAAGAATTTAAAGATATTAATTATGATTTCAATACTTTTTATGAGGAAACAGAAAATTTAAACCTCCAAGAAATTTAGGAAAAGCTTCAAAAAAAAGGAATAAAATGAATCAAAAGATATTATAAAAAACAATATTTATTCATAAGGATTTAATATAGATAAATGTATTTATCATTTGTGCATCTTTTCTAATTTTCTTGCCTTTTACAATTATGTGACCTTATTCTTTGCTCTTATATAAGCCAATGCGTCTTAATCAACATCATCCTATTCTGAAGGATCATTAATAGAATACTCTTCCTCCTTTTGATTAACAAGTGGATTATTAATATCTTATAAGGTTAATCCATATTTTTTTAGGAAGTGCTCCTCAAATTTTTGAACCAAATTTGCTTTTGACTAAAATTTAAAGATAGATACGTACCTGAATAATGTTTTAATCAATTACTATGATTTCAGATTTGAGTTGTCTAATATTTTCTTAGTTTTATTTTAATTATTTTTTTAAATCTTTTAGTTCTTTTAAGGTTGCATATTCTTCCTCGTCAATTATACCTTAAGATATTTCCTAAAATATAAAATAAATATATTTTTACCTCCTAATTTTTATTTAGTTGTTTCTATGCAATAAGAGCCTTCTTAGATTCAATTTAATTTTTAAGTTAGATCGAAACCTCTGATTGGGAAACAATATTATCCTTCTTTTCTTTCAATTAATTCTAGAAATGAAAATAACATTCTTACTATATTTTCTAATATTTATTAATTAATTGAAGAGCCTTCTTTATTTTTAAAATCAGCAAATGCTTATTATTTATCAACATTAACTATTCTCTTTTCAATAGTGGATTCCTTATTTGCCTCTGTAATCTAACTCTCTTTGCGTATTTCCTATTAAGCTTTTTCATCTATTGATTTATATTCATCTTTGGGAATATTTACTAAATTTTCTATGTTTGTTGTAGGCTTCGCATCTTTTCTTGCCTTACCTAAACCAAATCCATATTTATTTTCTTCCATTCCAACACTATCAACTGGTTTTACTTAATCACTTTTTTTCTTTGAAACATCAGGCTCCTTTTCAGTTCTTGGAATATAATTTTTATTCTCCAAATCTTTAACTAAATTCCTATATAAGTTTCTAAACTAGAAAAACAATTCTTTAACTTGTCTCAAAGAATCTATATCTATATCTTCAAGTTCTCCATTCAAAAACTGTTATGCAATTTATTATTATTTGTATTATTATTCAGGTGTATAAGGTTCGTACTAGATTCTTCCTCGATTAGCTAATGTATCATGCATAGCTAATTCTTATCTTAAGTCCTTAATTTCTTTTTCATATTTTTTAATCAAAACTTATGGATCTAAATTAACCCTAATAGAGGATTCATTAGTGACTTTCATCATTCTTGAGGCAAATTTCAAGGTTGAAATGGTTTCCTCCAACTAATGTTTCTCTGGCCAAATATTAGCAATCATAACAGTTTTGCTATTTCCACCAATAGAATCTTTGAGAAGATTTGTTAATTTGCTTTATCTATAAGGAATATGATCTCTTTGTTTTTCAGATAACGCTACTACTACTTATTCCAAAAATGAAAGTGATTTATTTATAAATTAAGCTTCTAATAAAGTTCTTCCTTCAGAACCAGTCTTCTTAGTTCTTTCAGATCCTGCCAAATCCACAAGATTCAATTTACTAATAATGACTTTTTCAGCAGACTCAACTCTAGACCGTATTTCAAGATGGACAGTAAAAACACAATGAGATCTAGAGGAAGCTTTATTAAGTTTATGTTCACTGATTGTTCGATTAGTTTCTCCTTCAAATAATTAAGCTATTGCGTCTTCCTCTGTTTAGCACTTTTTGATTGTCAATCCTTTGACTAAAACGTAGCCATTATTGTCTTCCTGAATAGCCAAACCAGTACTATAATGTTTATTTAATTATGTTTACTTTTAATCACCTCCTGCCAACAAATCATACATCATTTCATTATAAATTTCCAAATATGAAACTCCTACAGTAATTTACTATTCATATCTGGCTTCTATTTCTTGAAATAATAAACTTATGCATCTTGGCATCATTCCTCTATATTTATAATCAATCTAAGATCCCATCATAGTAAATGTCTTTCCTGCTCCAGTTTATCCATAAGCCATTATTGTTCCTGAATACCCACCAAGTGCGCTATGTATTAATTCTTTGCCACAAATGTCAAAAACAACTTCTTAACTTGCATTCTAAAGAACCTTATCAAATGTGAACCCCCAGTCTTCCTATTGATGATTCACAAATCCTTTGAAAATTATTAATTTGCTCTTATACCTTATTCGGCTGATTTTGGTATATTGATTGCTATGTGTCCTGTATTCTCGTTAATATTAATATTTTTATAAGCGAATTCTACTGTTGGTCGCGTTCGGACTATGACTTTTATTGGAGTTTTAACCATATTTTTATTATAAATTTTATATATTGCAATAATATCAGAATTAGAATCTAATAATAATTATAACCATTTATAAAGCAAGAGATTATATTAAATCATTAAAAACTATAAATTCATATAATAAAGAATAATTCCATTGAAGAATTGCTAATAAATTAATCTATTAAAGATTTTACACATATTATTAAATTTTTGCCTTTAAATCTTATCGTACAATTAAAATATTTCATGCATTTCAACTATTACTATGAAAACCATTTGTGTCAATCTCTTTATTTCCTTATTTACATACCTTTCAGATTCGCAAAATGGAAAATAAATAGGGTTCACACAATTATCATCATCATTTGTCAGAAAATTTCTATTTCTCAAAGTTAGGGAAGGTCAATATTTTCCTTTTTATATCATTGGAAATCCTAACATAAAACTGTATTTTTGTTTCTAGTGGTCAAAATTCTATAGTTTTTATTTTATAATACAATCTTTTGAACTAATGAATATTGCTGTTGATGCTTTTATTATTTATTTTGTATACTAAATGTCTTTAAAGTTGATTAAACTGTAAGCAGGAAATGTGCCATCAGCTTTTGTATGTGCTGGATATCAAAAGATAAAAATATGGTTATTTTATTATAATTCATAGAATTTTACTTATCATAAATTCAAAAGCCTTAAGATTTGCTTGAGTATTAAGTTTAACAATTTTCAATAATTTAAGTTTGCGATAATAGACATAATATGGAGAAGTTAGCAATTCATTTAGATTTTATAAATAATTTAAGCATCTTAGAATGGCTATGGATTCTTATTAAACTATATTCTCCTCTATTTAATCGCACTTTGATAATATCTTTAATTATTCTTCGGTTATACCTTCAAAATCTTCTTCTAATTTCAATGCCCATTTCAAAACATTAGGATGTTTTAAATATTATAAACAAACAAATTGTTCATCATTAAATTTATCTTCCAAATAACCATTATTTAAATATCCACATAATGTTTTTAAAGTTTATAGGCAATTATATTCCAAATCTTCATTAAGTATTTATTTGCGAATAACCTATAAATCTTTTTCGTTGAGCTTATTATGCTCATAAAATGACCGTTTCATACTTGAATTTAATTCTGTAAGTTTGGACTTTTATTATTCGAAATATAAAATTTATTGCTCTATCTTTAAATTATAATCCAACCAAGTCTTTATGATAAGTTTATAAGCATATTTTAATAATTAATCCCAAAAAGAACATACTAATCGTAGTTAGCATTATTCTTGAGGAGTTAAAAAATAGAGAATATGCAATGATGTTTCTCTCCTTAAGAACATTATAATTTAATTATAATAAATATGATCAATTAACCCTTTCAATTTGATTTGTAGATGTTTTCATAAAAGTTTGAGTTCAACAATAAAGAGGTGATAGGGAAAGGCTTTGATTCAATAGTGTATAAAGTCATCGACAAATAAGATAGAAGTGAATATGCATTAAAGCTTACAACCTTTAAAGATTTGCAACATAAGTTTAACTTCTATTAAGAAATTAAGCTCTTATATCATTTAAAGCATGATAACATTGTAAAATTTTATGCAAATTCTAATGATGGGAGTTGTATTCTAATTGAATACATGCCTCATGGTCATCTTTCAAATTTAATAGATAAGATAAATGATATTAATGTAGTAAAATCAATAGTGTATTAAATTATGATTGCTATTGAGTATTTACATTCACAAAATATAGTACATGGCGACATTAAACCAGAAAATGCATTATTATCAAGAGATTTCAGAATTAAAATTTGTGATTTTGGATTCGCGATTGTAGCAAATAACCCCAATTCAAAATTAAGAGGTGGTAGTGAAGGTTATACCGCTCCTGAAATAGTTATTTAGGAAATTTATGATGCTAAAAAATGTGATATGTTTGCTATAGGAGTCCTATTTTTTGTTTTATCTATGGGATATCGGCCATTTTTGAGCACTCATCCATAAAAGTAAGACAAATATTGGAATTATATCAAAAATAAATAATGGGAACATTTTTGGAAAATTTTTGAAACTAAAAAGCCAGATGTTGGATTTAAGAACTATATTTAGAAACTATTGTGCGCAGATCCTCAAGAAAGATATTCAATTAAAGAAGCTTTAAAAGATGAGTGGCTTTTAAAAGATTTACTCACAGCTGATTCATTATCACTGTAACTAAAAAAACTCTTAACTAAATAGTGATATTTATTTTGATTAAGCATTTGTTTAATAAGAGGTAAATTGTATAAATTATGCTATTTTTTGATTTTTTTTTAAATTAACAATTCCTAACATGTTGTGATCAATTGCAATTTAAATGGATTTACGAATTCTTGATAAAAAAATTTCTATTTTTAATTAAATATTTTTCTTGAAGAATAAGGAGTATACAATAAACACAAATAGCATCAAAATTGCAAAATAAACTCATAAAATAGTTCTCACTTCTATAAAGTTTATTTTAATGAGTTGTTTCTTTTCAAAATTGGCCTTAATTATTAATCAGTTTATTATTATTTATTGTTGGTATAATGTTAGTTTCTAAAGTTAACTTTCATCATATCAAGATTTGAAAGTTGAGAAAGAGTTTCTTTAATTTATAATACTTCATCATTTGGATCGTAAACACAAACTGTGACACAATTATCAAATTCTATAGAGTAATTTTTGTTTTTTGTAATTTACCTTCCTTTTGCATCATACCTTTATTTTTCTTTAATTAAAAAAGTTTCATTTATAACTTAACTAAGCGATTCTTCAGGTACAATATCATCATCTGGTCCAACTCTTATATTTAGTTAGAGCAGTAATTTAGGACCAACACTTGATTTCTACATTATAATTTAATTTTTAGTATATTAATTGGTACTTATTTGATTTATTCAAAAAATTCTAGTTTGTTTTATCAAACATCAACAATTTAGAGTAATTTAATTATTTGTTAAATCGTAATAAACAAAAATAATTCCAATAAATCTCAGCATTTCTAAATATTGCATCAAATAATTACAAGACGATTTAATTAAATAAACTGAAATTTACATATTCATTTTAATAATATAATGGGTACTTGCTAAAATATATGCAAACAATCAGAAAATGAAAGGGAATCTACTGTAATCATAAAATCTAAAATTATCAAAGGACAAGAATCTGATAGAGAATCAAAAACTGATCCATATTAATCTTAATAATTATTGATAAGAGAGGATTCAATCGCAGAAGAAAACAATTGCTATGTATCTAAAGAATAACCACACTTTATTAAAACAAAACAGATTACCTATATTTAAACTCACACGGATAGGAAAAATCGTTTTGAAAATGACATTTTACTAGAAATTAGATATAAAATATAATAGATGTAATAATAAACTTATGTTAAGTAAATTGCAGGAAGAAGAGGAACTACGAAAATTACAAGAATAATATTAATTAGAGTTGAAATAAAAAGAATAATAACAAAAAATAGAAAAACTAGAGGAACATTAGTAAATGCTAGACAATTAATTTTCATTCTAAAATTCAATGAAATAATCCTAATCAGAATAACCAAACAATTAATAAAGCTCTAATCCATACTTAACCAGATAAACTTCTTAATTTGCACCCAAAAAACCAGACACTGATACTGTTTCTTAGAAATCTTAAATATCAAAAACCCCTACTTAAAGAGATTAACAAATATCTCCAAAATCTGAGATGATGAGAAAGTCAGCATTAAAGAAAATTATTTAATAAAGAGAGGAATTAGTAAGTATTAATGCAAGTCATGGTACTTAAAAATCTGTTTATTCAAAATAATTAAAATAATTAGAAGCTTTTGAAAAAATGTTTAGTGAATTTTATTCATAAGATGAGCGAAGTCATAGTGGAAGTCATAAGACACAAAAAAGTGTTAAAAGTATTTTAAAAAAGAATAGATCACTTTCATAAAGAAGTATATCTATGGGTAAAAATTCAATTAAATCAACTCATACTGTTTTTAAGAATTAAAACTAGAAAAAGGTTAGATTTTCTAATGATACCAATTTTAATAATGAAAGAAAAGGAGTCGCTAGGATAAAAAAAAGTTGGTGGGATTGGTGAATTCACTTGTATTAAATAAAATTCTCTTTATAAATTCTCTTGATAATTAATTGTCTATTAAATTATTCTATTGATTACTTTCATTCATAAATGTTTTATACTCATAATTTTATATAAAATTTACTTAAAATTTAGTCTAAATAAATAATTGAATTATTAGAATATGGATTCATTTAGAAAAATCAAAGCAAAAGAATTTGAGATAATCAATTCATCAAATCAAGATTTTTTAAATCATATTTATTTTCTCATTTTTCATTGCCTTATAGCTGTTTTATCCATAAGATTTTTAAGATTATTAACTATGAAAAATTTTAACTTTTCAAGGATATGCAAACTTTGAATGAGATATAATTTTTTCTCCAAAATACTCACTTCTATTTTGCAAAAGTTTATAAAGAGATCAAAGGTGTTGACTTGAATTTAAAAAGGTAGGAAACCAACTAGTTAACCTTAATTTCACTCAACCAATTATAGAGTAGATCGGATCAGTATTCTCTGTGTCTAAATATTATGTTGTTAAGCAAGCTCTTTGACTCAATCTTAATCATACATGATTCCCTTCTAACAAGTTATTCTCTTTGCAAATTTCATCTCCTTGTCTCTTCAAATTATCCTACTATATTTATGATCGATACTTAGCTTTCATCACTATATTCAATACTTTCTCCAACTAAATCTATATACATAATCTTCGAGTATATATCCCATATCCTTATGAATATGAAAATATAAGAATTGAATTAAATAACGAAATAGAAGTGGCTATGAAAATTAGATCTGTTTATTTCACATCATGACTGGTATTTCTTGATCAGCTGCCTGTGTAATAGCTTATTTAATGTTTCAGAGTAAATGGTTATTGAAAAAACCCTTATATTTGTAAAGTTTAAAAGATTCTGTATAAATTTTAATGAAGAATTTTACTAATTTCTTATTTGAATAAAATTAAAAAAAAATATAGCTTAAACAAACTAAATAACTTGAAAATCCCTTGGCAAAATTAAGAAGATGATTAAATTAAGTTCCTGAAGATTTGATCACATATACTTAATTAGATCTCCCAAACATGAGATTTAAGTATTAACTTAAATTCTACAGAAGAAGAGAAATAATAATGTATAAAATAGCTCGCCTAAAAGTATTTGTTAAAAAAAATAGCATTTTTTTTCTAAAACTGTTAAAATTAGAGGATAGTATAAGTATTCAAGTATTAGAGGGTATATTTGTATGTACAAATAAGTGGAAGAAATAAATTTGACTGAGTTTTATCGGATCGATATTATTGTTCAAATCGATTATTATGTTTTGTAATTTCAATCAAGTAAATTTTACTTATTTTACTACAAAACTTTATTTACTTAAACAAAAAATACTAGATAATAATAGCTGGAAGGTATTATCTCATAGACGATTGAAATATTTTATTTATAATTAACAGAAATTTTAATGAAACAATAATTCCGCTAATTAATTATTTTAACAGTTAATTCATGTCTTAAGAAGAGATTGTTGCATGTGATTAATGTAAATAAGTACCAGACAATTACTTAAGTCTCAATTGTAATCACTGTTTCTGCTTAATCTGTATGGCTTAAAACTTTTTGAAAGTATTTTATTTTAAAATAAAAGGGTGGAAGAATCTTCAAATTAGAGGGAACAGATAATATTCATTATATATGTACAGTGTGTGAAAAAGATACCCCATTAGATGAAGGATCAGTGTCAGTAGTCGAGAGTATCTGTCATCAATTGATTCAAACTAGTCTGGAGAAGGTTAGGGAGGATCAAAATATTGCAAAAGAAGAAAAGCCTCTTTAATAGAGTCAAATAATAGCATAGCCAAAATGCGACATTCATACTAAAGAAGATGCAACATTATTTTGCTTTACTTGTGAGACTAAATGTTTTTGCATTAAATGCCTGTTGAGACATGATAATAAGACTCATGAAATTTAAAATGTTAATAGTTGTTTAAAGAGATTAAAAAGCAAAATGAATGATGCCACACACACTATTGGTGCATCTTTAGAATTAATGCAATTACAATTAAAAAGAGTGTAAGATCAAGATTCTACGTTACAAGAGGAGATGGATTATTTGATATAAAGAGTGCAAGAACAATTTCATTCTTTATATCAATTAATTTAGAATAAAGAGAAAGAGATTCTTACTTAATTAGAGAATCTTAAAGAGATATAAGAACAATAGACTGAAAAAATGCTTAATGATATTCAGATGAAAATTAACAGTCTTATTTAATTGAGAAGTGATTTTGAAAATATTGGTTTAAGTGAATCATTGTAACCTTCAGTAAGCATACTTAACTATTATTCTGGGTGTAAATAAATAATGCAAAAAGTTATAGGACAAATGAGCTTTAGTGACATTTTTAGTACAGTCAAATATTTTCCAGATAATGGTATTGATTATTTCTTATGAAGATTAATTCTTTAGATATGATGAATTTGAATTGAAGATATAGAATTTGAAGGCTTAAATAGATAGATTCTTTTCATAACAAAGATCGTTATCTTAACACGAAAAGTAGAGTAGGATAACTTAAAAATCTGCCATAATCGATTAATTGTATCTTAGTTAGAGATGTCATACTTAAATGGACGAAAGTACTGATAGTTTTAAATCTCATTAAGTATCAACTTATTCGAAAATTAATACTCCTATAAATAATCAAAGAAATCTTTAGGCCAAGGTTGACGAAATTAAATAATTATATTCAGACAGAGTGAAGACCTAATAAAAGTTATAAAAATAATAGGAAAACAGTTTAAATAACATTCAAAGATCTTTTTCTGAATTAGCTAGTTTTAAAAAATAGACTGCTCTGAGTGCATTAAGGTTATAATAGGGCTTGTTTGATTCAAGAGTAACAAAAAAATAATAATAATCTTAGTAACAATAGATACAAGAATCACAACAAGTTTAAAAATGATACCATTTTTAATTTCGTAAATTTTTAATAATTATTAATATAAATTTCAATTTATCCATTAAGACAACAAAACATCTTACATACAAATTCTTTCAATAGGATCAACTTTCAACATAGATGAAATTAACTATCTTGCTGGACAACTTACAAAAGAGGGATATTCAAGTTTTCCCAAGCATATTTTTCTATTTAAATCTTTTTCTGAATTTCCACGAAATGGAAATACTCCAGTTAATATTTTAAATAGAATGATACCACATGCCCAAACATCAACAGATTAATCATAAACACTTTTTTTAACTAATTCAGGTGCCATATATTAAGGTGTACCACAAGAACATGTCTATTTATTATCTACTTTAATTGAATATCCAAAATCTATTATTTTCACCTTTCTAGTATTATAATCAATTAATAAATTTTCTAATTTCAGATCTCTATGAGATATATTTAATTAATGCATGTAAGCAACTGCATCTGCTATTTATCTAAATAATATTTTGGCTTCGTCTTCATTTATTCTTTTGAATGGACGACCTTTAATAAATGTTTCTAAATTTATTGGTGACGAATATTCCATTATTAAAAAGATTGATTTCTCATTTTCATATGTATGATATAAATTTATTATATTTGGATGTTTAATTAAATTTAAGATCTCCAATTCTCTCTCTAAATTTTTGAGATGCATATTATTCATCTTTTTTCTATCATAAATCTTAATAGCAACTTCAATATCTAATTCTTTATGTCTAGCCATTTTGACTTCTGCAGATGCACCTATTCCCAATGTCTTAATAAATGAATAATTTTCTATTCCTTAATACTCCATTGGTATTTCTTATAATTAAGAATATTCCTTTCTAATCATTGCATTTTCTGGATTCTCTCCATAAGACCCTTATTATTAGAAATTGGATTTTAATATATTTCTGAGATTGCTTCCCAAATTTTTAGAAACTGGCATTGTCTTCTTCTTTTATAAAGGTTAATAGTTTTCTTATTTGGGAGATAATTTTCTTTTCGTTTATTAGGATTTTATGGGAGATTTATTGCATTACATTTTATTGTGAAAAGAAACTGACCGTCTTTAAGTGTCTTCTCTATTTTTAAGATACTTTTTTTTGAGATCTACAAGTTTTGAGTTTTGATTAACTAGTAATCCTTATGAATTTAATGCTTAATGGCTCTTTTGATAATCTACAACTCTAAGTATATTTAGTTACTTAAGGATTAATACATATCTGTTTAGGTAAGTTAATCATATTCTTAATTAATGTATTCTTCTGGACTTGTTTGAAGATTCATTTACTTTGGCTAATCGAAATGGATCATATATTTAAACTATAAATAAATCAGTTAATAATATATTTTTATTATAATTTTTAATATAAAAACTGAAACAATCCCAAATACAATTTGTTTATTTCTAGTATAGATAAACATCAATCTCTCACACTTTAATCCTATAAACAAATAATCAAAATTAAAATGATGCATATTTTTGAAGTAATATATTTACTAAAAGAGATAAAAAAATATCATTTATACGATTCAATAAAAAGAATATTGTTAATGTAAAATAATTAATAGAATATATGAATAAGTGGTTTAATTTATGTTTCTATAGCTCTCTATAATTGTTTTGATCTAAAGATTTATTTATTTAATTAAAAATGTAGAGATTGTAGGGTGCTACACTTAGTCTATGGAGTAGTTTTACTCCAGTTCCACAGTATGCATTTGCTACGCTAAATCTTAAATAACTAAAATAAAGGATGAAATCTGTAGGATCTATCAGAAAAATCACTAAGGCTATGAAGATGGTTGCTGCTTCAAAAATGAAATAAGATGTTTAAAGACTTGAGTATGGCAAATACTTTGGTGTAAGATCCGTTTAAGACTTATTTGCAAATGAAACATATTTATAGAAAAAATAATTGAGTTTCAAAATAAATAAGACTCTCTTGGTTCCTATCACATCAGATAAAGGTTTATGTGGTGGCATCAACTCATCAATAATAAGAGAAACACGTTCAATTGTACGTTAAAATCGTAATTCTTTTAAATTGTTTTTGATAGGAGAAAAAGTAAAATTGATATATAAATAATAATAGTCTCTTGGAGCATTATAAAGAGGATTCCCTGAGCTGCTTACTTAAGCAATCACAGCAATATAAACACCAATAAATTTTATTAATTCATCGTCAATAGCTCATTAGATATAATAAAATGTAACAGATGATGTTGATTAAATAACAATTATTTTCAATTAATTTAAGAATGTAGTTTAATAAGTTGTTAAAAGAGTTGATTTATTAAATAGAAAGAATTTTATAGCTTAATTTAGATTAGTCACAAAATATGATACAGCTGAACCGGAAAAAGAATTTGTTCAAAATTATATGTATGAATATTATGTTGCAACTGCTTTCTATCATGCTATGTTAAATAATTTTGCTAGTGAAACGTCTTCAAGAATGAACGCTATGGAGAATGCTTCAAAAAATGCTGGTGAAATGCTTGACAAATTGACTCTTGATTACAATAAAGTAAGATAAGCTAAAATCACTGTTGAATTGTGTGAAATCATTTCAGGAGCTTCAGCTGTCTGATTTTAATAAAATTATTTAGAACAATTATTTAAGTTAACAAATTTAATCTGTTTTTATGCTTATTATATAAATTCTGTTTTTCATTTGGTTCTGAGAACCTCTGTCTCTATTTTTCTTCTATTTGTCAATTTAGCTAAATATTTCTCAAATTATTCGGCTGTAATATCTTCTGCATCATATCCAGCAACATTATGAATTATTTCATCAATATCTTTTGATGAAAAATTTAGATGCAATTCATCTGATATCTTTTTCAAGTCTTCTTTATCTAAAGTACCTTTGCCATCAATATCTACTAATGTAAATAGTTATTCTCTTCCTTTCTAATCAAACAAATTACCCTATAGAAATCTATACAATTTGATACCAATTTATTTGTCAACTCTTTTACAAATTCTTCAAAATCCACACCTCCATCTCCATGTTGGTCTGAAACTTATTGTAATGTATTAGCAACAATTGGACTCTTTTCTATCAACCCCAATTACTATGCTGTTATCATTACATCCTTCAGATCAATTCTTCTTGTTCTGGGATTGCAATACAAATTAAACAATCTGAAAAGTTCTAAAATGTGTTCATTTGTTAAAGTTGTATGATTTTTAACCCAGGGCTTTTAGAGCAAAGCGATTTCTTCTTTATCTAAATTTTATTGATTCATTAATTTTAAGATATTTTTAATTATTATTCCTTACTAATAATATTTATTTTAATATAATTATATATTATAAAAATCGATATTACAACTTCAAAATAATTATCAAATTTTCTTAACTCTTTCTATTGATCAGATATATGAATTAGGTTTTTTGAATTAATTCAAAACAAATAATAACCATTCTATTTCTTAAGGCAATATTTAGTTTATAAAAATAGAACTATATAAACAATCTAAATATGTCAAGCAAAGTTAGAGAGATACAAAAATTTAAGAATGCTAAATTTCATAAATATTATGAATATGAAATATATAATATCATTAGTAAAAATTTTGTGTGTAATTTCTAACATAATCCTATGAATTATAATCTGAATCTGATTCTTGTTAATCAAAATCTTAAACTACAAAATGAACTTTTCGAGCTTTTCTTATCTTTTTTTAATGATAATTTAAAAATAATTTTGTCATCAATCCTGATACTTTGGTTATTTCTTTTTCTAAATTTGGATTTAAACGTAATATTTAATCGAAATCATCGATAAATAAACTATGAGCCTTATCTACTATTATAGGAGACAAAATATCACAGTATTTCTCTACAAACAATAAAACCTATAAAATATTTGTAATATCTAATTTAGATATAATGTCCTCTTCGCATTTTTATTTAAGATCCATTATCATGTACTCATCTGCCAATAGCATTAAATCACATGCATCAGCTATATTATCTGGGAACTAGTAAAATAATTAATTATATTATTATTACTTCCTTCCAATAACCACTGTATATCCAACCTATCATCAACTTAAACAATTCTGGTTTTTTGCATTCTACTTTTATAATATTCTATGTGCTCTCTATAAGGTTTGATGAAAAAATTCCATTAAATTTTGGAGATCTGCAAGACAAAATACATTTATGTAATGGAAGCACCTTTCTATTTATTAAAATCCTTACAATATCATCATTTATTTTTAAGATTATATCACTAAAGATCCCTCCTTAAAATAAATTTTATAATGAAGTTTTTAAAGGATTTTGCACCATCTAATTAAACTCATTTGTATGAATCACTTTTACTAAACTAGCAGTCATTATACTTGTTTCAGGCTAAGATAATATGTGAGATCAAATTACTCTAATATCTCTTCCTAATGATTGAAACCGAAGTTATTTATAATTTAAACCTGTAATACCACAGAATTCTAAACTATATGATAAAAAAGTTCGAGGCTTAGTGATTGGTAATCTGATAGAATTATTTTTTAGAATAATAACTTGATTCTTTGAAGAATTCATCAAATCTTCACCAGCTTCAAATATTATATCTAGTTAATCAGATCCCCTCTTTTTTAACATTAATAATTCTAATATAAATAAATACTTTAATTTCTCATATTCATTTAATTTAATAAATTATTTTCTTTTTTAATTTTCACATTTTTACTCAATAATCAACTCATCATAATAAAAGTGAAAATACGAACTAATTGAATTATATACTTAATTAATCTAAATTATTTAAAATGATCAATATTTCAATATTCAGGCATTTATACTAATTTAAAAAATAATATTATCAAGAATTATTTCTAATTTGTTAAAATACATTATAATTTCATCTTATTTTCTAAACTTTCATATAAATATACTCTTGAGTGTTAAGTTCAATATATAATATCAAGTAAAAAAATAAAATAGAAAAGTAAAATTTATTAAAAAAGTAATCTAAGTGATATTTATTTATTTTTGCAAAATAGAAAGTTATGATTTAATATAATTTTAAGTTATAAGTTGATAAATTTAAGATTTTATCTTAGACTGATTAAAATTGCTTAAAAGTAGAAAACTTAAGTGTGTATAAAGTTCTATTATAAGTTATGATAACGAGTTAAAGGGAAATTTATTTAAATAATACTTGTATTTAAATTTTACAATAGAATATATATAATTTAGTAAAATGAGTAAAGATATAGAAAAACTTTTATTATTAATTAGTAAGCTAGCTTTGTTGATGAAGTTTATTAAAATGGTTATAAATAAAAATTCAGGGAGTTGAATTTTATAATATAATAATTAAAAAGAGAATAAATGTATTAATAATCTGTTCCAATAACAAGATTGTAAAGAGATTATCGTTTAAAACCACTTGAGTTTTCTTCTCCTTAAAAAGAAAATATCTAAAGAATTGCATCAAGATACCCTGAAAGTGCAGATTATAGCAGTAATAATGGAAAATATTAGTCCAATTTCTAATTGCCTGCATTACCACTTATAAAAAAGGTAAGTAAAATAGAATAGACAGTTTCAATATATAAGGGTAAGGCTGCTCGTTTGCCATCTATATAATTTACATCAAGTGAGTAGTAATTGTAGAGAAAAAAGTAAATTTCTGAAATAGATGGAATGAGGAAATCTATTACACCTGAGAAAAGATTAGGGAAACGTAATTCTTTAATGTTTGCCATGAGAACTAAAGCTGGCTGTTAACCAAACAAAGCAACAAAGATTAATTAAGATGCTGCAATTATATGCCCAAAAAATGTTGAAAAGTAATAAAATAGTATATTTATTTAGTGTTGGATACAAGTTATTTGCAGTTTGCGACGGACATGGATTAAATGGTCATTTGGTTTCAAATTAAATTAAATAATAATTGCCTAAACATTTGGGTAGATTATTAAAGGATGCAGAAAATATAGAGGGTTAAATTCAAAAGGCATTTACTATAACTAATAGGGAATTGTGGAACTCAGAAACTGACACTAATCTTTCTGGTTCAACTACTGTATCACTATTGATAACTAAAGATCTTGTAATTTAAATATTATAATGAAGATTTATTCAGCAAATGTAGGCGATTCAAGAGCTATAATGTGTAGATTTGAAGATGAGTGGAAGGTAGTTCCTTTGAGTAGAGATCATAAACCAGATGATCCAGAAGAAAAACAGAAAATTTTAGAAGCAGGAGGAAGAGTAGAATAATAAAAAGGTTTAGTTATAAATATGAAATATTAGATTTGCATGGAAATCCAATAGGACCATACAGAGTTTGGCTTTCATATATTTAGGCTCCAGGATTGGCAATGACCAGATCTCTTGGAGATAAAGTGGGAGCTTAAGCAGGAGTCACAGCAGAACCAGAAATCAAATAATATACTATAACTAGATAAGATCACTTTATTGTTATAGCTTCAGACGGAGTTTGGGAATATTTAAGTAACGAAGAGGTATTTCGATATTTAATTAGGTAATGAGTATTGTTATTCCATATTTGGAAAAAGATAATCCAGATTAAGCAGCTGATCGTATTATAATAGAGGCCACTTAGGCTTGGAGAAGAGTAAATTTTATTTTAAGATTTAGAATAGTTTGGCTAGAGACGACATTACTTGTATAGTTATATTCTTGTAAAAGTGATATCATAATTTTTATTATTATTTAAATATTCTAAATACTTCATTTTATTAGTTAAAAGAATGTAAAATATATTTTATATTATAATGAATCTTATAATTATGAGAATGATTCTGGTTATTTCTTAACAACAAGAATTTCTAATTAACAATTAAATTTAGAATTACAAATATAATTATAAAAGAAAATTGAAAGATACAAAAAACTTAATTTAAACATTGAACTTTTTACTCTTATTTTTTGCAAATTAATTATTATTATCAATTAATCTATAATTGCAGTTGTCTGGATGAAATCTTAAAAGATCAAAGAAAATGAATATAAATTTTATAGATATATAATTAATTAATATGAAACCATCAGGACAACCTCCTCGTTAAAATTAGTATAGGGCAAATTCCAGAGAAGCCAGATTGAATTTTGCTCAACAAGCAGAAATAAATCTTCGTGGAGATTATAAACCTTAAATACCTTTAGAGCCTTAAAGACCAATATAAAGAAGTAATAGTTATAGTCGCAATAATCCTAATCGTCCTGCTACTTAGGAAGAAATACGATCAGCTTTAACTTTATTAAAGGCAAAGAGAGATAGAGATAGAAAATATACTCAATCAACTTAGGATGTGCCAGAAAATGACTTTTACAAAGCACCTACTTTAATGAAGGCTTAAAGTTATTAACCTTAAACAATATCATATGAAGATATAGTAGCAAAGGAGGATAAAAAACCAATTGAGATTAATGAGTATGAAGATGATGATGAGGAATTAATTGAATGCCCTGAGGGTTGTGAAAGAAAATTTAAGAAATCTGCTTTGCAAAAACACATAAAAGTTTGTAAGAAAGTATTTCAACAGAAGAGGAAAGCATTTGATACTAAAGAGCATAGGATAATCAATCAAGATCATGCTAAATTATTATAAAAATAAGAATTGGAAGAATAGATTTGTATTATTTTTTGCATATATTGAAGAATAATAACAACAATAGAGGAAAAAATAAACCTCAACTAAAATTGATGATAGACCCTTATAAGGTTAAAAAAAGCCTAAATGGAAATTACAATCTGAATAATTCAGAGCTGCAATGAAATTAAATAAAGGAGTGACTCTTACTCAACAGGAATAAGTACATGAATCACTTAGTCTAGGTTGCTATAGAAGAAGTAGATGATAGAGTATAGTGTGACCATTGTGGGAGAAAATTTAATGAGTAAACAGCCTTGAAACATATTCCTTCCTGTAAAGAAAAGGCCATGATTAATTAAATGAAAAAGAAATCCTAATAGATGTTACCACCACAGTAAAATACTATTAAATCTCAATTTAATGCAACAAATAATTTCCCTAAATAATAACAATAACCTTAAGTATAAAATAATAACAACAGAAATAATGTAAATATGAATGGAACGAATAATACATTTACAAGTACTTAAACAGCATCAAGAAGGCCTCCTCCACCTTCTTCTTAAAAAAAATATTGAATATAATTAATTATATCTACAATTTATAATCAATGTAAATAATCAACATTTTTCAAGTACTTCATGTAACTTCCTACATCAAAATTTGATGTTGTTTAGCTAACAGAGGAATTGTTGTTAATTGCAACTTTTTATACAGATCTAGGTTTCTCAACCTTAGTTTTTTAAATTGGCCTTGCAGGTAATGCAGAAGTCTAAGAAAATCCTTATGCAGTATTTTAAGCTATTTCAGATCTTAAATTCGATAAAGTCTTATGCATTTAGGTTAATTAATTCTTCTCTTATTCAATATATATCTTATCTTATTAGTTTTAGGACAATTATTAATGCAATTCAAGTTTTTGCTTTTAAATTGTTTCCTTTTCTTGTTAATAGATTTGTCTAAACTCTTAAACATTACTAATTTCTTTGTGATATAATTATTCTTTTTCATTAATTTCCTTTAATTTTTACAATAACTACTATCTTTCTCCTTCAACCAAACTTAATTTTCTTGAGTATTCAGCATGCAAACTTGTAACTTAATTACTTTTCATATCTAAATCTCTTTGTAATGCAATTAATTGCATTTCTTTGGCTCCATTTTTTTATTATTATTTTTCAATATCTGAATACTTTTATTAAATTATTTAATTATTTTTCTAAGTAAATTCTTGGTATTCATTCTTTTATTATTCAAACAATTATCTTTCTAGATCCAATTATCGTAATTTACTTTAGGATTAGGAATTCATTTCATTTTTCAATAGTTCAAGTTCATTTCTATTTAATAATCATATTTTTCAATTACTTTTATCTTTAAACAAACATATTCTCTTAATCTAATCTTTTTTTTGTTTCAATTTCTAAATTTCTTAAGGATTCTTTAATTTCTTATAATAATTATTTCTCATTTTATATTGATCTCTTATCTCCTTCAATTGATGAAAGAAATAATTGCTCTCTTCTATTTAAATCATCTTAAATATTTTATAGTCTTTTCTTTTCATTTTCTATATATGATTTTTCTTTTTCTAAATAGGTCTCTTTATCATTAAAATCATTTTATTTCTTTTCTAATAATCTCATTTTTTCTTAAGTTTATTAATCATTTTTTTAATATAATTGATTTTTGAGAGTCTCTAATTCTTTTGCACTATCTTTAATTTTATCTGCTAAATGATCTAATTATTTTTATTCTCCCAATTATTGCCTCATAATTTCATTCTATAATAAAATATATGTTAAATATATTTACTTCCAATTTAACAGCATCAATAGCCCTCTATTTATCCTTTTCAAAATCACTTTTTAATTATTCTCTTTCTTTTATAAAGTTTCTTTCTAAGTCCAACTTATCATTCATTAGTCTTTGTCTCTCCTTCTTTTCAATTTCTAACTCATCCGATATTTTCTACTTTTCATTCCTTAAAACCTAGAATTCGTCTTATAATTTGTCTTTTTCTTATTTTAGCTGTTTTATTTCATCTTAAAGTTTTTGATTATTCACATTTAATGGATTACTTAATTGAACTTCTGGCTATTTGCTTTATTTAATTGAATAATCAGATTAAACTGATTGCTTTTCTACTTCTATTTATTATGCATTAATTGCAATTGGATCTTAACTTGAATTAATATCACTTTTCTGAGGTTAACCCTTATTTTGAGACAACATTCTCATTTTTTGTCTTCTACTACCCATTGAAATTTCCATATTATTATTTGCGTCTTCGAGTTGCGGAGGAGGTGGAGGTAAATCTTTATTTATTGTTGTTTTTGGTAGTTAAAATAGATCAGCCATTTTTTATTTGTTTGATTCATCTATAATTGCTGTCTGAGGTCTTAGTCTAGGTACAAAAGAAGATTGTCTATCAACTGGAGAATCTTGAGATTTAAGAATACTATCAAATTCATATGGATCGTTTGATATTTTTTATGTTTCCAATTTCCTTCATTAAATAAAATTCAATTACGGTTGATCCATATAGGATCTTCTATTTCTATCTCTAGTTCCTTATGGCTTTATATCATTATTAAGTTCTATTTACTCTAATAGATCATCAATGTCCATATAAAATTAATAATTATAATCAGATTTGTTAAAAATGAATTCTAAGTTTGTTGGATTTCTCTAAAATTTAATTATATTTCTCATTCATTCTTTGCAATCTTTCTATTTTATAAGATTAGATTTAATACAATTTAAAAATTCTCTTGAGTTTTTTAAGGGATCGACGGTTTCCTCCTTAATTTCTTAAGATTATGATCTAGTTACACGTTTTGGCTATTTAGGAGAAGTCTGAGGTGAAATCTTAGAATTTTATGAACTATTGAGATTTCTATTAGAGCAAATATTTTATTTTAAGTTTTTTTCTAATTTTATTTTTTAAGTTTCCGCAACTTTTTTATTTTATTATTGTTTTTCATATGATGGTTTAATTATCGGATATTTTGTTTTTTGTTAAATTCTTGGTGATGTTATTTAAATTGATTTTTGATCTTTTTCTACAAATATTTACTTATCCAATTTTGCTATATCATTCAGTAATTATTATTTCTTATTTTAAAATTATAAATGAAATGATTGATTCGTTTCATTATCTTTATTTTTAATTGGTTTCATTTAATTTTAAGAAGATTAATCAATTGATATTCTTCTAAAATTTTGTGAACTTCTTGAAACATCTATTTACTGAGATTAAGCAGTCGATGAATCAACCTATTATTTTTTTATTGCACTCTTAATCGTCGTCTTTTTTGATTCATAGAATTCTTATTTTTTTTATTTAGCATTAACTTTTGTTTTCTATATTTAATTCTTAATATATTGTTATCTTTCACAATATGCTTATTCAGCTTCATCCTAATTCATTTAACTATATGTATAACTTTTAAGAATCTTATGTTCTTAATTAATCTGCGGGTTCTTAATGATATTGTTAGTATGGTCAATATTGTACAAAGCACTGTCTGCATAAATATTAATAATCTTAGATGGAGATTATTCATTTTCTTCTGTGGATTTAAGAGGACTTATCTAATATAATTAGTTTGGTGATTAAGATTATTTCTATTTGATTCTCAAAGCAGATCCATTAATAAAGGCAGAA
This sequence comes from Paramecium sexaurelia, assembly GCA_000733375.1. Lineage (NCBI taxonomy): Eukaryota > Ciliophora > Oligohymenophorea > Peniculida > Parameciidae > Paramecium > Paramecium sexaurelia. The sequence goes on from JPFM01000061.1 coordinate 112,120, forward strand.
CTTTGTACTCTAGTCAAAGGGGAAGTTGACATTTTAATTTAACTTAATTTTTATATAAAATTGAATTGTAAGAAATAAACAAACAGAAATGATAAACATTAAAAATTTAGATAAATATGTACATTATCATAGTTCTGTAAATAAACTTTACTTTTCCTATTATCTGCCGGGATAGTAATGTGCAGGAGTTCTTTTTTTGGCTTTACCAGAATCCATATACTTTTTTTTAGCTACAAATGCTAAAATAAGTAGAATAACACCAATTGCTAAATATGAGAATTTAATTCCACCACTACTTGCTTTCTTTTATGTGATCTATACTTTTTTTGAATTAATTTATGTTTATTATGATTATTATTATTATTATTATGATTAACCAACATCATTTTAGATTGTTTAATTAGAATCTTGAATATTTGAAGTATCATCTTATTAACATGGAACTTCTATAGGTCCCAAATAAACACTAAAATATATAAAATTTATAAGGATACCCATCTTAGCATTCATCTCCTGAGATTTTCCTATATCCTTAGCTTTTCATATATGTTCCTTTACATTATTTAGGTTTGACCTCTTTCATGGGAACACAATTAGAATACACATCTCTTTTAAATCCTACATCACATTCCCAATCAGATTTTGTACATGGACAATTCTCTGTCTGAACTGGAAGATTGGGTTCCTTATTATAACATTATGCTCTTTATTTTCTTCTAATATATTTTTCTTTTCTTCCGAATAAACACTTATCTCCAGCATAATTTGTAGGATACCAAAATTCATAATCAGAATCTTATTCCCCAGGATTCTCAAATCCTTAACACTCTCTAACCATTATTTAATTAATATCAAGTGAGACGACTATTCCTTTTAATGCGCTGGATGTAAAGTCATCTTCCTTTGCTACACCAAGAGTCTTACTATCCAAGATTCCGTGAAATAGAAACTTACCATTTTTGTATACTACATTGGTTATATCCATAGTTATATTCATTTTAATCTTCTTAAATGTAAGACCTTCATCCCAAGTATACAATATTTCATTTGCTTGTTCTTCATCACTTACAAAAACAATCAATCCAGTATTTTCAGCAATATCGTAGATATGCATTCCATCTAGTATTTCAAACCATGTATGGCCGCCATCTCTACTTAAATATGTTTTATATTCATTTCCTAAATAAATTCCAGTATTTCCTGTTCCTATAGTTATGTATGAATGACTCACAATTCTATTCCTAGGTGCCTCACTTCTTCCTAATAAATGTAATGAACAATCTCCATTACATTAAATGGGTTAGCCTTTATAATCATATTTTGGTGCTTTGATAGCATGCCATTCCCCTCCCTATTCAAATGTTATCCTACTTTATTTATAATTTTCTAATCTTTTAATACCATCAGTATTTTTTGATGATCTTCTCAACTTAAATTTCTCAAATTCAGAATTATCGTAAATGTTTGCAATGTATATACCCCTCATAATGAACTCAAAATCGCAATTTCCTGTATCTAAACTTCTTACATTATTCAATAATGATAATGTATATTTTGTTCCAGTTGTATCACTTTAATATATATTCATAATCTTGGGCATGTCTTCCAGATGAGATATTGATATGAATATTGATCCATTCACAGTATCTAATACTGTAAAGGTATATTTCTGGTGATCTTCAATTGGCAACACCAATTCAACTGGAGTTAGACTTCCTTATTTAATTACTTCTAAATCATATCCTTTGCTAAATGGATCTGCATCAATCAAAATAAATAAGTATTCTTTAGTTTAATAGAATCCGTAAGAGTTATTCCTCAATAGTTTTGTAGTTTTAAAATAATCATCACTATAACTAACCTATACGTGGCCTTGATCGCTTAAATAAGAAGCCACTATTCTTGAATCTGGTACTTCTGGTAATTCTATCAACTTATCCCAAATAGCATCCTTGGTTCTATTCAATACCAATCTCCAATTACTTCCAAAATCATTACTAACATACAATCTAGAATAAATTAAGATCATCATACTATTTTTTATACTTCTCTTTACACAGATTTCCAGTTGTACTATTGCATCTAAATTCTTTGAAAGCCATTAAACTGTGAGCTTCTAATGGATTTAATCTAAAATCATGTAAAGTCTTTTCGTGCTTAAATTTTTAATACGTTTTTCCACAGTTTTAAGTTACATATGAAGTATCAAAATCACCTATCAGATAAAGCACTTAAGAATCTGCTTCTGATTATAATATTTCTCTTATAGTTAACTAGAATGTGTTAATCAAGACATACATTAGATATTAACTTTGGCATTTCAGATGTATAATTTTTATATATCATGCCTTTCGCACTCAAGATGAATGTTTCTGATTTACACTATACAACTTGTTCAAGTGGTGAATCTAAAATTTTTTGTGAAAACACCACTTGTAGCAATAATAATGTTAACATAATTAATTTATAAACAGAAGAGTCAAATATCTTTTAAGATAAATATATTTATTGAAATAAATGTTAAGTTCTAAGGCAGGAATTGATCATGTGTTACGTTAATTCACAAATAAGAGAGTATTAATTAGAGTCGATTTTAATGTACCCATAAAAGAAGGAAAAGTAAAGAATGCTACAAGAATCTAAGGAGCTATTCCTACAATAAAAAAGATCTTAGAATAGAATCCTAAGAATGTGACTTTAATGTCTCATATGGGTAGACCAGATGGAAAAAGGTAATCTACGAAATTTATTTAATAGAGTTGAAAAGGATTCACTTAAAATTGTGGTACCTAAATTAGAGGAATTGTTGGGTACTAAAGTGAACTTTGTAAATGATTGTATTGGTTCAGACGCTGTCGATGCTTCAAATACTGGAAATGGATAAATTAATTTATTAGAAAATCTCAGATTCCATATCCAAGAAGAAGGAAAAGGATTAGATGCTAATGGAGCCAAGATTAAGGCTGATAAAGAGAGTGTTAAGAAATTTAGAAAAGAATTATCATCCTTGGGTGATATTTATGTTAATGATGCATTTGGTACAGCACATAGAGCTCACTCATCCATGGTTGGAATCGATCATAAAGTGAGAGTTGCCGGTTATTTGATGAAGAAAGAACTTGATTATTTCGCTAAAGCCTTGGAAACACCATAAAGACCATTCCTCGTTATTTTAGGAGGAGCTAAAGTTGCTGACAAAATATAATTGATTAAATCTATGCTTGATAAAGTAGATGAAATGATTATTGGTGGAGGTATGGCCTTTACCTTCCTTAAAAAAATACACAATGTTCCCATTGGAAAATCATTATTTGATGAAGAAGGATACAAAATAGTTGATGAAATACTTGCTAAAGCTAAAGAAAAGAATGTTAAAATACACTTACCAACTGATTTCATCTGTGGTACAGGATTAGATGCTTCAAGTCCAGTTGCATTACATGATCTTAAATCAGGAATTCCAGATGGATGGTTAGGTTTAGATGCTGGCTAATTGACACAAAGAGAAAATGCTGAAGCTATTGCTAGAGCCAAAACAGGTATAATATACATTGTTTAAACTTTTAATAGTTGTTTGGAATGGACCACAAGGTGCATTTGAAATCGAGTAATTCAAAAATGGTTCTGTCAGTATGTTAAATGCTTTAGTCAAATAAACTTAAAATGGAGCTACAACCATTGTTGGTGGAGGTGATACAGTCAATCTTGTTGGTGCAAATAAGGCTAATGATAAATTAAGTCATGTTTCAACAGGTGGTGGTGCTTCTTTGGAATTGTTAGAAGGTAAGATTTTACCTGGAGTAGAGTATCTTACAAATATTAAAGATTTATGATCAATATAATTATATTCAACAAATATATCATTATCAATTTTTATTATATGTATATTTTGTATCTTTTAACTAAAATGATAAGTAATCACTTATACTAACAAAACTTTATAAAATAAATTTATTTAAAATTCTTTTAAATATGATGAATTTACAAAAAAGTATTATTTTAAGATTTCATATTCCTTTATTTATAAATAATTCTCCATTTATCATTTACTTGAAGTTGTTTTAACTTATTTCTTAAAATTCTTAAATTCTTAAATTCAGATCTTCATATTTAAATAATCCTATAATTGTGGTTTAAAAAAGCTTGCTAATATAATTGTTTAAAAAATCTTAGACAGTATATATTTCCATTCGATTATGAATTATTTGATATAAGAAGGCTCTGTTATATAGTTGTTTTTATATTGAATAGTAGTTAAATGAGTGTAAAGAATTAAATATATATAGTATATCAAAATATAAGGCCTATCAGAATGCTTTTATGATAGGACTCTAAAATTTCAACAGACTTTTTTATGTGTCAGAACAAAGGAAGGATATTAATTGTAATGATATAGATTAAAATACTTGATATGTCGTCATAAATTATTTTACTTCAATATCATTTGATATGTTAAGAATAATTCAATATATTTTATTAAATCATTGTTTCAATAATTAATCACTTTTAATGCATATCATTTGGAAGTGATGGTATTTAATTACGTAAAGCTCTTTAAAATAAAATCAGAATAATTTATTTTGAAAATTAAAATGACATCATCAAGGATCTTGTTACTAGTTTTTGTAGCTACAGCATCAGCCTTCACTTATAATGAAGCAAATGCTAAATAATACGCCGCATTGTCTTTTGCTGCCTATTGTCCAAATGCAGCAATCCATAATTGGTCTGTAGGCTATGTAAGTAAAACATATCCAGATTTGACAAATATTGAAGTTTTTGAGAATCTCGTTAGTGTAATTCTTATTAATTTACTTTAGGGAACAAAAGGATACATAGCTTATAACAAGAAATTATCAGCAATTGTTGTCGTTTTCAGAGGATCATCCAATCTTCAAAATTGGATAGAGAACATTTCTTTCGGAAAAAGTGATTACAATACAGCTTGCAAATGCAAAGTTCACACAGGATTCCATGATGCTTTCAATTCTCTTAAACCAAAACTTGATAGCTTATTCCCAGGATATGTTTCCAAATACCCATATGCAGCAATTCATGTAGCTGGACATAGTTTAGGAGGTGCCATGGCCACATTCTATGCCTTATAATTAGCTGAATCAGGAAAAACAGTAAGTTTATTCAGTTATGGTTCACCAAGAGTAGGAGATCCAGATTTCTATGATTGGTTCACTAAATATACAAAGATTACTCATTACAGAGTTGTAAACCAAAACGACACTGTTCCACATGTATAATTATTATATAAAATTCTAGCTTCCATTATATGCTATGGGATTCTATCATTAAGACAGAGAAATCTGGTATCATGGTGGAACTCATACAGTTTGTGCAGCCACTAGAGGAGAAGATAAAACTTGCTCATACACTGTCAAATCTACTTCTAATGCTGATCATAGCACTTACATTGGATTAAGTTCTTCAGTTGATTGCTGATTTCATTTATATCAAAAGAAGCATTAATTATTAATAGTCATAAAAAAATTAAATTTAAATCATCTAAATATTTATTATACTTTAGATATGATAATCAAGAATTAATATTGTATTTAACAATTTTAATTATTTATTACTCAAATAAAAATCATTCATTTAAACCACGATAATGCAATTCTATACCATCATTATTTTAAGTAGGGACCTCACTATTATCGTATTTTGATCTTATTTTTATAACTTATATAATTACATAAACTATTTCCTTTTCATCCTGATTAATAGGATTACAACAATAATTAAAATAAAAACTAAAATGTAAAAACCAATCTAAGTATAATTAATTTCTTTCTGCTTTTATAGCAACATATCTATAGAATTCCATGTTAATCTTTATGGTTTATAATAATAATCTAATTAGATATTTTATTCATTATTCATAAGCTTAACTTCCACTAAATATAAAATTTATATTAATTACCAGTGGCTAAAATAGTAAAAACAATGTCTGTCTATACATCTTAACTCAAGGAATAAAGAGAAACACTTATAGATATTGTTGATTCGAAATCAGTTAAGTTTTAATAAGTAGGAAGTGCATCATTCTTTGGTTCAGTACAATAATTAATATCATCATCCTTCTTTCCTTCTTCTACTAGTAAAAAATATTCTATTTATTTTATTTCAAAATTTTCTTATCCGTCTTATTTGGATACTTATAGGGGACTAAAATAAACTGAAAATATTGGAAATCCCTCACGTAAAGGAGTAAGAGTTCCATTTAATAAACCTAATAATCCAGGATAAAATTTATCATATGGGATTTCGGATTGATCTTCAACTTGATAAACTCTGATTGTATACTCAGCTTCTGTTATACTAGGATATAACTTTTTTTCGAAATCAAATTTCAAAAACATCATATCTGCATTTTCTATTTTTTTTATATATCCAAAAATTTAATTATTTTGTTTAATTTCTATTTTCTAATCATATTAACCGCTCCTTAGCCAATCATAGTCTTTTCCAACAAAAGCAGAGAAGATTCCATTACAAAATTAAATCTCATAAAAGATGTAAGAATTGATTTATCTCAATGCCCAATAAGTACTTTCATGCAATTTAGTTGTTCTAAGTTATTTAAAATTTGCCATTAAAGGTTAAAGGGTTGATGTACCAACTTATAACAAAAAGGTTTGGTCAAATTATGCTTTATTTTCAAGAACTATTTAATATTCAATCTCAGTTGAATAGTATTCATTTTTTACAATATTAGATATTGTAATCTCTTTTTTTGGTATTACAAATATAGAGTCTTTATCATAGACACTTATTACTGGTAGAGATCTATTTTTCTAATTGGTTATTAAAAAATTCAAATCAGATAAAATTTAAACTTATATTGAAAAAGTTTTCCTATAATCTCTTTCATCAAAATAATCAAAATTTCTGAATTAAAATTTTTTTTAACTTTAAGATTTAATTGTAATAAACTAAGGATATATAGAACTAAGTATATTTAAAAAATTACTTAATTAAATAATTTTGATCCTTTTCAGTAAAATATTAAATACTGAATTGAGAAGTCTAAATTGATTCAATACGAATTTTGAGATAATTATCCTCTATATTTGTAATATTGAAAGTATTTTCTTAATTTTCTCCCTAAACATTAAGCAATTCCAAAGATTGATAATTTGAATTTTCTTGTTCATAGTATTTTTCAAAAGAATAAAAACAAGAAATCTAACCACTATACATCTACATCTAAACAATAGTGTATAGACTTTAAGGGTTTATAATAAATGTAACATTTTTACTTGCTTCAAGATATTATTAAAATTAAACTTAATACTCCAAAAACACTTCTGATTAATTACTATTAACTTATATTGTAACAACTTCAGAAGTATAAGTTTTCAATGCTATTATCAAAATTGAATTCTCCTTCAAAGATTCAATTGTTAATCTTTTTAAATAACCTCTTCCATTATTGTTATATTTGAAATTAGCGACATTTTAACCATAAGAATTGAATTTCCCTTAAAGCTAATCTTGTTCATCTACAAAAAAGTATGCTGTTTCAGAATGTGATTGTACAAAGATCATAGATTCTTAGCCATATTCTGAAGGAAATACTTTTAAATAAATTGTGTAATCTGCATCGACATAACTATTGTAATTATTAATGATTACAATTTATATGCTTAATTGGTAAATATATCATAAGCCTCCACTTTTCCAATATGATACTAAATGGAAAATTTACACTCAGAGTAACTGTGTACTCCAACACTAAAATATAATAATTAATAGATTTTTACTAATATTCACCTAATATCTCAGGATGGATGCTATTTCCAGGTTCAATAATTAGAACATTAGTGGTAGATTCAAAGGATCCCCAATCATATTGATCTAAATTTGGAAATTTAGATTTTGAAACTAAAAGGTCAGCATTACAATTTAATTCTGGTTTAAGCATAATCATTAAATTAACATTCTAAATGCCAACATTAATCTTATAGAATTTAAATCCTCCTGGAATACTTAATCCTTCGTGAACTTCTGATTGAATTAAATATATTAATTTCGAATTAAACTAAATAGTGTAGTCATAAATTTAACTGGCTAGATCAATGTTTGCATTAGTAGATACTACGATTGTTATTTTTATGATGCATCTATCTACACAATTATATTGAGCAATTTCTTCTTTAGAAAAGTAGATTGATGATTAATAATTAGCCCTCTTTTTCTTTGAAATTTTAGCATGATTATTCAAACTAGGTTAGGGAAAATCTAAAGATTAAACTACTGAAGCATAGATTGTTAATTCTCCATAATAACTATAAGCTAATACATTCACTTCCTAATCCTAACAATATAAATAAAAATAATCCTCTCCTAATGGCAATGCTTTAGTTATTGGTTGATCTTCTTTAAGTTAAATATTTGACTTGTCAATTTTTGAAATTATAACAGAATAAAACTAATCAAATTTACTATTCAATTAAAAATAAAAGTATTCTGAACATAAATTTTATTAATTAACACACTAATAAGAATTATCTTATTCAACAACAACTGTATTGTTATCTTAAGAAAATCTAACTTTTAAACTATTTTAGAATGAAAAATCTAAAATTAAGGAAGACTAATCAAAATCAAAACATCTCTTAGATATTGCAAAACTTTCATTCAATTTAAATTCATATCGAAAACTTTAGGAAGTACCTGCAGTTATAAAATTAAAAAAGGATTCTTCCGATACTAAATCAATTACGTTATAAAGATTAAAATAAGAGATTCTAAAACTACCAAAATTGCTTTCTGATACATCTAATCTAATTTTTAAATATAAAATTTCTGGATACTTAAGATCATTCGTATAAATAGTGATAATTTACCTACTTTACCATAATGCTTTATTTTCATCCGTTTCTGGATGATCAAAACCGAACATTTAAAATTACCCATACTCTTTTTATAATATTACACTAAATGTTTCTTTCCAATTTTGACCATAGCCTACTAAATCTATTTTATACAATACAAACTCATCATTTGCAAGAAAATGTTGATTAGGATCTCCATGATATAATTAAATATAATGCCAAGGAAATTTACCAATTTAATTAAAATCTTAAAAATTCTTTATTGCCCATACTGTTATCATATATTTTGATCGTGATTCGCCATAAATTGATAAATAATAAGTTCCAATTTATGGTTAATTACCAAATCTACCGCCAAAATTAATTGAATTTTTATCTGATTTATATTCATAATTTCCCTCATTAGGTTATTAATTTGTTGTTGATAAATACATTTTTACATCTCCTTGTATAGGAGTAACTAAAAAATGCAATCTTTATATTTAATCATCTTCAGAAATGAAAAACTTATAATTTTAATATTAATCTTTATCAACTGTTGATTTATGAGGTTTGTTTTATATTAAATCTATCATTTTTTAAACTGTTCTATATTGAATAGTAAACCTACCATCTTATTTACAATTTTAATCGACCATTGCTAAGACATAAAAGGTACACCAATTTTAGCAATTCAATATATATTCAGCTTATTATTTCTATTTAGAATATATCATAACATAATCATTCATTTGTTCATATTTTTCTTAGTTTTCAAATAATTCTTTATTTGCAGGGCAAATTGATTCATCAGTACAATTAGTTATTAAGAAATTCATGATTCCTTGTAAAGTATGCAACTTTAACAAAATCTAATGATTTTCGTAAGTTTCCCCATATATCTACATTTTCATAATTTCAAATTATTTTATGTTTCTTTAATGAATTAATCCACTTAAAAGATATGTTTCAGATTCGCAAGTAGATTATAATTAATATGTACATAAATCTTCGCCCATTACAGTTATGAATAAAGAATTTAATTCTATATTTTTATCTTTCAATTCTTTTTAAGATATATAAATAAGTTCTCCTTCTTTGTTTTCCTCTTACCATTCGTAACTTTCTAATAAAGGTGGTTAATTATTGTAATGAACATATAATTTTGCGTAGCCTTTAAATGGAGTTAATTTGATTCCCTATGAAAAATAATGAATATATTTCATACAATATCACAACTATATTCTTTGTAAAACAAAACCTAATAAAAGTCATATTCTCCTTTAGCGACTACTTAAGTTATTGTTTCATGTTAATGAATAATTTTCACTCTTTAACTTCGAGTTGCAGTCACTCTAAATACTGCTCCTTATTCCCCTTAGATTAAGATCTTATACTTCTCAAAAGGTTTAGTCTAAGTAAATTCAATAACCTTTTGGTTGTCCCATGTATCGACAGCTTTATAATCAAATTAATCATTGCTTGGAGGTCCATTGTCATCATTATTCATATAAACTTAGAAAGGTTCTTCTAGTTATTCTTGATTCACCACCTAAACATTAAGCTCAATTTCTGTTTATTCATTTATAAAATCAGGTATTATAAATTCTATGATTTACGATTACTTTTCATTAGTCATTTTAAATGAAATGAAGCTTTCAATTTTTAAGGTTTATTCCTTATCTAATTCTATTCTTAATGAATATCTACTAGGATAACGAGATACAACTGAAATATATAACAAATCTCCTTCATTTATCTTTTAATTGTTTATAACACAGACATCTTAGATAAGGATTTATATTACCCATTCCTTTTGCTTCACATGCTTATACATCAGCATCTTAAGCTGATAATGGTTCTTTCACATTTTTAGAAATGTATAGATTTGGATCAGAATTTGGATTTAAAGTCTTAAGTTAAACTATTAAATCACTTTGATCTTATATTTATGGTACCAAGAATAAATATACATGATGATTCTATGTCCTTGGTGAAACAAATCTATATTAATTGTAAATAATACCCTTGGACTGGCTATCCTAATTCCAAATATTGTTCTTCCTTCTCAGCCTCTTGACATAATGCTAAAGAGAATAGACAAAATATATATATAAAAAACATAATAATTAATATATTAATCACTATTTTTAAAGAATAAATTTATATTTATATTCTATAAATATAATATAATATAATTAGAATAATTTAAACAACATATAAGTCAATAAGGAAAATCAATTTACTTTGTCAAATTTTGTAGTTTCCTTTATTTATTCAGCTATTTCTAACAATTATTTCCTGATAATTGCCTTATTTTTAAAATCATTCTCTCTTTATGCTTAACGAATCAAATTTTCATACTTTTCATTTAATGTCTTTAATTTTGCTTCGATTTCACCATGTTATTGAGGTGATAAAGGAGATATTAATCTTTTTCTAGACTCAATCTTTTTATCAGGACTATAAGTAGAATTCTTCATATCTTCTAAGCAATCTCTTATTACTTATTTTAATTAACTTTATCTTAAACTTTAATCTATTCTTGGACTTGGAATTGTTGGAGATATTTGATCTAAATTTAGTTTACTGATTGTTCTCTATTCTTTATACCCTTAATTAAAATCAATTTCCTCTTATTTTGATATCCTTCTTTTTAAATATTTATGGCTTTTCTCCTCTTACTCTAATTTAACTTTTAAAGTCTGATATTTAACACTTAAATCTTTATAATCCATTGTCAATTATTAGATGATATCTTAATATTCAGAACTCTTTAATATCAACTCTTATATTCTTTTAGCCATTTATTCTTCTCTACATATTCTATTAGATTAAGCTTCATCAATATTTTTTAAATATACTCTATCTTTTTCATCTAATTAATATTTTAGATTTGATATTTATTTTTCAAATTCATGTAATTTGTAGGTAGAATGCTTTTATTTGTAATTTTCATATTCTTAATCTAATTTTTATTTCTCTAATTCTAAGAATTCATTTCTTTTTTCTAATTTTTTTATTATATTATCCTTTATATCAATCTTTTATTTATATTCTTAAACAGTATTTAAAAGTATTGAATTTTCTTCAAATTTCTTCATCTCTACTTTATGCAAGAAACCTTTCTCATTATTCTTATATGCTTATAATTATCTCTGAAGACTTTCATATGCCATTTGAATCTCGTGTTTATCATGCTTAAGCTCTTCATTCTTTCTTATCAATTCAGATACTCGATCCTAATAATCTTTTAGATGTTGTAATCTTTCAACTTATAACAACTCTATTTATTAAGCAGTTCTATTTTTCATTTCCATTTCTTAAGAAACTTTCATTAATTACATTTATAAACGATCATTTTCGTTTGATAATTCATTTACTTATTGTTTTAATTACTCAATTATTATCTCTTAAGGAGACAAATCAATTGATTTTCTATGTGAATCGTTTCTTAATTTATCCTACATACTCTTCATTGCTGATGCATAAGCACTATTCATTGTTGGAGAATTCGATGAAAATGCCCTTTGAGACAATCTTTATTCTCTTTATTACATTAAAATATAATTTTATTGCATATGAATATATATTCAAGGTAATTTGTCAAAATATTCTCTATCAAATTCTTTTCTTCTATCCTACAACAACCTTTTTTCCTTCTCCTATTCCTTCTCCTTTATCTATTTGAATTATAAAGCAAGATTAGGAGTAGCTATTTTCCTGTTTTTATAAAGATTAAACTATTTTTATGTAATTCTTCTCTTCTATTAAGAACTTTATGGATTATTATCAAATACTACTTCAAATTATTAAGTTTAATTTGAAAATGGTTAAAAAGTTGATCCCATATGTAACTTACTTGATTTACTTCTATCAGTAAATACTTTTGTTGGTTAATTCTCTTTAATCTTTGTAGAAGATAGTTATTTATTGAATTCTTCTAAAATAGGTTGACTTGTATCTCTATGTGTGTCTCTACTCATTTTCTAAGTTTTTATTGTATTTCTACATTCTTCCAAAGTCATAGGTCTTTACATTTCTTGATTATTCGTCATTCGACCTATCGACAAGCCTTGTATTGTTGGATCTTAAATAAAGTTTATTAGTTTACTTGGTTTGTAATGCCGATGTAAAGGCAACAAAGGAGCTTTATTTTTCTATAATTATACAATCTCCTTTAAAACTGAATGATAATCTTCATCCTCTATTTAAAACTTGAATTGGATTTTCGCTAGATTCTAATTTTTTTTTTTGGTTTAGGTTCCTCTATTTCAGGTACTTTATAATGTTTAGAAGCAGTCGTAACTAAAAAATTCTTAGCCTTTAGCTGACTAAGAGATATCATTTCATTGTTTATAGGTTGAATACACAATGTTTGACCGAAAGAGTTGATCTTATCAATAATATTTTAATTCATGAAACTCATTAATAACTCTTGAATTTAGAATCTATAAAAGGCACTAGTTTAATTTATTGCAATTAGACAATTAACAAATTAGATGTTTAGAAAAATAATTGGCAGTCTTTCTATATAAAAAAAAGATGGTTATCATAAATATAATAATATATTTGTAGAATTTATTCCATTTTTAATTTAATCCTTTTTGAGTCTTTTTTACTATTCAATTTAAAATATACAGATATAAATTATAATAATAATAATTATTATTATTATTTTATGCTTGATAATTATATAGAAATCCTTTAACAATACAAGAATCCAAAATTGCAATATTTATTTAGTTCCTTACCATTACCTAGTTAATGGTAATTGTTTTAAACTGCAAATAAAATTGATGTTCTAAATAGTTAAACAGATTACTTGATTGATTTATATCATTATAGAGAAATTCCAAAATTGTTACTCAAAGATTAAATTGAAAGGCTTCCTGAAGAATTCCAACACGATTTAAATTAGGAAGAGTTTATTTTAATGTTAGCTAGAGTTTTAGAATTTCCACCATCGCATTTACAATTTTTAATTAATGGAGCTAGAATATTGTATGATTAAATTTGTTGGCTTAATCAAATACATAAGGTATTGGAATATATTCATATGTGTAGGTCAATTTTTCTACATTTTTAAGTTTTTACATAATTTGCGAATCTGAAGCTAAAGAAATGCCAGAATCATTTTTACCTTATACAAACGATTAAAGGGCATTTTTAAAGCATTTTTAAGAATTTGAAAAAGATGATTATGGATTTAGATTTTCAAAAAATTAAGACATTACTCATCATTAAAATCCAATAAAAAAAGTTTTTTATTGTTAGGATTCAATTTTTAGTTTAAATTAGATGAGTGATAATATTTAAATTTTTGATTCTGAAACAATTGAATTAAAAAAGACAATATAGTGCACATCTATAAAACATAAGACAAATTTTTTAGGATCACTTTCCAAAACAATTTCATAAAAAACCATAAATATTTTGGACATCTTTTTTGCTGACTCACCAAAAATACTCGGAGCTTGTTGTTAAGATAAAACAATATCTTTTTGGACATTAACTAATAAATTTAAATAAGAATACTCATTTTCAACTGAAAAATATGGACTTTAAGTCTAAATAGCGTAAAAACAAGTTTCATATTTGTAGTTATCTAGAATCCATTAAAGCTTGGATTACAATCAATAGAGAAAATTAAATATATTAATGGTCATTCACTTAATTGATAGAATCAAATGATAGTAAGGCCATCTCATTTGCAAATTCTTCAGTGGGAACTGCAGTATTGTTACCATATAAAGGATCTTAAATTAATTACATTAAAGAAATCTCTTAATTAAATCAGTTATTTATTTGCACTACTGAAGAAATTTAGAAAAAGAATGATACTACCGATAAGATATTCAAAACTATTGAAAAAAAAATTCATGTTTGGAATCCTATAAAATGGCATGCATTTTCAGATATCAAATTACCTTATAAGGGTTCATCTGTACATACCATTACTTATTCTCCAAAATTAGATGTTCTATTTACAGTAGGATTTAATGATGATGTTTTACTTTGGAAATTTGATGAAGGAAATGAAAATTATAACTAATTTCATAAATTAACAATTCGGGAATAGATAGAAAATTAGAGAATAGAAAATAATACAGTATCAGCAATCGAAGCATTTGATGAATATGGAATGTTAATAAGTTTAGATAATAAAGGAATTATGAGATGTTGGGATATTGAATCATGGGAAATAATATATAGATTCAACCTTGAATGTGAAATTATAAATACAACAAGTTAGATCTTAAAAATAAATTAAGGAAAGTTTATTGTTACAACTTAGAGATTAAAAGTTTTGGAATTTCCAAAAGGATAGCCAAGAAAAGTCAAAGTAAGGTTTAAACCTAGATTAATGTAATGTTTTAGTTAAAGAGTATATGTGAGTTCAAATAATGAATTGATAGGATTTAATTGGAATAATGCATATATTGAAGAAAAAGTTGAGATGATGAATGAGTAAGAGAAAGTTGAGACTGGGATTGAAATTTTGTTCTTTTTTACTCATTGGGATGTTACTATTGTAATTACAAATGATGCTATATTACATATAATAAAAGATCGATATAGAACTAATTAGAAGGGTAAGAAAGATTTTCTGGAATATCCATTATTTGAGAATAAATAAATTGAGGGTTGTCATTTTCATTATTTATATTCTTAACTTACTTGTTGGAATAAAAGTATATTAAGGATATTTTAAAGCCAATATATATCTAAGTAATTACATTTTACAAAGATTAGAGAAATGGATGCTAGAGGACACATCTAAAAAATTATTAATTGTTGTGAGAGAGATATCATAGGTGTTCTTATGAAGAATAATATACTTAATTTTATACAATATAGCACGATGAAGACAACATCATCAGTTACAACAGAAGAGGAGATTGTTGACTTTTTTTTGTTCAATGATTATCGATGTTTAGCCATTATCCATCAGAAAGGAATAGTTTTTTATTCTCATCAAGATTACACAATGTTTTAACCTAAATATTTCATTAAGACAGATTCAATATCTAATATATTGTATATCAATTATGAGTCCCTTGATAAAATATTGGAAACTTATGTTCCTAATCATTTTAAATATAAGAATATTCAATTTTTCAAACAATATGAAGCTAATAATTAGTTTAAATATAATGAAGATGTTAAAAAAGATTTCTCCGTTCTTTAATAAATTAAGGAATTAAAATAAAAAAATGAGGAATGCAATTTTTTAGAAATTAAAGGTACTGGTTTAGTTAAATTTAAAAGAACTGTTAAAAAGATTCTTGATATGATTAGAAAGAATTCATTAGATGAATTACACAGAATATCTATCTTAGAAAGACAAAGTATAATGGATTCAAGTAATTAAGCTAGTTTAATTTTGGATCTTGATTCTACTTTAATACGAAGGAATGGATAATTTATTTCTAATATTAAAATAGATTATGAACTCTAACCAGTAGATCTTAATTAATATACTTATAGTAAAGTATATATCTATGAAGATTTTCATTATTAATACTTCTTGTGTCAAAATTCATCACCAATTATACTATCTAATATTCAGTCCAAAATTGTTGAGAAGTTTTAAAGAATCAGAAGTCCTTATTTAAATAAAGATGACAATACAAAAATTATAGTCTCATTCAATTCCTCAGATGAAATCCTACTTGATTATAAAGGAGCCGAGGAAATTCTCTTAACCAAAATAGAAATTGATCATAATTCTATCAATCCTTAAATTATTAACTTTTATGATCATTTATTATTAATAACTTTTGGGAAAGAAGATAATGCTTTGAAATTCTGGGATGTTACTTGTCTCAAATCATTAAAATAATTAATTATTGATAAAGAATACCTTTAACTTAAACCATCTCAAGTTAGTGCAATATTAAAATTGAAAGAACTTTAAGAATACAACTAAACACATGAAATTAAATCTTAAGAAATGTTAGTTTAACAAAAAACTAAAGATCTTTAATCTTTAATCAAATATAAGACTAAACATTTAGGATCAACTAATTTAGGAGATTCTCCCTATTTATAAGGAGAGTACATATTACCTTTAGAATTGAGATTAAAGTGGAATCTTAAAGAATTCAATTCCCTATACAGAATTAATTAAATGAAAGAAACCTTCAATTACATGTTGAAGATGTTATATAATTATTAAGAAGCTAATAAATACTAAATTTACCAATAGCAGTTATAAATTAATAATAAAATGATGTTGTAATAAAAAATTAAATCAGGTAGCTAATTGGATCTATATTTTCCTGATGATATTCACGAATAGCCTTAATTGCCAAAATTATATTTAACTTAATTATAAATTAAACCAGATCCACCTCCAAATACACCTTTTCCTAAGATTACAAAAGTAGATAAGAAAGCTGATATAAACTTTTAAGTGATATCTTCAATCTTAAAAAAGAATGATGATTCTGAATAAGAAAATTAAAACACTGAAAGATAATTAAGAATGTCTGTACATTTGTCACCAAAAGGGAAAGTTAAGAAATTAAATAAAAAAAAAGAAAAAGATAAAGATTCAGGAAGAGATTATTAAAAGGAAAAAGAAAGAGATTTTAATAAAGAAAAAGAATCATATGATGAATCATTAAAATAAAAATCTGATGATCAACTCTAACAAGAACGATTTGTATAATTTATTAAAGGAGCTTGTAAAGAAGTAGTTGAATTAAATTAAAAATTAGATAAATAGTTAGAGAAAAAATAAGATGAAAAATCAGATGAAAAATATTATCCTCCATTTGAAAAGGAATAAAAGTTACTTGAATTAGAAAAAAGAAAATTTAGGTAAAAACCAGATCCATAGATAACTTCAAATAAAAAAAATAAAATCTAATTAATTAAATTTAGCCACAGAGCAACTGACCAAGAAAAAAGAAGTATTTGTTTTATTCTTATTCTTTTAAATAGAATTTCTTTTAAATTATAGTTTTGAAGAAGTAGCTCTAAAACAAAGTTAAAGCTTACGAGAAATATCTGCTAAAAATGTTGATAAATCTTTAACTCCCTTTAAAGATTACTTAAAAGAAACCAGAAATATTAAATTAAGTAATCCAATCAAAGCTAAAGTTAAACTATGTAAAAATCTATTATCTAATTTTCAAGCTTTATTAAAATAAAATGATAATATTTATGATATTTTGGATTCCAATCAAACAATGGATGATTAGATTAAGGAAGAAATTGTAGGTCTTAATTTAATAAAAAGAAATCACAGATCGAAAATTAAAAAAGATTTATGTAATCTAATAAATTTATTATTTTAGAATATATACTAGATGCAGAATTAAACTAATATACGTCAAATGATAGTTTTGCTTTTGCTATTAATAATTCATAAAGAAATAGATCTTTAACTCCTTTAAAAGACTATTTAGCTAAGAAAAAAGCATCCAAATTACATCTTCATTGATTACTTTAAAATACATTTTTTAAATTCTATTTTTAAATACTTAAGTTAAATTTATTATTTATTTTTTAGTAAAATTTATAAGCTAATTTTGGAATGTAAAAATAGTGGTTCAATAATAAAATCAACAGCATGTAGTCTTCTTAATTGCTTCCTATTTTATTTCAATCATTGGTTGTTCATTATTCTTATTTTCATTTATTTTTTTTAGACACATTTTACCCATATAATCTGCTGCTTCTAAACAATTAGTATTCATTTTTGCTGAAGTTTCTATATAGTGCATTCCTAAACTTTATGCAAAAGAATAGGCAACGTCATATGAAATCTATCTTTATGATTCTAAATCGCATTTACATCCTACCAATAGAAATTAAATATCTTAATTCATATTTTTTACTTCATCCATGGTTTCTTTGATTATTATAAAAAATACTTTCATAGCAAACTTGAACATCTTAAAATGATTATTCATTTGAAATATCAAATGTTAAAAATATTCCATGTGCACCTCTATAATATGATTTTGAAAGAGCTGTTCTAAATCGCTCTTACCCAGCAGTATCCCAAATTTGTAATTTAACAGGTTAATTCTAAATGAAAAGTCTCCTTATTCCGAAATCACAACCTATAGTTGCAAGATAATTTTCACTAAATTAATCTCGAGTCAATCTGGTTAATAAAGAAGTCTTAATATTAATTAATAAATTACTTTTCCTGCTCCTGATGGTCCAAGAGAGATAATTTTAAAAAGATGATCTTTTATTTCTTCTTAATTTTTATTAAAGGACATTGAATTTTTATTGAAAAATGTTAATAAATCTCACTTATATAAATTTTATGCCTTTCAATCAAGTTTAATAGGTTTTTATCAGAAATTCTAAAATTTAAACCATGTGAACATAATAATTGATTAAATTTATATTTCTAAACCATAAGACTAGATTCTTAATTATAAATTCTGATCAAATACCATTTATTCTAAATTAAATGTATATTTAGTAAAGATTATTATAAAATAAAATATTAAAGATCATTCTTTCCTGATCATTCTTTTCCTTTAAACCTCAAATCAATATCCCTATCTTATTACTCGACCATTTAAACAACTATAATCTTAATGATTTTTATGAATAGTCTAGTCTATTCTTAATATTACTTCTATATTATAATTTTCTGACATCATGAATTCAATCTATTATATTGAATTATATATTCTAGATTTATATGCACTTATTTAATGTAATTCAATCAAAACAAAATTTTATATATTAGTTCTCATAATAATATTACATCCATTTATATTTATTAATATTAGATGAAAATTATTTATTTTATTTATCTCCAACCTTATTAAGTCATAAGACATTTTAAGAATATATAAGTTTTCAAATTTAATGGTAAATTATATTTTTTTTCTGAAAATATAAAATTAATAATTTATTTATGATTCATACCTTCAATAGAACTTATTTAAATATTCATAAAACATTCTATTCATTTATCATATTTTTCATATAGTATTATCCTTTTTTAATGTAAAAAAATGAAACACCATTTTATTAATTTTATATTATTTCAATTTTACACAAAGTTTGATTGTATCAATTCAAGTAATTCAATTGTATTTAATAAAGATTTATAGACTTTTCTTGTTAAGTCTCTTAAATTGATGAAGATCAATTAATACTTTGCATTTTCTTCGATTTATTGGTTTTCTTCTCATTTTAATTATTTTAATGTAAAAGGAAAGATTTTGCTTTAAATTTTATTTCAATATAAAATAATTAAAAATTATAATTTATGGGTTTTTTTATCAATTTAAATCAAAATAAATTTATTGATAAAAATTTATATAAATAATGTACTAAATAAATTTGTATTAATTAGTAATAAATCATATATCAATAGTGAATTATGATACTTCTTATTTACAATCAATTAACCAAGGGTGGCTAAGAGCTTATCTAGCATTCATTCTATTTTTTGGATCTACATGTATTAAATTTTTAATGAAGTCTCTTAATTATGTTGAAAATTGATTAGGAAATCTAATATTACCACTAATAATCATATCCTACATTTCTTGATAAGATAAGTCTTCCCAAGGAGTTTCACCAGTACATAGTTCAAATGCTAAGACTCCCAAAGACCACATATCTGTACTTTTATCATAGTTTTCTCCTTTTACAATTTCCGGAGAAATATATGCTAATGATCCACATTAAGTAGACCTTTCTTATTAAGGAGAATAAATTGAATGAGTAAAATCAGCCAATTTAATCTGATTATAACATAAAAATATATTTTCTGGTTTTATGTCTCTATGAATAATCCCATTTCTATGAAGATAGTTTAAGGCAGATGCTACTTACTTAATATAGAATGCAGCAACGGATTCAGTAAAACAGGTTTCTGATAATGATCTTAATAATTTATGTAATTGGCCATGACAACAATATTCCAATACTAGAACAATTTCAGTGGCTATCATATAAAATATAATAAATTACTTGTGTGAAAGAATGTATAGAGCTTAACAATATTGGGATGGTTCAGAAGATATTAAATCTTTAATTCTTATGCAATACTCTTCCAAACAGGGTAGATTTATTCTTTTTTCATTATTTTAAGTGCAACATGTATTCCAGTACTGATTTCACAAGCCAATTTAACTTCGCTATATTTACCTTTGCCTAAGAATTATAACATAGTATAATTAGATAATTATTGAGCCTTAGGCAAAATTGCTTTATTGAGCAATTTCTTAAATGTCTATTATTCTGTTTCATAATCTCTTATATGTAAGACATTTTTATTAATTTCAACCAATTTTTGACCAGAATTTGCATTTGATCTTATTCTTTTTTATGGTTTCTCATTTTAAGTTGGTTTCCTCTTGATTGTTTTGAGTAATGTTTCAATAAGTTCCTTTTAGTTTATTTTTTGATCAATCAAGTCTTATTAAGTGTGTAATGGTGAACTGAGTTTGTTAATTAAAGTAATTCGATTACTTGAAGCAGATCTTGAAGTTGGTACTTTATACATTATTATATTAACGTTAAGAACACACAAACTAAAATTTATTAGAATTCTATTCTGTATTACAAAATTATGTAATTTAATTATTATTTATTGTTTCAGCAAATCAAAAACAACATCTAGTCCAAACTTATATTTTAAAATATTAAGTTTTATTGAACTTGACATTTATTATTTTCATTGAAATTTTATCATAATTGCTATATATCAATTGCAATACTACAGAAACATATTGTTTGACAATTTATTCTATATCAGAAATCACCTTTATGATAGAGATTAATATTAAAATAGAATTATTTTATTTCCTGTCAAATTTTATCTATATTATTAATTTATAATAAATATAAGATAAACTATCAAATTTATCTATTCACTTCATTTATTATAGACTTACTAAAAACTCAATTTTTGGAATTTTATGGTTTATTATCAATTTAACAATTCTTCCATTTTAAAATTTTCTTATCGATTAGGATTAAGGAAGAATAAATTGATGGTAATCTTTCAAGCAGATAAAATGCTTTTAATTAAGATTTAATTTCAAATTCATATTTAGGTTTCAATAAATATCTCTTTTATTTAGGATATTTTAAAATCCACTTCAAATACTTATTTGATTTCTGTTAGAGATTTAAAATGTAATCTTAAGTTAATTTAATCTTATATTGAGTATAAAAATAGTAAAATTAAATTTGACACTCGCCACTTTTAAGATTTATTTATAATTCAACTGTTTATATTACTCATTTATAATGTATATTTTAATTGGTTATAAGTGATTTTGAAAAATAAAAATGGTGGTTAATGCGTTTTCAGAGATAATTACCATTTTATATATTCTTATTAAATTTATTTTATTTAGTTAAAATTTGGACAAATTTAAACACTCTATATTAATAAGTTGAAATATTCGAAATCATCTTTAAAAATTAGTTCAAATTCATTTAAAAAATCATCATTGCGAGATTTATAATTTATGATAAACAGATAGGAAAAACAAAGTATATACTATAATGAATATTAAAATTTTAAATAGATCATAATTTAATTTTAGATCGATCTAAAGTTTAAAAGATATTAAATTATCATATTTGTTAAGAATATAGGATATAAATAAATTTTAGGTAATTTCCAAAGTAGAAGATTATATTTGATTGCTACTTATATTAAATTATACTAATATTAATAATATAATATGAAAATAATAGTTTAATCTGCAAGACTTCCTTCCTCACCAATTTTCCATAAAAAGAAGCCTACGGAACTATAAAATCCAATTGAAAATTTAGTTAGAGTTCAATCTCCTTGTGGAAGCACAACAAATAATGCATTTGGAAGATGTCCTACAGTGAAGACTTTAAATAGTGATAGAGATCCTGTAGAGCTTGCAATAACATTAATTTTGAATGGTCAGAAGTAAAAGGAATGAATGAAAATAGATTGATCATACCAATCGGAATAAATCAAAGCACCACGGATTTATATAAGAAATTAATAGGGAAAGTCAATTAAGTAAATCCTACTATAGTACATTAAATTAAACATTTTCAAACGCATAGTAGTGTTAAGAATTACAATATTGATTACTATTTGTCTCTTGACCATCATCCGTTAGAAGTATTTAGAGAATAAAGACATTTGAAATTGGAACCTTATATTTCAAAAAGTGTTAATAATTAATTGGGTATTGATGATTTTGAGATACTAAAGTGCATAGGAGTTGGGTATTAATTTGAAAATAAAAAAAAGGGGTTTTTCACGTGTATATTTAGTTAGAAAGAAAGACAGTGGATATTTCTATGCAATGAAACTGATAGATAAATATTTCATATTGAATTCAAATAAAGAGATAATTATAAATAATGAAAGATAAGTGATGGAATAATTAAATTCTCCTTATCTCGCAAAATTATTCTATTCTTTTGAAACAAACTATTATTTAGTATTTGTTTTAGAGTAAATTTCTATTATTTATAATTATAGATATTGTGCAGGTGGCGAATTATTTTATCATTTACGAAAATTAAGAAGATTAAATGAGCAATTAGCAAAATAATATTTTGTATAGGTTTGTTTGGCTATAGAGGAATTACATAAATATGGAATAGTTTATAGAGATATTAAACCTGAAAATATATTATTAGATTTAGATGGATATATTCGTTTATCTGATTTTGGTTTAGCTAAGCCAAATATGGATAGGGAAGAGACAGCCTATTCTTTTTGTGGTTCTCCAGAATATATGTCTCCTGAAATGCTAATGAGAAATGGTCATAATTTTATGGTAGACATCTATTGTTTAGGAGCATTGTTATATGAATTTATATGTGGATCTCCTCCTTTTTATAGCAGGAATATTGAATAAATTTACAATAGTATATTGAATGATAGAATCTCATTTCCTCCGCAATTAGAAATTCATAAAGATTTAAAAGATTTGATTACAAGATTATTAATTAAAGATCCATAAACTCGACTTGGGTCTAAAAATGGCATTGAAGAAATTCTGTAGCATAAATGGTTTAAAGGATTCGATTTTGAAGCTTTGACTAAAAGGAAATTAAATATTAGTTATCGTCCAAGACCATTAAATTATAATTTTGATGAAATTGAGTTCAGCAAGGGAGACATTGAATTTTAAAATAAATTATAAGAAAATTTAAGAAAAGAGAAATAAGTAAAGAAATATTAATACAATAGAAAAAATGTTCTCGTCATTTTCTAAATTTCGAATATAAGAAACAGAAAATACTTGACACTAGATAAACTATATTATAAATAATGTTGAAACAATAGTAAATATAGGGATAATAAGGATTACCAAAGCCTTAATAAAAAACGTAGATTGCTTTATCTCCTGTTTCATAAGTTAAAGGATTATCAAATATCAAAGTATTAACTTAGAGCTCTTTTAAATAAGCATCATAATGTAAACGTTATAATACAGAGATCGACTTAAGTAGAATGTTTAAAAAGATTTGAAGTTTTTTAGGTATATTAAAATAGAGTAATTGAAAAACAATTCAATTATCAAAATTCTTATTTTCATTTTCACTTTCGTATTCTTCTTCTTCTTCATCCATCTCATCAATTTCATCATGTACCAATATCGATCCATATAATTTTATCAATTCTTCTGAATCTTCTCTTTCATCAAAAATTAATTAAAATTTATTATTTTCTAGAAGATTATCATAAAATAAAAGATGTTTTTTGCATGGTGGCCATAAACTTGCTTCAGGTGGTGGAATAAGTGTGTCAATTGACATTCTAAAAGCATTCTCAACCATTTATGGAATTATTCTTTATAATACAGGACTACTTATTTCTAAACATGGATTTGTATTTATTTCAATTAAATATGGTTTGAATGATTAGTCTATCATAAAATCTAAGCCAAATATTTCAAAATTATATTCTTTCTTAAAAGGAGCTATTTTACAATACACAGCCTTTATACTAGTAGTTGCAATTTCAATAAGTTAAGGGTATAGATCTTTAAAGAAATTATGTTTTTTGGTTGATTATCTAAATAACGTTGAAATTCAGAAAATGATAATTTATTACCATTCTCATACTTACCATAAGTATCAGCGTATTTTTATATAGCATCATTAGTTAAATGAACATATAAGTTAGCAGGATCATCTAAATCAAATTCTTCAGATGAAGTTCTAATATATCCATCCTCATACCAATATGCTCTCATTACATTATTCATTTGAGTAATAAGAAAGTAACAACGTATGTCAAATTTCCTTTTATTATACAAGAAAGGTTTTTCTATATATTTTTAAATAAGATAAGTAAATTGTTTTCCATTCGAATGCATCTACTTTTTACTTATAATTTTATTTATTTCAGACAAACTTTAACACACAGTAATCCCAGTTCCTCTATTTGTGAATTCCCCAGGTTTTACTATCCATGTAGAGCCTCTAGATAGTAATCTTATTATACTTAGGTTATTTTTTATAGAAATCTAGAAATTGCAAATAAGTCTTATCTCTGGCTCCTTTCTAAATATGAAATGTTTTTGGAATGATTTAATTCAAATCTTATTTAGTCAACTCATAATATTTTTTAAGGTTATGGTACATGGCTTTCTTATTTCCTAGATGATAGTTCTTATCAATATGATTATGTATCTATTTAAATGAATTTTAATACCTTTACATTTGAATCCACCTTTAATATAGATAGATTCTTCTAGTTTACAATCTTCATATATGCTTTTTAATTTCTATCAATTTGTTTATAGTCAGTATCATCTCTCATCAATCTTAATAAGGGATCGATAACTTATTTTTTCTTGATTAAATTAAATGATTGTTATTAATTCACTAATTTCTTTTTTTATTGTTGAATACAATTATTTGAATATTATTATTAATTAATAAATTCTTAAACTTTAATTTAAGTCCAAATAAAATTACTATCTTAATCAGATAATTCATTATATTTAATTTGATTCCACCACCATCTTTATTTTAATATCTCTTTAATTAAAAATGAATTATTGCCTCCTCCAATTTTTAATTTCAGATCAATCAAATTATCTTAAGTCTACGTATAAAATCCGCTTTAAGAAGATACTAAAAATAAAAAATGTTAATAATTCTGCAATTTAGTTTAAAATAACTATTCTCTTGATAATTGAGAATATTCAGTCAAAGAAAATTTAAAATTATTAGACTATATTTAGGTTGAACTACTTTATGGAACAATAATCTTTTAAGGAACTGGACTAGCATTAGCTTAATTAATAGATTTTCTTTATCTGGTATTTTAAATAATCTTAGATTTAAGTCTTTTGTCTAGTTCTTCTGTAAATGATTATGATTTGTCTCTTTCTTTATCTTGAGAGAATGCTTTTTGTCTTATAGTTTATTACGATATCAAAGCATTATGTTCTATCAATTTAGTGAATGGTATCACTTGAAAACCCAGGATGCCCATGTTTTTCTCTGCAGAAATTCTATGTTACATACCTTATAATAAACTAGTTAGAATTGATTTGGTATTGCTATTATCTTATTGATTGTAGCATCCTTTCAATATTTTCAACTAGGTATTTTTTGTATCATCTGTTGGATCCCCATTACTTGTTTAAATCTTCCTTCTATCCAAAAATTAGTGTACATTGTTTGAAAATACAACACTATACGTACTAGATGGCTATTGTTCTTATGATAAATGTCTTTATATACTACAAGCTTTTTTTAGAACTTGTTATTATTACCTTATTAAATTCTGTAGACTGGTTTACGAGAGAAACTTGGTCTTCTTAATGAAACTTTTTGATTTGATTTATAATCTAGTTTACGATCTTTTAAGAGTTCTGAAAATTTAATACTGTTTTTCTTATTAAGTTGATTGATTTTTTATTAAAATGAGATGCCATTTGTAATTTTTTTTTGCTGAGGAGTTCTTAAAAAAAGTTCTTCTCTATTCATTTTTGTTGTATTATTTAATTTTTATTAGTTATTAATTTTTATTGTTATTGAATAAAAGAATTGAATTAATTACACTAAATGAATAATAATAAATGATCTAAATAATTTATCAGTGATAGTAAATTAATATTTTTAATGTAAAATTCAATTAAGAAGTAAGAATCTCATGATTGTAACGATTGTTGGTCTGCTCTTTTATGTGGTATTGTAGAATTATTAATTAAAACAAACCATTCAGATTAAATCAAATTATTATTGCCTTTAACAAACCAATTTGCACCAATAAGAATTCATAAAACTTAAGAATTATTGAATTAAATGATTAAAAATCCAAACATAGCTTTATTTTACACTTTGGTAAATTAAGAAGAATCATCATAAATTATGAAGATGCATATATTTGCTTAATACAAAATAATAGCTCCTCAAATATGTAATAAAGAAATACTCTAAAAGTTGGGTTAGACTTTTAAAATCGATATGATCTTTCTTACATATAATACTTCTATTTCACTTTCAAATAGTGAGAATCTTCCATTAGTGTTAAAAATTGTTTAATTTCAAAGTCATTATACAGTAGAGATTTAAGAAAAATAAAGGAGTAGATCTAATTCATTATAACATGATTTTATTTTGGAAATGAAGCAAGAATGTAATGGTTGTTTGAGGTCATTTGATTAAATTGAATTAAATAAGTCTATAGCATGTAGTCATACTTATTGTAAGTAATGTTTAAAATTGTATTTCAAATTGGGATAATATTTTATTTGTAGAGATTTCTATTGTAAATTAGAACTTAACAGAGAAGATTTTCCATTTCTATAATTATCACCATTAATAGACACTTAAGCCTAAATCAATAAATGTCTTTAATGTAAACAATCATAAACTAAATTGTACACCAACAAATGTGGACATACACATTGTGAAAAATGTATAAAAGACTCTTTGAATAAATCCAAATATTTTTAAACTCATTTCTGTTTAGAACCATCATGTACCGAAATCATGAATAATGAATTAATGAGAAATAATAACAAAGAAATAGACGTCAATTAATTATTACAAAGGAGTAATTCTATTAAACAAAAAGCATAAGATTTTTGTTATTTTTGTAAGCAAACTCAAGAATAAGGAGTAAAAAGTAAATGCGGACATTATTATTGTAAGTCCTGCTTATAATCTAGATATTAGTCAATAATAACATACGGATTAAATAAAGTATTAGAATGTCCATAATGTAATTCTAAATTTAATATTGACACAACATTAGAAGAATATTATATCTAATTATAGCAGTTATCAACACCAAGATTGAATAAGATGAGATCAATCTCATAGTAAGAAACAGAAGTAAAAGCTTCCCCATCCTTAGGATTAATTTTAGATTAATAATAGGTAAGTACAAGACTTAAAACTAATGAAGATTAATAATTGAATTCCCAATTAAAAAGATAAAATAGTATCGATTTAAAGAACATATATAATGGTGGGTCAACTCCTAGAAGAATCATCCCTCAGATATCGACAAGTAGTCGAGGGAATTATCCACAAACTTAGTAATCGTTGTAATTTTAAAGAAGCCCATAATTCTTTTGAAAAATATATAAGATAATTAAATTAAAATATTATTTTGGGCCTAAAATTTTTATTTCAAAAATACCTAATTAATTTACATAAATAATTTAGAAATTTATAAATGAATTCATATATTTATATTTAAAATCAAAATTTAATTTATTAATTTGTTTTTTTTTATTTTTTTACAACAAATATTCTCTAGAATAATTTGAATTTGTTATTTGATTAGATTATTAATTTATATTGATGGGAATTTTTTTATTAAATAATCTAGATTTATAATATCTGAATTTTTGATAATTTCTAGAATTTTGAAATATGAATACAAAATATTAATCAATCATCATCAAAATAATGTTTCAATTTTATTTATTTATATTCTAACTCTAGCTCCAAATTTTTAAAGAAATGATCAAAACAATTCTTTAATTAGTATCTTTCTATTTGAACTTCCAATTTATTACAAATTAATTTATAAAACATCGATAAAGTTTTTTCTATGTTTTCTAAAAATAATAAATAATATTTTTACAATTATAGATTTCATCTAATGCTTATTATAATTCATTTATCTATGTTTTACTCCAGGTTTTTATTTCATCTAATTATTTTTTATATAATTCTGCTTCTTTTTTGTAATTTACTTAATAGTTTTACTTTGGATTTTAAAATTATATTTGACTATTCATTTAACTATAATTTTATACGATAGTATTGAGTTAAAGATTACTATTCTTAGCTTCATTAATTTATTCTTATAATAGCTTATTATGATCTAGTAGATTATTTTTATCTTTCTCTTTTTCAAGTAATTCATATTATAATCTTTAAATTAGATTATCCTACTTTTTCTTATAAATCTAAGATTCATCAATTTAAATCTAACATTCTCCCAAAGTCTAAATAAAATTCTATTTCTCTTTCAAATAGCTAATTTATTTTTTATCTAATTCTAAAATCTTCTTTTTTAAATTCTATATCTCTAATTATTATTTTATTCCTTTTTATTCTAATTATTATATTTGATTTTTCAATTTAGTATTATTTTCTTCTTCAGATTATAGTTTTTATTATAAATTATGATTATCTTCTTCAATCTATATATACGATAACTTTTTGATTTCAAACTCTTTTAATTTTTATTCTATTGTTTTTTTTTCTATTTTTAATTCATCTAATATTAAATTTTTTTAATTAATTTCATAATTAATTTCTTCTATTTTTTTTTATTGCTATATTAATTTTTCTTATTGTTATTGATGTAATTCTTCAATTATTTTTTTAGTTTGAATTTTTGTCTCTTAATATTCAGATTCAGTTAGACCTATTTATATTGATAAATTCTGTATTTCTAATTACATTTATTCTAATTAATATTAAAGATTTTCTTTTTCTTTTCCGATTGCTTCATTTTCATTAATTAGAATCTTCATAATAATATATTTATACCTAATATTTTTCTTTTTATTAGTTATTTTCATTTTAAATTAGTTAGTACTATTCTTATAATTATAATGAATTTAATGATTCTAATTCTATTTATTTCTTGGCCTCTTCTATTTAAATTTTCATTTATTCTATTTATATTCTATTAGCTTCTTCTTTCTCTAGAATCTATTAAGACAATGAATGAGTTTATTATTTGAGATCATGGATTAACTTATCTTTTTCTTTTGCATTTTTGTATTCCTACAATTATTACTCAAGTTATTGGATATAGGTTCTTTGTTTATCTGCTTTTTTTTATATATCTTTTAATGTCATCTCATATTACAAATTTTACATTTCTGAACGTTTAAAATTACTTTCTAGTTAAGCCTCTAAAATATAAAAAATGAAGTCTTACTCCAATTTCTGAGCTCAATCTATTTAATTGACTTTTCAGATTCAGTATTCTTCAATTTTAAATGTAATTGCTCTATTTCTTTTTGTAATTACTTTTCTACTTAATTAAGTCTCTGTTTAATATTACTGAATTATTATTACTTTATTTTCCATTTATAGACTTCCTATTAATTTATTTTGCCTTTGAAATTCTTCTTCAGATCTAATAATTTCTATTTCATCATCACTCATTTGTTTAATAAATATTAATCATCTTAAAAAAGAATAATAAGATAAATTAGAATGAATACTTATATGAATTTAATTATTATTTAAATGAATAATAGTAGCATAAAAAAACGATTATTCTATTAGGTTTCAACTTGTATCAATAATTAATAATCATGATCAAATTTTTCATATAAATCATTATACTATGTACTCATCCATGCCTTCATCAAGAGGAACGAGTATTTAATTATACCATTTATGAAGTCTGAAAGGTCTACTTTTATCAAATTTCCATTCCTCCAAGCTTTCATTTACTGATGTCATAAGGTCTTTCCAAAGATCTCTTGCTCTCTTTCTAGCTTTTGTACGATTTTGTAAAACGAATTTAGGAATATTAACATATCCGCAACAATTCCAACAAGTCCAACAATTTCTCATAGTAATGAGAGCTGGATATTTCCTATTTATTTTATCTCTCAGCTTATCAATCATATTTGGTAAAGTATCAAATTTCCCTGCAATAATCTCTAATAATAAATAGAGAATAAATGGAATATTCAAGATTCCTAAAATGATATATCCTGCTATTGCTAATTGATTATTTTCATTTTGATTATTTTAAATTGTCGAATAAATAATTGTAGCTATACTAAAAGTGAGGGTTAGAATTACATTTGAAACCTAGTCAATTTTATTAAGTTTTTTATTACTATAAGGTTGAATTACAATACTCAATAAAAGGTATATGAATGTCAAAATTGAAGAGAATGAACCCTATAAATAATAAATTAGTTGATACCATTATTATGACATTTTATGCCTGTAAACAAATTAAAATACTAATAAATGATCTAATATATATTCTAATGAATTCCCAATAAAAAACAATCCTATCTCTATCATTTGAATATTCATGATAAAAGTATCCCCATGATTACATGTATTAAATTTAATTAAATTTCTCATACCATTTCCCTTAAAGTAGCTGATAAAAAAATAACACAGGTATTAAGATTAAAAATATAAAAAAACCAGGATAAGCAAAACTATTTAACCATTTGGAATGACTATCTGTATCATACAAATAAGAAACATTGGCTTAAACATACGAATTTCCAGATATTTCTCGTTTAGCCAGAAGATTTGTAAATTCAATCAAAAATGCAGGTTATAAAAAGATAAACATGTAGATTGCCATAGTTTAGTAACTTTTCCATTTTAAGATCAAAATAATTAATGTATTAATAACAATACAAAGTAATTAAATAGCTAATGACCAAATTAATCTGAGATAAATTAAATCTATACCACCTGCTTAATCCACTAAAATACAATCTAATGCATTTCCCATAGATTTAGCAGGCATACTCACTGTATTAATTGCGTCTACAGTACCTTAAGGAATTGAAATTCTAAATCCTTCTATAATAGAAAGTAACTAAATAAAGTTGTTGAATATTTTCATTACGATTGCTCCTTAATCCAAAGATGCTTTAGCAGATAGAAATTTAAGTTATCTCAAGATTTTCATTATAACAATCTTTTCCATTCTTTCTTTATGACCTTTAACAGAATTAATTGTGGTGAAAATGGTAATTAAAGAAATGACAATTATCATTATAAAGTTGGTGGATTTATCCGGACAACGTCCACATTCATATTTAGATGAATTGGAATAAGATGAACCCCACCGAACAGCATAGATATCACATTCTTCACAAAGTGCTCCGATCAATCCTTCCTGACATATATCATTACCAACATCGAAACCTCCTTTACAATTGATATCTTTATTAACACATCTTTCAACATTGTCACTTTGATAATGGGGACGCCAATGATAATTTTTAATTTTAATTCTATTCAATTGAGCAAATTCCATAGTGTCTGAATTTAATTATACACAATTGGGAGCTTTGTTTAATAAAGCATATTCCCCAACTTCACACGGAGTGCAAACTCCTTTGGTATTTTAATATGATTCTCCTAATTCACATTCAACCGATCTAATTCTAACTAGTAATTCAAATTCTGTATCAAAACCAATACATTAATAAGGATATTAATCAAGATAGATTGGAATATTAACATGGCTACTATTAAATTTCGCATCTAAAGTAACTTCATTATAGGGATCAAAATTTATTATTTGATTTGAGTAATCGAATCCTTAAACATCAGTTAAAAATTTTCTATTTGTTTCACCAGCCAAAGTCGACGTAACATTATCTTACGTTGTGGTTAAATTTGTAGATAAACTACATTCCTAATCATTTTAGTAACCAATAACTTTATTATTTTTATCAAGAAAAACAACCTTGACATTTTAATTTTCAAATTTATTCATCTCTTGACCACTCTTGATAACAATAGGATAATGTAACCAACCTGTATTTCTATTACTTTTCCCTTATTTTTGTAAATTATTATTTACCTATATTCCCAAAGAAGTTGGATATTAGGCAACATCATCTCCATATTTACTAGCAACATTTTAAGAAAATATATTAGATGTAAGTGCAAAGTTATTAATACCACTCTCTACAACTGCTATAGCACCTCCTATACTTGCATTATTTCTATAAAATGTACATTCTGCAATATTTAATCTATGTTAAATATTACCACCAATTTTAGGGAATGCTTCAAAATATAAGCAACCTCCTCTTCCACTTACTTATGCTGCTGAACAATATGCCTATGTTAAATTTACAGTTAATCCATATATTGAAATACCTCCACCATGAACTGCCTTGACATCTTATACATTCATTTAAAGTACTACAACATGTGATAAATATATTGGATTAGGAACTGCATAACTAAAATTATACTAATTTGTTTCTTTTGTATTTTCTTCCAATATTCTTGCTGAATACTCACTCAGATTTGTCTATTTGGTTATTTATTCAGTTGTTAAATTAGATTTCAAACTTATATTTAACTAACTGTCTATTTTCGTCTACTCTCTATAGTACTATTCACTTGAGACAACAAAACATCCATAATAAGATGATTCTGAGTTAGAACATCTACAGGAGGTCATTTCAACTAAAGGAATTAACTTTTCATTTGAAACTCTCATTATTTAAACTAAACCGCCATGACATTCTTTACAAATTACTCTATTAATAGCTATATTCTTCATTGTCAATGGTGTTTTTTCCAAAATTTAATCAAATAACATTAAAGCTGGATTAATTTTAAGTTCTGGAAATTCTAATCTAATTTAAAGTATTCTACAAATCGGATTATGTGTAATAGAAGTACAGTTTAAGTTAACTATTGAGATTGATGAAATATTTCTAAATTACACTAGATCAATGTATATTGGATTTTCTAATGGTTCTAATATTTCAACGTAAGGTCTGTATGATAAGACACTATGTTAGGATTCTAATGAATTGAATTTAATAAGAGTTGCTTGCCATACTGAAATAAATCCATATTCGAATAGACCTTCTGAAAAACCATTCTAAATTTCAATTTAACCATAATCTTATTCAATAGCAGCAATTCTTTTAATGAATAAATATTTTTCTATTGATTATAAATTACCTAATTATGATATATAATCTAAAGAATTAGATTGATTTCCTTATATCTTGACTGATTAAAGAATCATTTTCTAATTTTCTATAGTCCTTGAATAAAACAATGTTTTGATTGCTAATCCACTTAAAGCATAACAATTAGAGAAGATTGAATCTTGAATATTGAATTTCTATCCTTTATCATAACTTATTAAAAAGATTCCACCTCCTTCTCCTCTAGTTATACAATCTTTAAAATCAGCATTCAAAATTGTCATGTCTAATTATGATGCCATAGTATCAATATATAAACATCCTCCCCTTGATGATACTGCTCCATTTAAAGGAGTATAAGAATAACGAAATTGTAAATTAGTTAGATTAACTTTTCCTTCTTTCAAAGTTCTAATGAATAATGCTCCACCTAATTTTGCAGTGGAATTTGAAAAAGTAGAATTACTCAAATGTAAATTAAATGCGGATAAATATAGATGACCTCCTTCTGAGATTTAATTTATAGAAGGAACTGCTGTTTTGGTTAAAGAATCAAAGTTACTATTCATCATAGTTATATTAGATATAATTTATGTTCCAACTTCTAAATAAAGAACCGCTCCAAATCCTGAGGCTGAATTTGACTTCCAAATACTATCTTATAAAATTAAAGTTCCAACAACACTTCTTATTAAAAATGTAGGATTGCTTGGTCTTAATGAACCATCTATTTCCATTAAATGATGATTGTCATAGAAATACATAAAATTAATTTATACTACCTACATCTGAGTAGAGTCTATAAGTATAGCAGATGAAGGAACCGCTAATACAGTTGTAACAATTTTACATTAGGTTACATAGGCACTATTTATTTTAATCTACTCTTAGTAATCAACAGTAGATGTATTATATATAAGATTGTTCCATGATGATATTCCAATGAAAGAATTATCTCTGCCATTAAGATTGAGTAATCTTACATTATATAATTCTACATCTTTATAAGGATTATTAATAAATAGACAATAATTATTTCTAATATTGGTGTTCTATTTTTGATGACAATCCAGATTAATAAACTTAGTATTCCATACCTAGTCTACGTAAAATATTGCTAAATCAGGATTTTCAACGCTTTCAAACTCTGAAACTTACAAAGTATAACTTTTTTCAACTTTTATAGCAGCACTTGTGGCTGCTTCCCAAATTGTTTCATCAAAACCTTGAGTATCAATTTATTTAATAACTATTCCCTTCATTGAAATGTTTATGGGTATTTCATAATCATTTTAGATTTCCGATATTAAAATTAAACAAGCGGGAGTAAGACATTTCACTTAATCAAATTCAAGATCAACAAATTATAATTTCAATCCAGAAAATTCAGGATCCCCCACTCTAATTGTTTTTAACTCATATTGTGTTTATACTATTCTACCTTTATGTGTAAATTATGTATTCTTTACATATATTTGACTTAATTAAATAGTAGTTACATGGAATAAAGCAGTGGAATTGACTTTCGAATCATATAATTAAAAATCATTCACCTTTATTTATTACATTGTAGTAAAATCTACAATTCCTCTTGAATTATTATATTCAGTATTTCTTAAAATTAAAGAGTTAATATTAACAATACCCATGGGTTTATTTGAGACAGTAGTGCTTACAAAGGCAGCATCATTAATAAAATAGCAATCTTAAAATTATACTTGATTAATTATCACTTTACTATTCCACTCAGGAGCAGTTAAAAAGTTAAAAGATTACAGTTCAAATATTGCTTAACTTTCAATAGCAATATCCAAAAATTTAACATTTTCTAATTTAATATTTAAATATGGTAATGTGATATCAGAATCATAAGTTAAACCAAAAGGTTTTGCTTAGAATGTTATGTCAGAACTCAATAAATAGTTTTGAGACTGAATTACAACATCCTTTAAATAGATTTCATAAGTATTCAAAAGTGAAGCAAAGAATGGTTTTTACTTCTTATTTTTCACAGCTTGTTAACTGTATGGTGTGGTATATGAAGTTTTATCAGAATAGTGATCTTCAGCAGCAATATTACCAATTTTCACATTTTCCAAATAGAATTTGGATCCGGTATTATTTAAGAATTACAATCCAAAAGGGGTTTCATATTTTGGAATGTGTTGAGATATAGATTACTTAACTAAATCATAAGCTGGATAAAGTTCTATTCCATTTATTGAGACTGATGTAAAATATACAAAATTGATTCCCTTTTAAATATACCATTAAATTCTGTCATTTGGAGTAGGCGAATTAGTCGTAATTTTAAGTTCTAATTCTTAAACTGAGAAAACATTCTTTCTAATATTGGAAGTAAAATAAGTATCCTTTTAGAAAAAGCATTTAAAATTATCTCCAGAATTATATTAAAATTCAAGTGTAATAGTTATTTTAGTAACTGCTTTACTGTTCCAATTCTTAAAATAATTAGCTTTTGTTGTATCATCAAGTTTATCTTCTAAAATAAGAAATGTACTTTTGCTTGTGATATCACTATATTAAGCATTAATTTTCCATATATTATTAGTATCTGCTTAATTTTATTCACAATCAGCCTATATAGTAATTTCATCAGATCTATCACAAGGTGTTGGACAAACATTGGTAGAGATACATCTACCAATTTTAGTATCGTAGTAATTTCCAACACTAGAATCACATTTAAATGATAGTCGTGAATATTTTTGATATTCTTAATCAGTAGGATCAAAGAATTAATTAAATTGATCAATTTCTGATTTAGAACGATCTCTACAACCAATAGTAATTTCCTGACATTCAATACAATCAGAATCATCAAGCGAAGAACTAAGTGACTAAGCAACTTTTGTTGAATCACATTAATTGCAATAACCTCTAAATCCTCTTGCCTGGAATTCTGTACAATATGAGCCTCCTTTTTCACAATATCTAAGATCCTCATTTAAAAATGGTCCTTTTTATGAATCTCCAGGAGTACATTCATAGCAAAATGGGCCTATCAATGCTTGGGATTCACCATCAAAATCATAATCATAGTATTCAGAATGATGAACAGAAAGTAAGGACAAACTAAAGCATTTCTTACAGTATCCATTTGATGCACATTGTTTACATTTACCTGTTATCATATCGACATAAAATCCATCTAAACATCTTAAACAACGTTATTTAGATCCTTTTAATACACATGACTAACATAAGTAATCTTACATTAGAGATGAACAATCTAATCTGCATTCCCAAATTCCTGTATTGTCATTTTTATAAAGAGTATAACCAATATCACATTATAAACATTATTTAAAAAGACCATCTATTTTATATGTTAAACAACCAACATTAGGTTTATTTATTGAATCGAATATTGTACATAATTTTTAATCACTTGATAAAAAATATCCATCTTCACATAATAGACATTTTTCTAATGATTATTCTATTATTATATTAAATATGAAATACCTTCTTTATCTAAAGGATCAAAATCAGGATTTATTGTTGAAAAAGAAGTTTGACTCCCGATACTTGGATCACCAACCTTTGCACATAATTTGCAATTTGGTATTGAACAATCAATGCATCCAGTTCCGACTGCAAAAAATGTTTGAGTGAATTTATCACATTCTCTACATCTCAAAATAAATGGAGATTCAACTGATTCAATCTCTTATGTAGTTGGTTCTGGATTATCTGGTTCAATTACTTTCAATTTACTTCTTGTTGGTCTTTTTATTATTAAATTAGTAATTACAATATAGAACCAGATTTATATTCACATCTCTTGCAATTAGTGCCACATCTTACACATGTTTTTCTATTTAAAGAAGCAACAAATGTACTTTAAGTAGTACTTGTACAATTCTGACATCTTTAAGCTATACGATACTCTTTAAAGAGATCTTCAAAAAATTTAGTTTCATTATTTTAAAAATTACTTGTTAGAAGTAATGCATTATTATTATAGTCATCCCAAGGTTTTTCATTAAGATTTATTCCG
This sequence comes from Paramecium sexaurelia, assembly GCA_000733375.1. Classification (NCBI taxonomy): domain Eukaryota; phylum Ciliophora; class Oligohymenophorea; order Peniculida; family Parameciidae; genus Paramecium; species Paramecium sexaurelia. The sequence continues at coordinate 150,090 of JPFM01000061.1, forward strand.
TCCTTACCAAAATGACATATATCACATCCTGTAAAGCATGCTATACATTAACTAGTAGTTTCAACTTAATTTACTATAGTTCTGGTTGTGAGTAAACTGAATCCATTATTGCAAACTAAACAATTCTTTTTTACTGTCACTATTTCCTATCCTTAATCATCTATAACGATATTTTTATTTATTTGGCATGATTTACAATTCTCAGGACAAGAGTCACATCCTCCTATTAAATCGCTATACTCATATCCATCAGCGCAATTTATGTACAAATTATTCAAATCATAAGAAAATTATTTAGAAACTGGAAGGCAAGTCTAATTTTGATATTTACAAAAATGTTCACAACCATCACAACTTTGTGTCGTAAACTATATTTTATATTTTGATCAACATACATCTAGGAATCCACTTTTTACTACGTAAAATAGTTGCTTAGCAGGTCTTTCTATTTTATGAAATACTGATTTCCCTGTGGATTTTGTCTTATAGTCATATGTGCAAAGTCTTGATTTATCCCTAGCATAATCTTCTACACTTACCATGTTTAACTATTGTCTAAACAATCTCCACAATAATAATTATTTGCCTCATTAAATTTTATGTAAGGACTATAATACTTTTTATGTAATATACCATTCTACACATATCCTTGTTCCTGCCTTCAATTCTAATTCGCTATGGTCTTATGGCAATGAAAACAAAAAATACTGTTAATCACATAGATCACAATTTCCTTTTACTACATTCAAGCAATTCTTGAAATTTGCATTAATCTCGTAAATTTTTGTACTTAATTCTTAAGCCAAATAAAACAATAAAGTTAATAGTGAAATCACAATATTATTCATATTTTAATTAACTTAATCCAAACTCAAAAAATAATTTAAATACGTTTTTTATATATAATCCAACGAAGAACTTCAGCTTCTGATGTCATAAAAGAAAAATTGGTTGCGAAACTGAAGATCGCAGTTGCTAAAACAATAACAATTATCATTAATATAATAAAAATTATTATCAATCGTTAAATAAAATCTAAACTAGTAACCTTACTTAACTGTTTCTACAATCTTATCAATATTTATATCAAATTCAAGAATATTTTTATAGTATACACAAGCTTTTATTATTTTATTATCTTAAGTATAATAGAAAAATTAATTTATTCTATTTACTTTAAAGTAATACTAAAAGTACATTCTAAAATCATTTTATTCTGTTAAAATCATGATTTATATTATAAAAATAAATTTATAACTTATTTTCAAAATCATTCAACACCTCAAATTAAAATAAGTTTTGCAATTTAACCTTTCAAATATTTTACAATGATATGTTCAGAATATTACAAATAATTAATATCACACTTATCATGGCCAAAATTTATTAAAATATATCCCCCTATGACCTTCCATCAAGAAAAAAATATGTAAACTGTTTAAATACAAACATATATAGATTCTTAAACTACTTAAATATTAAACTAACAACTTTGAGATATTACACTATGATCATATTTGGAATTATTTTATTTTATTGCTCTTATTTCTTTATAAGTAGCCCCCCCCCCCCCCATTCAATCTAAAGTATGATTATATCGTTTCCCTTCTTATGAATTAGGGTGTAATATAAATTTTAAATTACTAACAAATTTTTTTAAAGAATTGACATTTTTTTGTCTGCTCACAAAACCTATTTATATATATATTATAAGCTATTCTAAAAGGTTTATTTTTATTATCAATTAAAAAATCGAAAACTAATAAATATAAATATGCCATTTGCACAAAGTTCCAAATTTAAATTATGAGTGTGATAAAATATCATAATTGAGTTTATAATCAACACAATTATCGATTAAAAAGCAGTTGCTCCCAATCAAAATAGAACATAATCTCCTTAATCAAACTTTGTGAGTTTCTATTAATGTACATATATTATTTTTTTGATTTTTATTCATTTCTAGAAAATTCAATATTATTACAATTATTATAAACTATTATAATTAGTTTCAAATTTTAAGGGTTTTATTCAAAGCCAATAGATTCATGACTATAATAATTTATATAATATTCTCTTAAATTTTTAACTCAAAATTAACCTTCTCTATTGTTTTGCTTCAAATAAACATTTTATTAAAAGGAACAAGACTTCCCCGTTTCTTTCAATATTAAGTATGGATTTATTCTTCAAAATTTAAAGTCAAATAACAAAAATTTACTTCAATCCAATTAATTCAAGAGTATATTTAATAGAAGAAGAGAATTATTCTTATATTCAAACGTTCTCTTAATTAGATATCTAAATTTTAATAATGAAGTTTATATCCTTATCCATTAATCTACGTATGAGGTGAATATAGATAAAAATCTAGATATTTAATTCATCGATAATTAATCTTCATATGATGATAATTAAACATTCTAACAGTTTAATTATATGAGTTTTATATATGTTCATGATTAAATGATTGAATTTTTGATGATTAATATTGTATTTTTAATTTAGGTGTTAATATTATTTCTAAATAATTAATTATCATAACAATTAGGCATTTTTATTCTATTAAGTTAGATATCTACTAAATCAGCAAAATTTGCACAACTAATTTGAATGGCTTTAACCTTAATTTAAATACATTAGAAATAGTTAGTAATTCAATTGATAGATTATTATTATTTAAATAGGTTTGTATTTTAATTATAATTAGTTGTTAATAAATTTAATTAAAACATTTTAATGGAAATAATTAATTGAATGTAATCATTTCTTTTGGGTAGCACCAAATTGATCGTAATATTTGCGAAGATCCTTTTTTGAAAAGATAAAATCCTTCATGGCAATCTTAATAAATTTGTCTGGATCAAAATTATTAAAGAATTTCTAGTCTTTGAGTATAGCAATAACTTGTTCCATGGTTTTTGCCTATTATATATTGAGTAGATTACTGTCATAATTTCTTCTTTTCTAATTTTGAGAATTGCTAAGGAAGCTCTAAAAGTAGTTTTATGGTGCTCGTGCCAAAATATATCAGTTACTCTTAGAAAGATTTACATAGGGAGAATCGAACTAAATAAAGTGATGAACCTTAAATAATAATAATGATGATTAATTATCTACCATTCTGCTGCATAGTAAAATGGAACAATATTTAATTTAGTAAACTTTGCGTGTACATCTGGTAGAAATTATTTTACTAAAATATCTAAGGCATGGAAATATTTCAACGTGTTAGTAGGATTAATATATGTATCAAGACAGCCATATTTAGTTAGCAAACTATATAAATGCCAATAGACTAATTCATCATTCATCAATAATAAAAAAGAGCCAGCCAAATAATTTAATCCTTGACAATATCCCATATCTTGAAAAGTCAGGCTGATTGCTCTTAATACTGTAAAGAGAGATTAACTTGTGATTGTATCCATTTTTATTAAATCATTAGTTTAGAATGTACGCATTACATCTAAAGTAATTTGGCTATCATGAGGGGAGATTTCTTGAGACTCAATGAGCTCCTTATAAGTTCTCTTTTAATATAAAATTTTAATCTTTTTACTTTTGCTTGAATTTTCATTTAATCAATTTCAGCCAAGCAAGGCCATATCAGCATTCTGATACCTTCAGGTATTCCTTTTCTTAAACGAGATTTAAGCTTAGCATCGTTATTAGCCATCATTTAAGGTATCTTTGGAATCATTTTTCTCCATTTCTCAATTCTTGCATTAGTTTTGAGCATTTCTTCTTTCGTTGGTTGTTGATTATTTTGTTTTGGAAACCCATAATGATCTCTATAATCTGGAAGCATTACTATAGATTAAATTATAATAATAAATAATCAATTTTTATTCTAATATATTATAATTAAATAACTCTGATTAGAATTGAATTTCATATAAAAAAGAAATAGAAATATATATATAATATTGTATCCTATCAAACTTCACAAATTTTTGATGATGGGAAATAGTTTTGAGAATTTTTTGATGAAAATTCAGGATACCATTTATTTAAACTAGGTCCTCCTAAAAGAATAAATTTGATTTTTATTACCATTCACCATTCTAAGAAAATAAGGATTAATGAATTTCAGATTAATTAGAATCAATACATGTCACTAACATTGCTAGCCATTCCGTTTTTAATACCTCAGTAATTCCAACAATCTCTGAGAATATATCATTTGGCACAACAACTATGATAGCTGGATCATCTTTATCTGCCATATAATATTTGATATGCGAATTTGATGATATCAATTTCTATTAATAATTTTCTTTATCACCAAAATTTTGTACAAAAATTAGATACTTGCTTAATAAATAAATTAATTTCTATAGCCTCAAAGCTATTTTGCTCATCAGATTATTTATCAAATTTAGCTCCAGTACATTCATTATCTAAATATCCAACTAAACAATTTGACGTAGAAGTTGGATTAAAAGATAATTATAGATCCAAATTAATATCAGAATTTTACCACTTCTAATGCTATTCTAACTTAACCATATTTTAGTTTCTTGAATAATGGAACAATTATAACTTTGAGCATTTTAAACATTGATTTTAGGAATAAGGCTTAGAACATCCATTTTCTGAATGACATGTTTTATCCACCTATAATTCATATTCTGGTAAGCAACTAATGCATTTATTTTTATTATCGTAGAATTAGCAAATTAAACATTAGTATATCCAGTATTTGAATCTCAGACTTTTTGGCAGCAAGATATTCCACTTAATTAATCTTTGGAGGATTGGCAGTCTATACTTTTGCTATTATAAAATTTGATCTTAAAAGAATAATACCAAAATTAATTTCTTCTTAAAATTAAAGTACTAGCGACATCATATGTTGATACTTATAACTTATATTCACCCTTATGTATTACTTTATTATATATAGGTTTTTCCAACCCTTCTTGATTCCAAAAAATGTTAGCTTAGTATAATGGATATTAAGTATAATTTTTATCTCCTTCTATTTTTATTTTGGCTACAATAAATCCTTTTACCTTTGATTCAATTTTCTTATACAATTAAACTGTAATTTATTCATTAGCTTCTAATTTTCCATTAAATTTGCAGCCTCTTTGATCATCTATGTCAAATCCAGATTCAAAGGACAATTCGTATTAGATTTGCATTCATCGCTGAAATCTATCCTTTTACCAACCAATTCAGCTATTGATTAACACATCTTTGTTTATATCTTAGTAAATTACTTAGTTCCTGGATCTGATAATTCTACACTCCATCTCTACACTTGAGCATCCCTATCACAACATGTAGAATAAATTGAACATTCTTTTTCTCTTTTGGAACAATTTGAAGTTTAAATATCTTTTATATATTATGATGCACAAGAATGTTAAGATAAATAAGATTCAGATAAATTATTCATTTATTATCTTACTTTCAACATTTACTAAATTATCTCTATTAACAATTATAGATGTTGTACTCTTATTAATCTTAATAGTCTCTTACATATTGAGCTTAAAACCCTAACAATACAGGGATTGTTAAAATCTATAAAGCTGCCAAAATCATAAGCAAACCTTTAACTCTCCGTGTATTTGAAATTATAGCTAGCAACATTAATCCCAATACTATCAAGTTCAAAATAGCACTTATTTTATAGATACCCATTCCTTTTAATAAATATGTTGATCCCCAACATGTTAAAGAATCAACAATAAGAGAAGATATATATTAAATCTACTTGTAATAGAAGTTATTGTCATCTAATACTTTAGCATAACTTAAGGATATGTAATTTAACACAAATCCATTAATAATAAATTGGATTATAGCGTCTCCTAGTGCCAACAATAATACAATTATAGAAACATAAATGTCAATTTCTCACTACGATTAAATTCACTCTAAGAAATAAATTTATCGACTCCCCAACTCCATTTTGAATATATTATTTTTATTTAATATTATATTGTAAATTAATCAAATTCTAGGTAACTTTAATTATGGATATCGAATCTAAGAACTGTTGAAATTGCTTCTTACATTAGATATTTTATTAAATTTAAGAAGATAAATTCATTCTCTATTAATTACCTCAATTTTTATTTTTTGGTTTTCTAAATCCTAAAGATTCATAATATTCTTAAGATTTAATGTTTATTTTAATTGGCTTGTCTTTTTGTTTTGAAGAATTGATTATTTCTTTTATAATTTAGATATCGAGCAATTTCTTAGATTTCAAAATTAACCAAACCAATTATATTGCAAGTAGTAATTAAAATTAGCAATAAAAGATCATGAACTTCTTAAATTTATCAAATAATATAATTTAGCATAATCCACTATAAGAATACATAAAGAAAAATAACTAGGTTGATGGATGAATTAGATGCTTAAGAAGGTGTAACAAATAATTTTAATGCTCATCTTTCAATTACACTAATCAAGTATGATTAGACTTAATTTACGTTTGAGAGAAAAGATTGAGCTAATGATTTCATCAATATTTAGAGAGGAAATTAGACAAAACAGAACATCAGAATGTTCTGCATATGTTACTACATCATAGAGATAATGTTTTTTTGAGTTTTTTTGATAAATTAATGCATCATTATTAAACTTCTTATTATTATTCTTATTGATTTTAAATCGGAAGGTCTTGCATCTCCATTTCAGCTTCTCTAATTTATTATGAATTAATCCATTCATCAACATTCTATTATCTTTATATTTGAGAGTATTCACTATTATAACTGATAGCAAAGAATATTGCATATAACTTTTGTTATTAATATATATACCACTGCTGTTATAAACAAAGCAAAAGCACCTTCGACTCTGCTATGAGGTATAACATAAACAGTTTCAGAGCCTATTGCTATCATGAATCCCAAATAGGTCATTAACACACAACCTGGGGCTGAAATAAACATGCAATATTATGCACACGATACCATGTATATAGTTTTGAAATTATTTTACTTTTTAATAATAAAAATAAATAAGGAATATAAAAAAGTCATATTATCAAAAAAGAAATAATCTATAAACTTAATTTATATTTATATATTCAAATTCTTAAATATGAGAATTTTTGATTAATACAAATTTTAAATATTCTTTAAATTTAATTAAGATCTCATATCAAATTTATTGATATTTCCATGCTGTATTGTTTTATGCTAAAAATTGATATTGATTAGAGTTGCTTAATAATTTAATTTTGCCGAACTTTAATTGCTAATCTTAATTCATTGTTTTCTTCATTGATTTTTAAAATCAAAGTTAGAATTTGTTTAAGAATAAAATTTTTCTTATTTATGCATATAATTATGGAATTTTACAATTTTTACTATTACATTGATAATCAATCATAAATTAAATTAATTTTACTATAAACTATAAAGGATTAAAATATTATTCTTAATAGTAGTTGATGACAGAACATGATATGTATAAATTATTAATATTTTAATCCGTAACATTTATAAGGCAAAAATGATTGTCAATTTTTAAGCTTTTAAGCTAACTTTGCTGATTTTGGCGTTGTAGTAGTTGTTGGTTATTTTGTGACTCGAGATGAAGAAGTACTCGAAATAGCGATCTAACTGCTTGGGACACTTGCATTATTATCGAAATCATAACCATTAAATAAATCTAAAATTACGTTTTGATTTACTTTAAATAGAGTTTCTTCTTAACATCATTTGTTAATCTTCATTTATTGTATCATCCGAGTCTCTTCTACTATCTGATGGAAGGTAATTGTCTTCGTTTCCCTAATAAATATAATTTCACAACTCTTTACATTGGGTATAAATGGAGCAATCATTTCTTTACTTAACAGCTTCTCCCAACTGAAATCATTAAACCAAGGATGATTTTTAACTTCATCTGGTCCATTGTTTCCCAATCTATTTTAAGGCTTTCTTTAAAGAAGCTATTCAATTTACATAAAGATTTACTCTATTAGTAAAATCCGCAGCTTCTAAACTCCATCCTGGAGGTATATCTTATCTTTTAATTACTGCCTACTTTGCTAGCATCTACTCTCTTATTTCTTAACGACTTCTTCCTAGATATGGTCTTCTGCCCAACATACATTCATATACTATAACTCCTAATGCAAAATAATCAACTGCTACTCCATGATTATGTCCTGTTAAATATATAAAGTTAATTTTTTACTGCACATAACTTCTGGTGCCATATATCCAGGAGTTCCACTTGTATCTTGAGAATTTTCTGGTTTCCAAATTCTTGCTATGCCAAGATCTGTTAATCTCAAGTATCCTAACTTAAAAAGCTTTCAAACATACCATTACTATCAAAAACTAAATTTTCTGGCTTCAAATCTCTATGCAATATTCCTTGTTGATGTAAATATTCTAATGCTACTATTATACAAGCACTAAAAAACTCTATATTTGTAAGATCAATCAAATACTTGTTTGTTCTTCATTAAACTTACGATGTCTTCCTATATGATATCTCAAGTCTCCTCCTGAAAGTAAATCCATTACTAAATACAAATATTCTCTATCCTGAAATGAGTACTACATGTTAATCAAAAAACTTCGCTTAACTCATTATTTACTTATGCTTCAAACCACACAACAATGCTTTTTCATTCATTACAGATTAAACTGATTTCTTTGTTATTATCCTATATATTTCACTACTTAATACTTAGGTTTTGACATCACTTTCAAGGCATAATATTGTTTGTTTTTCTTTTGTCGAACTTTCCACACTTTACCAAAACCACCTCTTCCTATTGCATCAATAAATTGAAAATTTTAAACAGACATTACTATTTATTTATACTAAAATACCATTGTTTTCCATTAAATCCTCCTTTTTTTCATTGATATTACAATTTCCCATTATTTTTATATAAATATATTATATTTAAAAATATAATTATAATCTAACAATCTTTATTCATTTCATAAATTCTTTTTACTTAAAAGTAAAGTAAAACTTAAACTTTCTATTTATTTCACTTATTGCTTATTATTATACTGCACTACTCTGTTGTCTAAAATAATTCAATTTAAACTTCTTTATTATATAATATTTATCTAATTCCCTTATAGTTTTATTTAATTTCTGATTGGAATTCTTATTATTAATATATTTTTATATTAAATGATTTTGAATATTTAATAAAAAGTAATACTATTTAAGTGTTTATTAATGTAAAACAAACTTGAGTTTATATATTGGGATTTGTAAATTTATATTAATAAATTTATTAACGAATATGCTCTACGATTCTTCTTAACCGTATGAAGGAATCAAAGGAGGAACTTGTTTCACTTATGATGATTATGTACCCAAAAAAAGAAATATGTCTACGTTATCAACAACAACAAAAAAAAAGTAACAAAAGACTTAATGTTCAGTGTCAACTTCTAATAATGTTGAAGATAGATTGCTAGATTA
>JPFM01000061.1:159726-265427 GCA_000733375.1 Paramecium sexaurelia
AAATAAAATTTGTAGCCAAACGAATATAGAACAATATAGTAAAATAGCATATTGGACCAATGTATGAATAATTTTTTGAAGAAAAATCAAAAAACCTAACATTACTTTTGATTTCGTTTTATTATATCAACTTATATATATATAAAATACATTTAGTATAGTTTAAAGTAATATTGAAGTATTTATTTTCAATAAGTATATAAATAATCTAAAAGGCATATTTAATTTGTAAATATTCAAAAAAATAATGTCACTAATATTTAGGAATGATGACCTAAATTTAAATAGTTATTATTTCTTTTAAATATTTAATCTTAAGGAAATTCATAAAACGATTTAAGCTTATTTTGAGAGCTAAAGAGAATTTTTTGATTAAATTAAAATATTTAATTTCCATTTAGAGTTTATGTCTTAATAAATTATCATCTTATAACGTGTTTTTTAATGCATCTCAATTTGAGTAAGATTTGGTTTCATCTTAAGGAAAATTGATGTTTTCTGACATTCAATTTCTAAAAGCCAATAAACCGAATAAATCGGGGTTATGATTAGATAATTAATTGATATGCTACATAATTGTTCGTTTTGGATTTAATGATAAAAATACAAAACAAGTATTGCTACTCAGAATAAGATCTCATAGGAGAAGGAGCTTACTCAAAGGTTTATAAAGGTTTTATTGATAAAACAAACGAGTTCGTTGCTTTAAAAGGTAGTAATTCAAAATCATTTTAGTTATTGATTGGAGCAAAGTTAAAGATAAATACTATATCTCTGGATTTTAAAGAGAAGTTCGTATACTCAGAGATTTAGACCATTAAAATATAGTTAAAATAATAGAGATGATTCATGATGCCAGTTAAAATAGAGAATATCTCATAATGGAGTATTGTGATGGTTTTAATCTCTCAACATTCATCAATCAATCTGGAGGAGTTCTCAACGAGAATGTCACCAAAATTGTTATATAGTAATTATTGACTGCTCTAAATGAACTAATTAAAAAAGAGTACTTACACAGAGACATTAAACCAGAGAATATCTTAATTCATTAAAGGACACTGAAATTGGCAGATTTTGGATTCTCAGTGAAAGCAGATTACTCTGGCAATTAACTCTTTAGAGAAAATGTAGGGACACCTTTGTATATGGCTCCATAATTACTTGAAAATAAACACTATTCGGTGAAAAGTGATATTTGGTCTATTGGAGTCATGGCATATTAGATGATAACTGGAGATTATCCTTGGACAGCCGACGATCCATCTCAACTTTTAAAATCCATAAAAACATAAAAATTATATTTTCCTTCGCATATCCCAATCTCAGACGACTTCAAAGAATTTATTACACATTGTTTATAATTTGAAGAAAAAGATCGATACGATTGGGAAGATTTATTTGAACATAAAATTTTTAAAACTAAATATGTTATTCAAAAGAATTAAATCAAAATCGAACAACTACAAGTAATATATTATATTAATTTTAAGATAGCAATTAATTAGATAAGATAAACTTAGAAGAAAAGAGGAACTCCTTTAGAATAGCTATTTACAAATTTAGATATGGATGGGGATAAGAAACTTACATTCGAAGAATTCTAAGTATTACTGCTTTACGTAGACAATCTAATGGATATCAATATATAAAAAGGAATCTTCAAAAAATACAATGTTAGCAAAAATAACTTACTTAATTTTAATGAGTTTAGCAGGATATTTTGATGATCTTTATAAATAATATTTGTAATTTTTCCATAAAATTATTTACTTCTATTTTAAAAAAACATTATTTTCTTAAAAAAGATTTCTTAAGATAATCTAAAAGTAAAAGTTCTAATTTATCTAAATTAATCCTTTTTTAAAAGCAAGTTAAATAAGTATTTATTTTATTTATGTATATTAAGATAGTATATTATTACTAAAATGTTTCAGAAATAAACATCTCTAACAATTGTAAATTGCTTATTTATATAAATTATTTCAAATCAAATTTAATTTCTTTGATATCACTCAAAGAACAAAAACTTTAGCTGTTAAAGAATAGTTTACTATCACAATACTTGAAAAACTTATTTAGATTTTATTAATAAAAATTAAGTTTCATAAACGGATAACTCAAATTTCAAAATTAATATTAGGGTATATTTTCAAAAACCATAAAATAACTTACTTCATAGAAGTTATAAATGAAATTTAACTTATAAAAACTTAAACTATATTTTCATAGATTAAACTTATAATTAAATTTGATCTTTATACTTAATATTGTTATTTCAACATTAATATTCACTAAAAAATTTATAAATCAGTTTATAGAGATAATAAATTACGATAGATCTAAAAAAAAATAGTTAATATTTTTGATAAGTTCAATACTTTACATCATTTCATGTAAAATAAGAAAGAATTTTTACATCAAAATCAAAAGTTTTTTATTTTTTAATAATTTTTATTTATTTAATGAAAAAGAGAAGGTAATAAAACTATAATCATCTTAACAAAATATATTTCTTATTTCAAATATTATTTTTAAAGTTCAATTAATAAAAATATTTTATATTTTAAAGAGTATGAATTAATATAAAAATGTTAGATGTTAACAAACACAGAATTTTATTAACAGATGCCATTTAAAATTGAAAATTTTTTATATTGTATAAACGTGTTAATTTAATTATTTTAAATGAACTCTCTAGTTTTAGGTTTTTTATTACTTTTGGTTCATGGTTAAGAAATAGATTGGGGATTAAATGTGAATTAAGAATAAAAAAGAGATTATTTAATTGTCAACAGTAATGTTGAGATAAATTAGGTTGGATGTAATATTATAAAATTATTTTAAGCAAATAATTAATAATAAGGTTAATATGTAGAAGGTTAGGATTAAGGAAATATAAGTGAAGGAACTAAAAGATAAATTTAAGAGGAATTTCTTTCTTATGATTTAGATGATGGTATAATTAAAGAGTAATAATTTAGATGGAATTTTGAGAATTGATGAGCTAAAATAATCATTTCGAGGAGAGGCAGAACAATAAGTAAGAAAATTATTCGGTTATGGAGATAAAGACATGAATGGTTTTATCAATTTTGAGGAATTCTTTAAATTCAGGACCAAGGATTCAATGACAGATTTATGAATTAATTAGGAAATATATAAAAATATTATTCATTTTATTGATCGCTTAAATTATGCATAAAGTAGCATTTTTTAAGCTCTTTAAATCAATTGCTTGTGATACTAAATTAAATCATTAGTTGATAGTTTAGATATAGTTGTTTGTTTTTTTTATGAATAAGTTGATTCTATGTGAAGAGTAACTTGCTTTTTAAATGGAAATGAACTATTAGGGGAAATAGGAGTTGTGTCTATACGCTTTTCTTTGCTGTTAGGTCTGCTTGTTGCTTTCTATTTCATATTTCTTTTAAATGGGGAACATTCACCTGCTTATATTTGAGGTTATGAAAAAACTCTAGCTCTACTTTCTTCTTATTTTCTAGAAAGAAATTCATTCAAGAGGGACTATATTAAATACTTTTGTTATACTTTACATTTACGTTCTTTGGATTTTATATGCTTTATTTAATTAGTTACTCTAATTGATCACGCTCAGTTTAATGAAAGCTGCGTACAGGAGAAACATTGGCTAGTTTTAATGATAGCCTTTCTGTTTTTGGAGGTTAGCGTTTTTGTTTGATTTGTACATGATTGTGATTATGTAGTAATTAATTATCAATCAACATAAAATAATTATTCTTAGTATAAAAATATACCAATAGAATTGTATTTAAATATGTTGCTATTAGATTAATGAAATATAAATGAATATTTGTAAAAACAAAATTGAATGTTCTTTAACTCAATTAAATAAGTATCATTTATAAATGAATACAATCCTAATAGATAGATTATAGCTAAAATTCTCGTTTGATTAGAATTTATAAATATAAGGGGAAGATTGATATTTATTATTATATTAAGCACTTTTAATATAGGATTATTCAAAATTAATTAATAAAAATGGCTTAAATAGAAGAGGAAGGAATGATAATTGATGAAAATAAATAAGGTAATTAGTTATGTTTGAACTTTAGATCCAAGAATGAATTTTGCTGATGAAATTATTATTGATGAACAACATATCCTTACCATATCAGCAGAAAAGATTTTTGAAGAGCCTTAAAAGCGAACACGTAAATCAAGATGGGGAGGAAGACCAGATAGAAAGTGTGCTAGACCTGAGTAAAAACACTTGCAATTCAATCCTTTAGAGGCGATGATGAATAGAAAATGCATTTTACCTGTAGGAGCACAAAGCTTAGCCCCTCCGGTACCTATTGGAATGGCATTGCCATGGGGTATGTAACAAATGCCTGTGATGCCTGTAATGTCTTAATCATATGGCTATAATTTTGTGCGAACAGATACTTCTGTATTGGGATTTTTTTAATAATTAGCATACTCGATGGGGTCCTGAATACGAAAAAACCTTTCAGCCTCCTTCTTTAAATTGTATACCTCCTGATCTTAGTATTGATGACTTAGAATATATCATCAGATTATATTGTCTTGATGATATCAATTAAAAATTACAATAACCTATAGACAGTAAAATGGATGATCCTGATTTAAGATCTCCTTCTCCTGAACCAGTTTATGATCAACATGGAAAGAGAGTTAATACAAGAGAAGTTAGAAGAAAAGACAATTTTCAAAGAATTAAATGTTCTTTGACTGAGGAATGTATTAAAATAAATAAGAATTTTGTTCCTCCTCATGATTTTAAACCATTAAAGAAATCATAAAAGATATATTTAACTGATACTTTAAATGCTCCTGATACAAATTATATTGGTCTTATTTTGGGACCAGGAGGAAATACTTAAAAATTTTTAGAAGGAAAAACAGGATGCAAAATATCAGTTAGAGGTAAAGGAAGTTCAAATACAAAGAAAGTAGATTGGGATATGGATGATAAATTACATGTATTAATATAAGCAGACAATGATGAATAATTATAATAAGGTGTCATTGAGATTGAAAAAATATTATCAGGGAATTAAGAAGATGAATAAGCAAGAAATGCTAGATTATAAGGATAAGTTATTGCTACAGTGTTAAGAGATGATTTTTGCGAATATTGCCATGAAAAAGGTCATAGAACATATGCTTGTCCGACAAAAATTCCTTTTGAAAAAGCAAGAGTTAAGTGTGAAATTTGTCATGAATTTTCTCATCCTACTTCAGATTGCCCTTAAAAGTTTGAACACAAAGAAAGTTTTATCCAATAACAGTATGATAAATACAGAAAAGATTTAGGATTAGAGAAGAATGCTGAGATTTCGTCATAAGAAAATTAAAATGAAAAAAAAACAACAGATTAAAGAGTATTTATTTTTAAATTCTATAATTTAGGTTGCTTTTATCACTAATGCATAGATTGTGAAGCCAACACAAAATTTATCAATCGAAGATGATCAATTTATAATGGAAAGATTAAGAAGAGAATAATAAGAAAGAGACAATAACGAAAGGGCATAAAAAAAAGCATTAGAACAATATACATTATTATCATAATCATAAGAAAACTAAAATAAATGATAAATCATTATAATTATTCAAAAAATTAAATTATAGATAATTATAATTTATAGTTCGTAGTTGTAATAAATTAATCAAACAATAGTTTAGTTAACTGATTTCCTAGCTTGAAAATCATTAAGAAAATTTATTTATAAATAATCTTCAGTTTCACTTTTTTTTAGTTTCGACTTTTTTCTCATTTAAGAATTTTAAATTATTGAATCTTTCATTAAAACTTTGAAAATTGGTACATCACATATATGAGGAGTCTCATCATCAATGAAATATTCTTCAACATTCTTCTCAATACCCATTATCTTTGCTTAAAATAAACCTTTATTTATTTCCACCAAATTTGTATTTGATATGACTTGCTATTAATTTAATCTTTGTTCATCATGAAAAATACTATTATTAAAATAAGGATGAGCTAGTGCTTCTGAAGCACTAATTCTCTTTTGTGGATCTATTTAAAGTAAATCTTTTAATAAATTAAGTTCATATTAACTTAATTTATATATTTATAGAATCTAAAAGTCAATATTACAAATTTTGTTAAGTTTCAAAATTTCATTAGCAGATTTTCCTGGGAATAAATCTCTTTTTGTAACTCTATTATGAAAATAATTTATACAAATTAAAAAATATACATCCAACACTAAAGATGTCAACTTTTTCATCATAATATTAATCTTTAAATTTTTCAGGTGCTGTATATCCAGGGGTTCCACAAACTCTTAAACTTATTTTAGGATTTATAGGAACAGCTAGATGAAAGTCCGTTAATTTAAGACCCTCTATTGAGTCTTTATTTTAAAAAACTATTGTCGTTGGCTTTATATCTCTATGCATGATGTTTTGTAAATGGATATCTCTAACTGCAGCAAGCAATTACTACGAATATTTATGATGCTTACTTTCATTATGTTTTAAATTTATTTTTTCTCAAGACTTACTCTCTTAATCAATTCATATAAATTTACTCCTTCCAAATACTCTTAAATTAAATAGACAGTATTTTCTCCTGTAAAAACTTCGTGCAAATTTTATACATAATTAGATTTTATTTTTGTTAAGCAATATATCTCACTAGAAATGCGAGACTTAATTTTTTAAAAATTTATACCATTGAATCCTCAAACTGATTCTTAGAGTGGCATTTTATTTCAAATTATTTGTTATCAATTAGATCACAACATAAATATAACTAAAATCAGTTTTATTGTTTACCTCGTCTTAATGACTTCCTCCTAATTAAGAAAGAGGTTTGTATAATTAATGAATAGTCTTAAACATAATACGATTCTTGATTGCCTGTCTAAGTTTCAATAAGTCTTCGTGCGTAGAATGGAATTGTTTCTCTACTCTATTCCACACTACTCCAAAACTAACCAACAAATTCTATTGGTTGAGCTACCAAGAAATAATATTGCATAAATTCAAATCAATAATGTACTTAGGTTCTTTGCCAAGCTTAACCTAATTAACTTAAATACTTGACTCAAAGTTATCTTGTTTGGTAGTAGAATAAGAACATACTTCTAGTCCAGAAACATGTGTTATCTGATACAAACGAACTTTAACAATGATTCCATTTTAAAATAATAGATTTTAATTTCTCATTACTTTGCTAAATTCATTTAATTTGTTAAGTTTTGCAATACAATTAATTTAATCTCATTTTAATATTTATAACAATAATTGATGTTTAAGACTTCAATATTTCATTACTATATTAAGAAGATGAAAGTATTTTAGATTCCAATTTAGAACCGATTTATTAAATATTTTAAAGCTAACAGAATTTCAAATATACTCAGAATCTTTAGGATATTATTGATTTAGAGAAGTTAATTTCTTATGATTGCATTACCTATTAATTTGTCAAAAATCGCAACTGGAGTTTATATGTAATGTGTGGAATGAATAAACATTTACAAGTGCTTAAAAAATCGGTTGGACTAGGCTAATCCAGCTAATAAGGCTTAATCCGAAATTCTTATTGATAAAGAATTAATTTTCTATCAATTTTTTTCTATTTATGTTTTCATATTGATTTGACTGGCAAATTTACAAAAAAATAAATAAAAGCAATATAAATGAATAAGAGAGATTATCAGGATTTGTTTAGAAAAACTAATTATTTATAATGATATTAAAATTACTCATAGATTATTATAAGTAATTGAACATATGGAGATGATAAAGATTAATAATTAAAAATATATAAATATTTGAGCTGATCAGACTTATGATATATTTGTGATAAATATTAATAATTATTCTCAAATAATTGATATAACTTAAATTATATCATCCACTATTGATATAACATAATTATTTAAAGTATTTAGATAATTAAGGTTAGCCTATTATTTAGAATCTCCTATTTCTAATGGATGAATAACCTAATCTTCACCGTTGAAATTTTAAAAAACAATTCGATTTGGTTAAGGAATCACTAACATTATAGGATTAACTAAAATTTAAACAGATAACTGAAAATAAAAGGTTATAAATTACTTTAGATCTTTATTCTTATATTAAATTACATTCAATTCCACTTTCTCTTCCTTATGATGTTTATAATTATTTTAAATTGATTAAAACAACTCTTTAAGTATTCTATTCTACTTTTGTATTTTTTGTACTAACTACATCGTTAGCTTCTATAACAGCAAAAACACCTTCTTTGTAAAGATATTTGAGATCATTTATTCCTCTAATTTTCAACGATTCACATTCCAAAGTTAATAACACAGTACATTAATTCATTCTATCCATAAAAACAAAAAATATTCTGTCACTTTGGTGAATCTATTTTCCTTAATTGTTTCTCCTAATAGTTTATATCGCTAAGATGTTATTAATTCTTGCATGGTATTATTCTTTTTAACTATTAATTGGATTTTCACTATAAATGACTTTATTTAAATATTCATCCTCTGATTTACAAAAGATCTTATATTTTGGTTTTTCTTATAAATTTTTCATTAGAAAGAATCTTATTGATCTATACTTTCTTGTTTAACCAAAAATTGTTTTATATGGTTGACCTCCTATACAAAATAATCCTCTATCTGGCATAAATGTTATTGTTGTAGGTATTTACAATCTTGAATTAAATGATTGTTCAAGTGTCATGGTTGTCAAATTAAAAATCCTAAAAATTTAATCTTCTGATCCAGTGACGAATCTATAAGCAGTTTCATATGGGGTGTATAATTCTTGATTCTAAATTTATAATTAACACCTTTACTTTGCCTTCATTCTTAGGATCCTTCAACTCAAATTCATAGTTCTCATCAGCAGCAGGATCTACATATCTCCATTCCTTTATTAACAATATTTTTTTTTCCTTTTTATTTTCAAGTTCCTTTATTGTTCCAATAAGACCTCTTATGGATAATTACCAAACCTGATAAATTCTATTAAAATATTACTTTAATATCATTCTTTTCTCCAACTGTTATTAAATATTTTCCATCTCTAAACAGGAGGACATCAGTGATCTATTGATAGGTCTTTAATTAAGCTAATTCATTAATTTTGTAGGATGCTTATTAATCCTAACTTTCTATTATAGGGTTATCAATACATATTATCTATTCCTTTAAATTCTACTGGAGGGGCTATCATTTATTATTGCTACATCTTTGCTTTTTTATCCCAAGAAAGATCAGCTGTTTCAGCAAATTTTTACTAATTCTTCTAATCTATTATCTAGAGACTTCTTCTTCCATCTATGGATAAAGACTTTTAATCAGATTTCTGTCCTTGCAAGCTTTATTCATTATTGATCCTTTTATTTATTCGATTTGTTTCAGGCACACTTGCCTCCTGATTGTAAAATTTTTATTAAACTTTTATTTTTTACTATTGTTATAACTATTATTATTATTATTACAACTATTATAATTATTCTTATTATTAAAATTTTTACTCTTATTATGACTATTCCTATTGTTACTGTTATTATTATTATTATTATTATTATTATTATTACTATTACTATTATTATTATTATTATTATTATTATTACTATTATTATTACTATTATTACTATTATTATTACTATTACTACTATTATTATTATTATTACTATTATTATTACTATTATAATTCTTTCTGTTAATATTAACTTTATTGTTCTTATGTTACTTTTATTTATTTTTCTACTTTTGTTATATTTTATTTAATTGTTTACGAATGTTCTTTACTTTCTTAAGATGATTATTGTATCTTTTGAGATTCATTTAGTTACAACAAAACAAGTGGTTATTCTACTTAAACTTAAGGTTCAATAGGTTATTCTTACTTTTATTTAGAAGATGTGAAAACAGATAAAAATTACTTAACAGGAGACAAATCAACCAAAGAATTTTATTATTATTCACTTTAAGCCTTTTATTGTTTAGGTTATTCATCAAGTTATTAAGAACTCTTTTTTCTATAATTTTAAGGACTGATTGGTTCAATAGGATGTTATGGAAAAGCATGAAATAAATATGTTGGCTTGTATGAAGATATGTAGTATATTTGAGATTGGTTTTCAATACAATAAATTTCGTTTTCTATATCTAAATTATTACCAATAAAAATAATGCTATCTTCTATAACTTTATAGGTTTAGTATTTATTGTGTAGTTCTAGATATTTATTTATTAATATCTTTTTATGTTCATCATTCAATGATATATTTTTTTATTTTATAAATAAAGCTTAAAATATCTAAACATTCTCCATAAACTTTTTTGCCTTTTCTGTTTTGAGTATCTAATATTTATCACAAGTTGTATTATAATCAACATTAATCTCATTCCTTCCTAAATAGTTAATTGGTAATTTATTCCAATCCATATCAATTTTACCTAATTCTTCCACATCATCAACATCATAATAAAATATTGTTAATTTTCTGTTCATAATAAGAGAGTAAAAGTTCATTTTAAAATCCAAATTTAATTTTACAATCACCTCGGTTGTAGTGCAAGGTTCAATCGAAACTAAAAATATGATATCAATTATAATTACAAATATTAGGAATAATAGCATATAATGTTGGATTAGGTGAAACAATTCTAACTTGAATGAAATGAAGAGTCAAATTTTGTATAGAGATAGTTTATTCTCTATTTTAATAATCGAATTATATTGTATTTGGAGCAATCTCAAGTATTTCTTCCATTAATAATAATATTATAAATAAAATTTACAAATATTAGGATTTTCAGTTCTAAATAATTGTAGAAGTCAATTTAGAATTTTATGATTCATTTAATTAATCTAAAATATCTTATTCTTATTCCCACAACTACTGAATTCTCATAAAATCCTAAGCCTTTTTCCTAAAGCTCTCAAGAACTGCTTTCTTATGTTGAGATTTAAATTAATCTTACCTTTGTTATTTGAATTCAGCTAAGTTTAATTATTTTTGTTATTCATATTATTGAACCCTTTATTTTTTCTCAACATTTTGTGATTTTGATCTTTCTTTTTATAGAATGATAACTTTATCGTGATTTAAAGATTACTTCTTCAATTCCTCAAATTATTCCCTTTTCTATTATTATACACTTTAACGAATTTGAACTTTGAGATTAAATTGTTGTTGCTTAAAAAGCTTAGTTTTTTCCCTAAAAAGTTCCAAAGATTACTCCATTTATTCTTTATGTTAACTTTACTTAATAGATTACTTATATAATACCTACTTCAATTTTTCATGATATTTGTTTCTTATACTATGTACTTGCTCATTTTTTAAATCTGTTTAAATCTATTTCCCTTTTCTAAATACTCAGAAAAGTTACAATCGTCATCGAAATACTTCCAAAACTTTGACTCTATTAATCATTACATCTAGTTATCTTTTCATTTCCATTTACTCTTTCTTTGAATTTCTCTGACTAAATTTATGTATAGTAATTTGATCACTAAAGGATTCTTAATTCTAACTTATATTTGATGACATTAAATGTTTATTTATAAATTTAATAATATTTTTATTAGTAGATATAATAAATAATATTTAAAGATGTAAAAACAGCAATAAAATTTAACAAAAGAGAAGAAAGATAATATCGAAAACAGATTGTTATTTTAAATTTACCAAGGATGATTTCTTTTATTATAATTGTAGTCAATTCGAAATGGTTGATGTATTATTATATCTGATTACATTTTTGAAATGAACTAACTAATTCCAAATACAACACTTTGATTTCTTAGTAAAATTTTAAGACATTTGAAAATATTAATTGATTAAAGATATATGTTACATAATCCATACTTTAAAAATGAAAATAAATGAACTAGTTAAGATAGATGTTATCAAAAAAATAATAATGTTCATTTGCAATAAATATATATATAATTTAAGAATAACACATTTTATTACATGTACTATATAATTGAATTCTTAATAAAAGAAATCGATTTAGTTGAGACTAAATAGGAAATTACATATTTTAATTTAACTTAATCATTTTAGAATTACTTTTACAGTTTTAAGATAAGTATTTACAACATTATGATGAGACAATAGTTACAATAATTATAAACTCATTTTCTAGATGATTCAGTTAATAAATTTGAATATAACTTAAAGTTATTAAGGCTTTTAGTATTTTTGATGTTTTCTTTTGAACACAATAGTGAGGACAATTATGATTATGATTGTTGGGATAATGCTGATTATTAGTAATTTTAAGAATTTTTAGTCTTTTTTCTAACTAAAGCATCAATAGTGTCTTTTGTTATTTATGTAGAGGAATTTTTATCAATCTCATAAAATTGATAACTTTTTTATTGATAAAAAAATGAATTTTCAAACATAGGAATGAATTGATGAAGTAATTTTTGTTCTCGACTTAATTATTCAAATAATATCTTATCATTAGTGGTTGGTAATCTGAATTATAATGAGGATAAATCTGGAATATAAGGAGGATCAATCTACTTAGAAATATATTTAGAGACATCTACATCTTAAAACCAAGGATGAGCTAAAATATCGTCAACTCCATTTTTGGATCCTAATCTTTTACTTGGATCTTTGATCATAAGTAGTTTAATTAAATCTTTGACTTCAGGACTTAATTTTTTTGGAAATTGAACTTATTCATTTAGCAATCTCGTATAGATAATATTCCTATCATCACAATAGAAAGGAGGAAGTCCAGTAACGAATTCATATAGTAAAGCTCCTAAACAATAGTAATCAATCATATTATTATGGCCATCATTACGAAACATCTCTGGAGCCATGTATTCTGGAGATCCACAAAATGAATATGCATTTTCTTCAGGTAACATATTAGGTCTAGCTAAACCAAAATCTGCTAATTGAATATGTCCTGTTATGTCAATAAGAATATTTTCTGGTTTAAGATCTCTATAGATAATTTATTAAAGATGTAGAAATCCTATAGCTAAACAAACTTCTGTAATATAAAATCTTGCTTAAGTTTCAGACATTACTTCAACCTTTTTCATATAACTAAACATCTCACCTCCTGGACAATATTCTATACCAAAAATGATCCAATTTTTAGTTTCAAAAGCAAACTCGATTTTGGATGTAAATAGTTAACCTTTATTAGTAGTTTCAATTAAGATGTCTCTTTCGTTTTAAATCAGATCCTACTTTTCATTTTACTAAACAAAGGTTTTACTGATTAATTTTAATGCAAGAAATTTTCCATCAATTAGAGATCGAGATAAAATAACTGTTGAAAATCCCCCTCTGCCTATAACACGCAAAAACAAAAAGCAATTTAGATTTATTTATTTTGGAGGGGAAATTCCAACAATAGGTTTCATATGTATGGTTTTTCCTACCATATGAGTTAGAGGCAAAAAAGGGATTGTCAAATAATAATCAAATCCAATGTTGTCATCTAAAGTTGCAAATCCTACTACTTATTAATTTCCAGACTAATTTTTTATGGTATTAAGAATTTAGTCAGTGGTTACATTTGTACAAAATTTAAAATTTTTAGTAATTTCTGTTGAATAGTGAACATAAATTTATATTTCTAATTTTGTTGGTTTGTCAATTGATGAAGATTTAGCTCCTAATTATACTGAATTTGTGAATAAATCTTCAAGACTATTTCGACGAGTCATAGATCCTTTTTCTAAAATTAACTTATTTTTTTATGTTAGCTTTTAATTCAAAATCAAATTGATCCCTTTGTTTAGTTATTGAAAAGGAAGGTTAGTTTCAGATGGAACTTTAAAATACTTTGTTTGGGGTTTTACTTTATCTCTTGAATTAGATCTCTATTGGCTATGTACTCGTTCAGTCATAATCCCTTGATTCATTTTACTATTGGAATCTTGCCTTACCAAACCATTTAATATGATTTGTGACAAATTCCTCTGAATAAATTTTACAGGAGATTACGACGTATTTTTGCTAGTTTAATTCTTAGTGCTGATCTAAAAGTTTTGAATCACTCTAGCAGGTGATAATATCTAACCACTACGTTATCTCATAATGGGTATTGAATTAAAAATAATATATATTATAAATAAATACATCATGAAAAATAATAAATTCGATGATGATCTAGATGATTTAATAAATGATCTCAATTCAGTTATGGAGAAGCCATAAACCAATCCTGTCTCAAATTAAATATATTAGCAAAAACCAATTCAAAATTAATAATAAAAAAGAAAATGCTTGTAACCACAAATTGGAAATCAATAATAATATCGTATTTGCACAAATCTTAGATGCCTTAAATGTGATCTTCAAGTTAAATGTCATATAAATTAAAAATGGAACAAAGATGCAGATTATCTAATATTTAGAAACTACTTTAATAATATATCAATATTATAAAAGTATTTAACAGAGGACAATCAATATAACGCATACAATTGTTAATGCACAAATACAAATGCTCTTGAATCAATTTCTGCTCCAAACAATTGGGTGTGTTCGGGACATGAAATTTGAAAAAATATATATACCATTATTTAATTATTCTAACAGCAATTCAATACATATAAAAATATTTACAATACATTATTAAAATATATTTCTTCTCTTCTCTCATCTAAACAAAATTAACTCAAACTTTTCAGTAAATATTATTTCAAATTATTATTTTTCCATCTCTAAATATATAAAATGATAAATCATAAATAAATTATTAATATAGACTAAATCCACTAATAGAATTTAATTATCTATCTAAAAAGCAAAAGAATAAAATATCCATATCCATATTATAAGCTCTTTAATATTTTATATATCTAATTCATCCTTAAATATAGTACTCGATTCTTTATTTAATTTAAAAGATAACTATAATCTGCATAAATCATTAAACCTTTACTAAATAATTAATTTTAATTCAAAAGGTTATCATTTAAATATTATTATATTTACTCTTTAATTCTTTAAAAATCTTATAAGGAAAAAAATATAAAATTTCATATATCTTATTTTATTAAACACTTAAACTAAATTAAAAAAATTTAAATCTTAAATAAAACTGTAATTATATTAATTATTAAATATTTAAAATTTTAAGGTATTAAATAAGGTTTTGTATGCTTATTCACTTAATCAAATCAGAGTGGAATTTTTATGTTTATGAAAAGTAATTTGGTTTTTATAAGGTAATTTCTAATAATATTAAAATACTATAAATTTTAGAATGTATATATTATAAAACTTTATCAAAAACCTTATTTGACTATTTAACCAACTTTATTTGTGAGAGTGGACTTTTTACTTAAAATTTATACTAATTCATTTTAGAGTTAGGTTGAGAGATTATTTTAAAGAGGAGATGAAATTTCATTTCGTTATCTGCTAACTTATTTCTCTTCAGAATGTTATAGATAACTTTACTTTTTTAATTCAATAGTTTTCTCCTGTAAGTCTTATTCTAATTATTATATGTATTTATCTAATTAAGTTATCTTACTTTAGAAATTGTTTATTTGTTATTTATAATAGTCAATTTGTTGATTAATAGAATTTTTCTTTTAAATATCTTCTTTTGCTAAATTAAGCAATTAATAGTATTACTATGAATAATTTAATCGAATTTAATTTCGAAAAACTTATTTACTAATTTAAATTTTCATGTCTTTAATCATTTTGTCAAATAAATTTTACTCAACTGTTTCTCCATCTTCTAATCTATGGAAAATTGGAATGTATTTTTCTAGCACTACATCCAACATATCATTTTATTCAAATATTAGATTATTCTTCTAGTTTGTAGGAAGTATAGATTATTTTATTTTTATTATGAAAATAACAGCATAGACAACTCTTCTAAATCGTTTATAAATTTTATTATCGTTTTTCGATTCATTTCTGATTAAAATAAAATAATGTAAATAATTTGAATATTGTATTAACTATGAGATAGTTTTTTATGCTTTCTAATTTTATAGTAGATAAGATATTACACTATAACTTAAGGCTACTTTATTCTATGATATTGCTTTTCTTACTTATAAATCTGAAAATTCAGATTTTAATTGATTATGTTCATTCTTTAATTCTTCAAATTCTTATAATATATTTTATGCTTACCATTTAGATTATTAAAATTATATTTCATTTGCCTATAATTTTTAATCATAATGATAATGGTTTTCAATTAATTAATTTATGTATTAACTATCTTACTATGCTTTTAAATTTTGCTATTTTAAAGTATCTTCAAGTTAATTAATTTTATTATTCTATTATTCATAAACCGATCTATGTTCTTATTATAATTTTTCTTTTGTTTTTGAATATTCTAAATTCAATTAATCAACTTTTTATTTTAACTATTCTCCTACTTTATGCATTTCAAGAATATTTATACTAATTTATTCTTTTTCTTCTTTCAAATTTCTGTTTGATTCAATCAATTCAAGTAGAATATCTTTAATATCGATAAAAAAGTCTTCAATTTATGAAAGAGTTAGATTATTTTTTTTTCTTTTTTTTGAGTTTGAATTTTTTGAAGAAGATGATTTCTTACTTTCAATAAAATCTTATTAATTGTAGCTTTTATTTAAACAAAAACAATCTGACATAATATCATCCATCTAAATTGAGACATAGTTAAATAGTTTTTAATATTCATTATTTTAATTTTCAATAGCAGAATTATATTCTTTTGATTATTCAAATTGTTCAATTAATATTTCATATTGTTTTTTTAATTTTTCATTTGTTTTATTTAATTCTTCAAAAGAAATTGTATAATTTTTCTCGCATTCCATTGCAGTTTAAATTTGAATATTAAATTGTTCATTTAATTATTAATTTTTTTTCTCTAAATCTTCAAATTATATTTTAAGATATTTTAATTCAACTAATTCTTAATGTTGTTATTCTAATCTTGTTCTATAATCTTCTAATTCTTATTTAAGTAAATCATTCTCAGTTTCTAATTATTTTAGCATATTTGTAATGTTATTTTCAAATTTATTCTTTTCAGCTATTATCTATCTCAATTATTACTCTGCATCCTATTTTTCTTTTTTTAATTATTAGTTTTTCTTTGTCAATTATGACAATTCTTCTTCTAACTATTTAACTGCATCTTTAATCATTGAGATTTAATCAGTTAATTCTGATAATGCCTATTCTTTACATTGAATTTCTTGACTTTAATATTAAACTTACTCTAATAATTCTTAATTTTTATCCTACACTTCTTTTAATGCAACCAACAATTATTAATTGAACTATTACAATTACTTAGTTTTTCTTTATTAATTCTCAAACATCTAATCATGTTCCTCCTATAAAATTTAAAATTAACGATCCACATATTCTTTTTGTTTTATTGTCTAATTCATTTAATCTTCCATTTCCACCAATCTCTCTTATAATAAACTGATTGTCTAATCCTTGATTTATAGATCATTATTAAGTAGTTTGATTCTTGTATAACTTTCTTAAATCGCTTGAACACTATCTGTCATATAAAATTTCAAAAAAAATTTTAAAATAACAATTGAATATCAGTTCATAATCATTCCCACTATATTCAATCCACCTTTAGCCATTTCTCTCTTCAATTATTATAGTTTCTTTTTGTGTTCTCCTCGACATTTATAAAAGCCTTATAAATTAGTTAAAGACAACAAAAAACATATTATTGGTAAAGGTAACTAAAATCTCATTTTGAATCAAATACCCAGAAAATTTTGAGTCCAAAAAAGTCCCCAAGACACATAAAACCCCAAAAGATTGTTCCATATATTAAGGAAGACCAAAAAAAGTATTTATCGACTTTATTTGATTATTCTTAAGATTAAGTTTAGAACATCCACTTTTATTCACCCTTAATATCCATTTCAATCCACCATCTTAAACCAATTAATTTTTAACCCAAATAATTTTTCAGAATTAAAAATTATGCCAACTAAAGTAAAATAACTAAAGGATAAGCATGAACAACATCTTGCAATAAGATAAAAGTTAATCCTGGAATAGAAGTGAGGGCTAATGTAGCAATACAATAAATTGGATGAGCCGCTTCAGTTATATCATACTCTTATATTAATAAATCCTTCTATTCAAAAATTATTAAATTAAAAATACATTAGCTGCTTCAACTTCCTCTTCCTATTAAGTGTTTTGATAAACTGCATCATATTTATCCACTGTTAAGTCAACATCAGGTTCTACATGCTCAGTTATCTTTTTAGGTTATATGTTTATCTTAAAATCTAAGGAGTTAGATTCCATTAAAATATTTTATTTTTATATTTATATATCATTAATTAATTCTTAATTTCTATTCTCTTCTCTAAAAAATTGAATAGACGTTGGAATAACTTAACTATTGTTTAGATTATATTACTTTTAATTTCTTTAATGAATTTGAAATCTTTTACATCGATCTATAATAATTTAACGTATAAATTACTAACATCAAAATTTTTAAATATTTTCTCTAAAGTATCAAATAAATATTTTCTGATGACCAGATTTATTTAAAAACCTAGTTTTTTTCATCTTTTAACTAGGTTTCTTCAATATATTTGAAAATCATTAGATTTTATCACTCATTAAAATAAACTCTGTATGAAATACAATATTTAAAATTTCAATATATTGTTACGCTGTTAAATAATTATGAATATTAGCTTTATTCGAATCTATAATTTTGATTTATGAATCAATATTTAATTGACTAAAAATATGATTATTTGTAATATCTGAAATAAATAGAATTTTCACTAAAAATAAAGTTAATTAATTAATATCATTCGTATAATGTAGGATGCTTTCGAAAGGATATACGATTATCTCCAAATCTTGAATTAGATGTGGAAGGCAAGGTAACAGCTGTGGATACACTGTTATAGTTGGTAGTACAAGTTGATTTGGCTCTTGGCAATCTTAATGGACATTTAGATTAAGGTCTTTATTCAGTAATTGTAATTTCACGACTAAGATTCATTAGTTTGCTCAAAGGCTATAATTTTTATTCAACAGGAATTAATTTGTCTTCAATTTATGATAAAAGTCTGCCTCTTTCACTTAAATAGTGAACTTAATTTAAGACTTTAGTAATCTCTGTAGGAAAGTAGTTTTGAGGATTTCTTTCATTTGATTTATGAATAAGCTTCTTCAGAAAGAGTTTTGATTTCTCAGATAAAACACACTATTTGAATTATTCGGTTGTAATAAAACGTCCACTTTTTGAATTAGCTTATTTGATATAAGCTGTCAACTCCTGTTCATTGATGCTAATTCCATATTTGTTGAGTAGAGTCAATAATTCATATTTTTAAATCTTGCCTCTTCCTTCCTAATCAAATTTAGCAAATAATTCTGCTAATTCTTATTTGTATTCCTAAAATATGAAGATATGATACTTCTTCTTTAGGGTCTATAATGTATTAACTATTAACAGATTTACGAAATCTTTAGAGAAGCCATTGTTTGACAGTATGAGTTCGTAATTTAAACATTAATTAATTTATGAGTCCAAAAATTGCAATAATAATAGGTCTTTTAATAAGACTAGGATTAATTGCTTATGCTGAAATCTAAGATAAATATTTCAATCTCAAATATACAGACATAGATTATTCAGTATATACAGCTTTTATATTTAGGTTTACTCTGATGGAGCATAATATGTAGTTGATGGAGGTTCACCTTATGACAGACACACATATAGATATTCGCCTATTTTAGCATATATCTTAATTCCAAATGTGTGGATATCATCATTTGGAAAGATTCTTTTCAGCTTTGTTGACATGTTTGCTTGTGTTTTTATGCAAAAGATGGTTAAATCTACATTTTTATTGAATTTATGGATTTTCAACCCATTGACAATATAAGTGTCCACAAGAGGATCATCAGATACTATTATTGTCCTCTTAATTTATGTTATGTTGTATTTGCTTAAGAAGGAAAGTTATACATGGGCTGCCCTTATATACGGATTCATGGTTCATTTGCGTATATATCCAATAATATATGCAATTCCATTATATTTCTTTATAGATTCACATCAACCGGAAAGAATGTAAGATAAATGATATATTAAGTTATTTGGGCATTTTTAGTAAGAATAAAGTGAAGTTTGCATTGATTTCAGGTGGATTATTCATAGCCTTGTTAATATTATTCCATTTTATTTATGAAGACTTTCTTTTCCAAACCTATCTCTATCATTTTACAAGAAAAGACAATAGACATAATTTTTCCCCTTATTTTTATCAGATTTATTTAAGTTTTGAATCTATAACAAGAACTCAAGCAACTTTAACATTCTTACCTTAATTTTTGATAGTAGTTTTAGCAGGACTAAAATATTATAGAGATTTACCATTTGCAATGCTTATATAAACTCTTGGCTTTGTAGTATTTAATAAAGTGTAAACGGCTCAATATTTTGTATGGTGGATTGCACTTATCCCATTATCCCTTTAAAATACTAAAATGAACAACAAGGAAATATTGATGTTGTCAATTATGTGGTTGATTTTGGAAGTCTAATGGAATTTCGGATCTTATTATCTTGAAATACAAGGATAAGATGTATTTACAATGATCTTTATTTAATGTGTAATATTCTTTTTGTCAAATACATATCTGATGATCAAAATAATCGAGAACCGTAAACCAACTGAATTTTATAAAATTAAAATGGATTGATTGGTTGAATTTATAATATAATATCAATTATTTATAAAACATATTCATATATTTATTTATACTTATTTAATTTTATTTACTCAATCTAATATATTACTAGGTGCTGTGTACTCTAATATTCTATTAAAATTTAACTAAAAGTCTCCATAACCTTCAGGTATTTGTTAGGGTTGAGTTTATACTAGATATTTTAGTAATAAGATGTTTTTGAATCGAAAATAATTAGTGGGAGTTAACCTATCTCTTTTCAATTAGAATATTGAGCTCTACACAACATCTTTGTTATCTGTATAGCTTCGAAATTTAACTCCTGTTTGATCTTACTCAACTTTGAGATTGTTAGCATAACAATCTACTAAAGAGGAGGATTATCTTTCAATAATAAAATACGCTCCTCTTGAGCATAATATTTCTACTAAATCATTTTAATTGTATTTGATAGCATATTATAAAAATGTTTAATCTTGGAATTGATGTACAGGTTTGTTGATATCCTAAAGATTACAACTTAATTTACTTTCCCAAATTCATCGCATAATAATTTAAAGCTATCCAAATCATTATTTAAAAATGCAGTTGAAAGTAAAGAATATGAAGATAATGGGTGTTCTAGCAATAAGTCTTTTTTATGTAAATATTTCATTAATTCGTGATTACTATATCTGACTGCATACATTGCAAGTGTCCAATAATTTGGAGCAACCAAACTCTAAATATAATCCCTATGATTCTCGATAAATTATATTAATTCTTAAGTCTTATTCTATTCAATTAAATTGAAAAGATGAGTCTTCAAGTTTTTCGGAGCAGAAATAATACTCATTTAATTTATTATATTTATTATAATATTAAGAATAAAATAAATTATGATTTCTATATTTTTTTGTTTGACATTGTAAACTTTCGCATATTTGAGTTTAGAATTAGGTTAAACATATAATGAGTATTAAATTGTATAATTATTAGTGCTATAATACCGTGGTAAGGAGATACTAATTATAAATATTATCAATTTGATCTATAAAAAGTGATTAAAGATAGAGATCTTATAATTGTTGTGAAATAGTAATCTACTTTTGGAAACCCTGATATTTATATTTCTTCACAAGAAAAACCAAATAAGACATATTCTGAAATTTAATGCAATTCATAAGGAATGGGTAATTTAATGAATAAATGTCTTAGATATTTGTATAATTCCAAATCCAGAATTAAAGACCTATTATTTGGCAGTATATTGTGAAGAATATTGCAGATATAATTTAAAAGTTGTTTACTAAGAAGAATTAATAATGACAAATTGTAAGTATCCTAATCTCAATTATAGCCGATGATTTAGAATTTAAGTTTAATAGTACAAGTTGGACAGAAATAATTAGAATAAAAATTGATAAGTTAAAATAATATTCCATATAACAGGATTAGCATTTAGAAGTATAAGTATAAGTCAAAAATCTGTAAATTTTACAAGAATCTTTTGTATCTTATTTGAATCAAGGATTGGAGAAGCCAACTCCCCAAAATTATGATTATAAAGGATAAGATACTTTTTCAGGGATTTAGAAGTTTAAAATAAGTAGAATTACGGCAAATTAAACATATACACTTTTAGTGGAAGCATAATAAGGAGCAATTGTATAAATAAATACAAGAACATATGGATAAACAAGGTTTATAAATGTAGGAGAATCATTAGAAGATGTTATCTTAGAAAATGATATTGGCTTCTATGTACTTAATATTACTTCAGATTAAGAATCATTTATTTTAGGACAACTAATTTTAAATATATAATTAATATCCTTTAAAGGATATACTGAGATGTATGTCAATCTTGATGAAAATCCATCATCATTAGAAGAGTATAATTGGAAATTACTTGATGGTGCTACGGATGATTTGATTATTACTAATGAAGATTTGAATCGATAAAATTCTAAAGGATTTTATGCTTATGTTGCAATTTAAGCAAGAGAATCTAATGCCACTTTTTAGTTGAAAACATAGATGTTAAATCCAGATTTAATGGTAATGGAATTAAATAAGGCAGCTATTAGTAAAATGAGTAGGTTCAAATATCATCAATACAAATTCTTTATTAAAAGCAATAAAAAATAAAGTGTTAGTGTAAATTTAAAAAATATTAAAGGAGATGCTGACATAATTCTAAAAAAATGTTCAGAATTTTGGACATGCAAATTTAGTTATGAAGAATATACATAGATTATTAATTCTACATAAAGCATTGATAATACAACATATAAATATTCATTAAAGTAATAATGAAATTATATATAATAGTGCTGGAAATGATATTATTATTTATGATTATTTACCTTAGAATTGCAGAAGTTATGAAAATGTCCATATGTGTTTCTATTCTATAATGATTATTTCGGGAATTAAAAATCTTGAAAATGAATTAACCTATTCTATTTTAATAACTTCAAAGGAAGAGTCTATTATATTAAAAGAAAACACGCCAGTTAAATAATTTGTATTCCATGAATTCTACAATTATTATAAATTTACAGTGGATGATTCCGATCATATCAAAAGATTATTCATTTAATTAACTCCTATTTAAGGCTAACCAAAGATATTTTCATCATAAAGCGAGATGTATCCAACAAAAGAATAAAATGACAATTAAGGAATATAGAATGTAATAACTTATGGAGGCAAACAGAATGGAGGACCTATTAATTCAACTATCTATATTGGAGTCTATGGTGAAACTGCTAGTTAATACATAATCACTGCTATAGTATTTAGAAAATAAGAAGATTGGGGAACTATAGGTAAATATGCTCATTAGTATATTTAACTTATTGAAGGCTATCCCTAAGAAATTACAACTAAATATTCATCTGATGTTTAATTATTCAAAATTGATCTAAATGGATACAGTGAAGAAGATTCTGTTAAAGTTTAGCTGAGAATCAATTCAGGCGAATTCGTAATCTATGGATTTGATCATCCAGAAACTGACATTAGTCAAGCATTTCTAAACGGATCACATTCAATACTTTTGCAATCAAATTAGAAACACCCATAATATTTATATGTGAGAGTTTAAGTTAATTAATCCTCTTCTTATCCATTTTACTCATATTCAATATGCTATAGAGTTAGTTCGTAACCTATTGAATTAGTTTTGGGAGATAATTACTAAGGTTTTATCGATAAGTCTGATATATAAGCTTACTATGTCAATATATATAAAAAAGCAGATATATACATTAATCTACATGCTGAAAACATTGATTAATCTATTTTATCAGCTAAAATTTTCGTCTAAGAAGATACTATCTAAATGAATTAATAAAGCATGGTTATAACAGCTAATAAAATTGAATTTGATAAATGTAAAAAGACTGAAGAAATTGTTGCATGCTAAATTGCTATTTATGTATAATCAAAAGAAGATACAAACTTCTCCTTATTGATTTCTAAACAATCCTAAATAATTAAACTATATAATGATGAATCTATATCCAAAACAATTACAAATAGATATGATTACTTCACTTTTTTATTGACCGAAGAAACCGAAATAGTTACCTTTTCTTTCGCAGCCAATATTAGAATTTTGGTTTCAATCGTATAATTAGATCCTCCAAAATAAGAACAATTTCCAACCAATGATGATGATTCATAAATTTAATCTTTAAACGATTAAATTCATTAAGAAAGTTCTGTCTTTATCCCATTAGAACAATTACAAAAATAAGATTGTTATAGGATTCCTTGTTATGCTGCAGTTACTTGCACTAATGCAGATCCTTTAGATAAGAATAATAAAGAATATACTATTGTTCGATCTTCAGGTGCAATCAAACTTGTTCAAGGTTTTGTCTATTCTGGAAGAATTTATTAGCAAAAATTGAAATATTTTAAAGTTGTCGATGTTTAAGAGTCAATTGGTTTATAAGTGGTTGCAACTTGTTCTCAAAAGAATTAATTAAATATATATGCAAGTGCTAATTAAATGCCTACGAAATTCTTCCACGATTATTCAAATAGTTTATTTTATGGAGATTAATTAATTATTCCTTAAAAATAAAACTCAAGTTATTTAGTCACTTATTAGTAAATTTATATTTATATTATTTTAGTATTGGCATTTAAGCATATAATGAAGTTAACGTATAAATTTAAGTAAATTTTGGATAGACTGGTTTTTACAATATCATATTTTAAAAACAATACTTTCATAATATACCTTAAAATTCAAAAACCTACTTCTAAGTTTATAATATTGATCAATAAGATTTTAATATACTGATCAATACAAATACTTTAAGTGAATACTAAAAACCAAAAATCTATATAAAATCATATATGTAAGGTGGATTATCAGAAGCCATAAATTCTATTAGAACATAGTAAATTTAATTCTTATTTTAAGATATCATTGGTAAATGAAGGATTACTATTTAGAAATTACAAGTGATTAAGAGAACTTTTGCTTCAACTGTTTTTTTCTGATTTATCTTGAAAATCAGTTTTATGATTTCGAATTTAGTATTTAAATTTCAAGAAAGGGTTATTTAATTTAATTACTGGATAATGTAGAAATTAAAAATTAGCTTAAAACAAATGAATTTTAGAAATATGTATATATTCCTTAGTATTAAACCGACTTTTATTTAAATGTAACAATTTACTAAGGATAAATTTATTTATTTGATAAGGTAAGTAATGATGATACAGAATATTCAAATTTACGTCTTGTTCTTGATACATAAGATGGATTATTTGATAAGTTTGGTAAACAAATAGCAAGCCGTGAAGGTATTTATGCCAGTCGAAGTTTGCTAATAGACAATGTCATTTAAGAAAATAACCTTTCAGTTTATGGACTAAAAGTGTTTTCTAATTTTACTGATCAATCAATTTATCTAATTGAAATTATTAGTAAGAATTAAGCTATTGAGTTAAAGGTAGGATAAACATAAAAATTTAGAGTAGATTAAAAATATCAAGTATAATTTTATTTTGTTATTCCAAATGGAATTAATTATCAAAATGAAGATTACTTTTCAATTACAATTGAATCTGATAGTAAATTAAAAGATAGAATTATTTATATGCCTGAATTCATTTTAAAACAAGATATGAATAACAATCCTGATATCGAATCTTAAAATCATGATTTTGCTGATGTTTCAATATCTGTATTGTAAAAACTAGATAGAGTAACATATATCCAAATACCAAGTTTAGCAGGTCTTTATTTTCTAACTATAATCCCAAAAGAGTTTTCTTATTAAGTCTACAATGTAATATTGGGCAACAAAGAATTTGATATTTTAACACCAAAATAATAAAGACTAGTAAGAACTAAAGTTGGAGAATAAAGAATATGGGAAATTCAAATTATGGTACCCTCCAAACTTTTTGTGTAAGCTTAATTGTGCGGAGGTATTGTAAATGGATTTGGAAGTATGGATAGAGATGAACTCTCTATGGGATACTATAAAGATAAAATTGAATCCATAGAAAATAAACAATTATTTGGAACAATCGAATCTGTA
Source organism: Paramecium sexaurelia (assembly GCA_000733375.1). Lineage (NCBI taxonomy): Eukaryota > Ciliophora > Oligohymenophorea > Peniculida > Parameciidae > Paramecium > Paramecium sexaurelia. The sequence continues at coordinate 186,013 of JPFM01000061.1, forward strand.
TTACCTAATGTTTATTACTTGAAAACTTAGACCATAAAAAGTACAACATAAAAAGAATATGTTTCATATATGTTAAGATTGGACGTTCTTGAATAAAATACAATTATCCCAAAAAATCATTTTTATCCAGGTAATGAAGGATTGATTAAATTATCAGTCTAATCTAAATATTTAGTTTTTGATTTCTCACCCATACAAATTTCTGAGAAATCTAGTGAAGATTATGAATTAGAACGCATCACTTATACATTTTTCTATTAAAATTAGAGATATGATGATAATTAAATCTTAGATAGATGTGGAGATTATCAAAATTACGATTCATTTACTATATCAAGAATAGAACATGACCCTTTAGTTTAGTTAAATTAAAGAATTACATTTGATGGAATGTATTTTGAAAAAGTATAAGCCACCATATTAGCAACAGGTAATTAGAATATTTATTCTTTTTTAGTTCAGATTAAAACAAATAATCATGAGACTTTGCAACTATCATATTTTTATAACACTTAAATTATAGACTCAAATACATAATCAGATTAAACTTAAATCCAAAATGACAAGGCACTATACATAATCATTCTCACTGTTTTATTGTTTGTTTTTTTCATGCTAGCCCTAAAGTATAAAAATCTTCGATAAATGTAAATATAATGTCTTATTTTAGAGCAAAATTTGAAGTCACTGCCTAGTAACCTTAATACATACAAGAGTAATCAATAGAGATGAATTATACAAATTTTAGATGATTATAACAATAAATTTGTGAACTTAAATATGTGTGATATTACCATTATTTATTTAAAAGAATATTTTTTTTTTTCATCTAATTATTTTAATACAAATATTTATTTCTACATTTACTTAATTAATCATTAGGGTATTTAAATTAATAAAAAAATCTAATGAATTTGCAAAATTTCAATCAAATAACATTGGCTGCATCAAAGTTTTGGAAGCAAGAACTTAATAATTCATAAAAAATAGAGAAAGAGGTATCCACAAAATGTGGATGCCATGAATTAGAACAATCCTTATTAGAAACTTCAACAAATAAAATTCAACAATATTTGTTTCCAGAAGAAGAAAATAGCAATTACTGTTTGGAAAGCTGATTTATTTATTCAATATATTAATGTATTTTGCAGATAATAATATCATTTAATCCATAGATTAAAATAAATCTGAATCTCCATAAGAATAATTATTATATTTTAAAAATCAAAGACAATGATATCAGTCTAAAATTATGTAAAGACTTATATTCTCATGATATAATAATAAGTTGATTATTTAATATCTAGTAATTTATGTTTTATTTTGAAATTAACTTTTATAAAGTCTCTTTTTTATTTCATTAATAGTATTAGATGGGAATCGGAGAGAAATAAAAATTAATCTCATATTATAAAGTATGCCATAACTATAATTAATTATAAGAGTTATTTTAACTTTCATATTCACTAATTAGATTAACAAAAATCAGTCTTAAGATTCTGACATTTAAGAATCTAATTCTTTATCTGAATTATTTTAATCATCTTCATCATCATTCATATCCTCTTCTTCATGAATTTTTTCTGCATAAAGTGACTCAGTTTTGTGCTAAATTCCAACAAGTTTTTCTAAATCCATAATTCTTTTATGTGAAAAGAGAATAGATTATCTAAATTAGTTTAATTATATAATACTATATTTAAAGCTTTTCTCTATTCAAAGCTTCTATTTCTCTCATAAGTTTATAATTCTCATTTTTTTCTTCATGTAATTTCTCCTTGAGTTTACCATGAAAAACCTTCAGCATTGGTTGAAGCTCTCTAATATTTGTTATATTATCATTATTGATTTTTTCATTCATGGCTTTTAATTCTTCCTAAATATTAGAGTTTATTGATATACTTCCGTTTTCTTTATTAATTCCTTATATTCAGATAAAGAATCTTAGAGTTATTTAATGGATGTAGTATAGAGTGTACTCATTGCTGCTACATTATCACTTGCACTCATTCTTGTTTTGTATTTTTCATCTAAATTTACGAATTATTTTGATTTTTCGTCATAAATATCTGGAGGTTCATAAAGTTATCCCATCCCAGCTCTAGCAAGAACATTAGATACAGATTTGCTGACTTCATCTCCTTGTAGAAGCTAAATTGTTACATAATCAAACCTTCAGAGATTTTTAATTGGTTAGCATAATGTCTTTTGGAAGGTAAGGGCCATTATTCTAGCCTAGATTTAAACTGTATAATCCTCCTTACTTGCTTGGTTTTTCTTAAGTTCTCATTAATATTTATATTTATATTAATAAATAAATAAAATATTGATTTTTCATTAGCATATAGAGACTTGAAAGTGTAATTCTTTTTTCTATAAGATAACTGTTGCATATTTCTATGTAGTTTTTCATAAACGTGTTGTTAAATCCCTCCTTTTTTAATTGTCTTTAGATGACATATCACATTATCCTGGTTTTTAACATAAATATAGAAGATCAGAATCAGAAGATTTTGTAAATAAAGACTATATTTTCGAATTTAGATAGATTCAGATAATTATCTCTAATCTAAGATTAATAAAGATAAAGATTCCTACATTTTCGCTATCATAATTGGGAATATAATTACTAGGAAAATTTAGCTGAAAATGATATTTATTAGTTTTTAAAGATAAGACTGATTTGGTTATTTTTAAATGACATTCATAATACTTTTAATCTTAATTATCACGAAATTAAACTTTATATTTTATTCTTGGAGAATCTTATATAAGGTAGATAGATTTATAAAGGTGGTTTTTGGGAATTTATTAAAATTTTGCTGATGATTTTGATAATTAATTTTACCTTATGATAATTATGATGCTTAAGGATGTAAATGAGAAGATATATAATTTATTGATTACCAAATTAATATGAATAAATAAATAATTAATCAAATTAAGGAGGTAGTAATGATAAAGGAGATTAGGTTGAAATTATGATTAAGATACTTATTAATTATTCTAAAATGGAGTTTAATAATATAAGAATCAAGATTAGTAGAATGTGATTGCTTAAGGTTTAATATTCATTTGAATTGATTACAGTGGAACATTTTAAAAATCAACAGTCTAAATGGCATATATTAAAGTGCCTAAATTAGTTATTACATTTTTTATTATTACTGTTAATTAAATAAATCATTGTTATTCTTATTTTATCTAATTTTTAATAATTTATAATTTGATATTATTTTAGTAGATTTTTTATTCCTTTTTATTCTATTAAAATAAGTAATTTTCTTTATTATTATTAATAAATTATAAACCAGAAAAATTATTGGTAAATTCTTAGCTTGAAGATAAAATAAGTAAATATATCTTTATTCATGATATATTTTATCAAAAGATAAAAAGAACTTCTTTTGGTCTTTGAAATTAGATTTAGATTTTCACATTTTTTATTTCAAAGGGTAAAAGAAATAAGACCTCATTCTATAAATAATACATATGTTTGAATAAGTAAAGAAAACAATAATGAAATTTTATTGAATTAATACTATTACTATTTCTATTGATCGGTGTTCTAGTCTACAATTTACAGTGAATCTGAGAAAATATGCTTTGAAATTTTAGATAGTCATAGATAGGATAATTTAATTTAAGTGTAAGGATTATATGAGTCAAAATAATAACTTTAATTATAAATTATAGATATTTCTTATTTTTTTATAATGAAATAAAGTGATATTAATAAATATGAACATAAACAACTAATTACTTAAGATTGTATAAGATGTAAATTATATAAAAAGTAATTTAAAGATTTAAGTGGTTATTAAGAGTGACTATGAGCTCAAGCCTAATTTAGATGAAATTGTTAAGATTTTAAAATAGTAGGTGGCTATTTTGATTGAATTAGTTTAACAATAAAAAGGAGTTGAATATGATTAATTGGAGAAGGCAGTTTAGAAAGCTGAATCTGAAATCCGTAACCATATAAGAGTAATATTATAAATTGAATTATTAGTTAGAGTAATAAATGAAGCTTTATTCTGACAGTCTTTAAGAGAAAATTGATTAATTAGAGAAGGACAAATTGGAATTGATAGAAAAGGTAAGAAATTACTGTATGAACCAAAGAATAAAAGTTTGTTTGCAGTTCAAGAACGAAAGATCTCTTCTCAAAATAAAACAAGAGAATCTAGTCCCAGTTTATTTAAAAAATCATATATTTTGGGGAACTAAGTTTATAACAGATAGCAAAATAATTAATAAGAGAATTATGTATCAGTAACTTAGAACTGCGACAATAAATAAGTAAGGGAGCGACGAAGTTCTGGTACTTAGCATTCGTATGTTATGATGAAGAATATGTAATGAATTAATTAAAAATTAGTCGTGAAAGAGTGAATGTGAATGTTTCATAGGAGAAGGTCAGTGATAAGAGTTCTACAATTGTTAAATCTTAAAATAGCGCTTCTTTATTAAAGATGTATAACATTTAGAAACTTATCATAAAAAATAAGAATGATAAACAATTATAATAACTCAAAAAGTAATATCGTTTTATGTAATTATGTTTAGCAAGACTATAAATTAAATTTTAGATGATTCTTAAGCTACCAAAAAGAAACCTTGAATTAATATTCATTATCTCATAATATAATTTATACCGTTCAATTATTTTAAATTTAAACTCCAAAATGTCAGAAAGAGTTAAAGTAGCAGTTCGACTTCGTCCTTTAATTGAAGAAGAATTAGTTTGCAGAGATAAATCCATCTGTGTTGATGTTATTGATCCAACTAAAAAACTCATTATTAGTATGTATTTACAAATATCATTAGTCAAGAAGGACTTTGAGAAGAGATAATTTTAATTTGATAATGTTTTTGATTCAAAAGCAAATTAAAATTAGGTTTATAATGATATAGCAAAAGGAGTTGTTGGTGTAAGCAATTTGTTTTGAAAATTTAGAGCGTAATCAAAGGTTTTAATGGAACAATATTTTGTTATGGCTAAACAGGGACAGGTAAAACATACACTATGATGGGTAAACTTGATTCTGATGAAAAGGGAATTACTCCACGAACATTTGAATAGATTTTTAATGAAATCTAAGCAGATACTAATAACATATATACTGTTTAATTGGGTTATCTATAAATATACATGGAGATGGTATGTAAAATGATTATGTTTTTAGTTATTGGATCTTATTAGGCCAGACAATTAAGAAGTAAAAATTAGAGAATGTCCAGATAATGGAGTTTTTGTATCTGGGTTAGAATGGATGGAAGTAGAAACTCCTTAGGAATGTCTAAGTATAATGAATTTTGCTGAAAAAAATAAGGTTGTTGCATTTACTAATTTAAATGCTCATTCTTCAAGGTCTCATTCTATGCTTGTTATAAAAATTGAGAAGAGATAATCTAAATAGCATTCAAGATCAATGACGATTTCAAAGAAACCAAGCTCTAAATTATAAAATTATTCTCAAGATCTTATTACAGAGAGTGATGAAAGTATTATATAGTCTGGTAATTGTGTTGGCACACTTTATCTTGTTGATTTAGCAGGAAGTGAAAGAATTAAGAAATCAAGAGCAACTGGAGATCGTCTTAGTGAAGCAAGATCTATCAATTATTCACTTACAGCATTAGGTAAATGTATTCACGCATTAACTGGTCCTAAATCTACATTTGTTCCATTTAGGGATTCAAAGTTAACTCGTATTTTATAAGATGCACTTGGAGGTAATTGTAAAACTGCGTTAATTGTGAATATTGGTCCTGCTGGGAAACATGTTGAAGAAACATTATCTAGTCTTACTTTTGGTATGAGAGCAATGAAAGTTACTAACACTCCATAAATTAATTAAAATATTGATTTTGAAGTATAATATCTTATTGATAAATAGCAATAAAATTAATAACTTAAAATGGAAATTGAAATGAAGGATGAAATTATATAAAGATTAGAATAATAATAAGTCAAATTGCTTTAGTAAATTAGAATAGATCCTTCTATTAATCTTAGTAATTCAGAACATTAGTATAAAGTTAAATTAGAAAAAGCAGAAGAAGAACATAAAGCATTTTTAGAAGAAATTGACAATATGATGGTAGAATAAGAATAAGAAAATGAAGAACTTAAAAAATAATTAGCTCATGTCATGATGGAGTTAGAGGATTCTAAAAATAGATAATCATCTTTAGAGTAAGAAGTAGATGAACTTAAAAATGTTCAATAGTAATTAGAAAATGAATTAGAAGAAGCATTAACAAATGTAAATATAAAATATATTTACATATTAGAAAAATGAATTTGCAGATACTATCAATTAATTACAATAGAAATTAGAACTAAAAGATAGAGAGATCTAGGAATTTAAATAAAATTTTGTTTTGAATAACAAAAATAACGACGTTATCAAAATGTCTAAAGAAAAATAAAATTAGATGTGGAGATCAGAATTATAATAGATAACTTCATAATATGCAAATAAATTAGAAGAAGTGAAAAGATTAGAATTTTAATAATAAGAAAAAGAAAATACTAATATTCTTGAATATAGATAGAGAAATGAAGAATTGATTTTATAACTCAAATAATTCAAATATGAAACATCTTAACTAAGAGAATAAGAATAATAATTAATTTAAACAAATCAGTAGCTCAATTAATGTTTAGAAGAATAAAAAGAGAATTTCTAATAAGAATAAATTGTATTATTGGCTTAAATTAAAGATCTTGAAACAGTTAATAATGAAATAACAAAAAGATTAGATTAATATGAAAATAAATTAAAAAAATAACAAGATTAATTTTAGTAGAATGATTTTGCGTATCAATAGGAATTAGATATTAAAAATGAACATCTAAATAAAATTTAAATAGAATATCTTGAAATTTAAAAATAAATTTCTCTGATTAAAGATTAATATTCAACTATTTAAACAATTAATTAGTAAAAACTAAAATAGCTTAATTATGATAATTAAATGCTTATAAATAAAAATGCAGACTATTAATTGTAAGTTCAATAATTGCAAGAAAAAAATAATGAACTTTAATTGCAAATTCAACAAAGTAGAAGTTCTTAATACAACAATTATAATCAATATATAAATAACTCTAAATTTGAATATTAAACAAATTAATCATATGTGAATGAATAAAATTTTGATGTAGAATTGAAGAAATCGATTACGGTTTCAGGAGTGAATGAAGGGTAAATTGTCTTTGAAATGTAAGGTCGAATTCAATAATTAGAAGATTATATTGATTAATTATAATCTACTTAAAAATCAAAAGAAAGTTAAATTGAAGATCTTCAAATTAAGTTATCTCAAACTTAAAAAGAAGCTGATCAATTAAAATTTTAAATGGAATCCTTTTCAAAAAGATCTTAATAATCTTTGTAAAGAATGGAAGAAACTATGTGTTAGGAAGTAGTTAGAAATGTGTTAGAAAAGATGATATTTTAAGTAGAATTGAATTCTTTTGAATCAGATGATATTAGTAGTCGTGCTCCTGATAGTGATTTGAAACTTTAAATGAAATCTTTTTCAAAATAAGATAATACTTAATTAGTTGAAAGTTTATTTATAAATTCGAGACAAAGTTAACACAATGCAATTGTCGAATGCGATGAAGAAGAAGATAATTCATCAGAAATTGATTATTAATTACCAAAGTTTAGTTAATCTGGTAAAAAGATTTAATAAAAATTGAGAATGTCAAAAAGTAGATAAGATTCAGTCTTTTCATTTAGTGAAAAATAATAAAAGAAAGATACTGTATCTCTATATGATGATTTGAGTGAAATTAATTAACAATTTGATGTTTAAAGTCCAAGATCATAATTAGATGAAATATAGTTTTAAATAGATTTCAATGACGCAAATGCAGTAGATAAATTTATGTCATAAATTAAAAAAAAATAAGTCTCTTTAATATAAAACACTGACTTATCTGTAGGATCAATATAATAAGCTAATAGTCCTCAATAAATTGAGAGTTTAAGTGAAAAGAAAGAAAAATTAAATTCAAGGTATAACTATCATTAATTTTAGAATTGGAAATGATGAATTGTAAGAAGTGATTAAAGTAATGGCTTAAATGCTAGTTGAGAAAAGTAAGACCGAATATACTGTAACAAGTAATACTATGGAGACCTTAAGAGCCTCTTTACTAGACTTTAATAATTTGTGCAACACTTTAACAACATATTTTTTGTGAAAAAAGTTTATTATTTTTTTTATTTATTATATTCTAAATTTATTAAGCAAAAATCTATTTAAGTAATCTTTATCTAAAATTATTTATTCAACATATTTTCCTTAGCATAAACATTATTAAAAATACATCACAAATTAATTTCTTCATCCAATTTTTACCTTTTTAAACCAATTTAGTCTAAAAGTGAAATAGATAAATTCTAAATTTCTTTACTTTCATCACTTAAACCATTCATTAATATTAGAATCAAATTATTTTCATAACTATTCAGATTTTGAATAGAAAAATGCATTAATAATTCTGAAACAGCAATTAAAGTTCCTTTTCTGACATCAGATGATTTATCTAAAGAAAGATTCCTTAAATTATTCAGAACAATCTCTAAAAAGGTTCCATTTGTTCTGCTTAAGAGAATTGGAGCAATACTCTTGAAAATAATTAATAAATTATTTACATCAACAGTAGCCTTTCTAATTTTTGTATGAGCATGTTGCATATTTTAATTTAAAGATTTGACTGCTTCTCCCATAAATTCACCTATGGGTAACTTCTTTGAAATTTCAGCAGCAAATATAGCTACATCCTAATATAACCAAATATATTATACTTTTTTGACTTCTGGAAAACTGTCTTGAAGAAGTTTTCCAATCATATGTGCTAATCTCTATAAATTATTTGAGTAAGCATCTATATGTTTCACTTAGATTAAATGTAACAATTTTATTAATGCTAATCTAATTTCTTCACTTGTCTCTGCATATGGTATTTGATTAAGTCGATTAATAATTGCATCAATAATTAATCTGAGAGTCTCTGTATTATAATTTTTATCATGAAGATCAAGATAATTAATCACTATATTAATAACAGTTTCTCTATTTCTCTCTACTTAGTCTTCAAATGCTCTTAGTAGATTTTTAAGAGCATAAGCATCCAAAATATATATTCGTTCTAATGCATTCTATTTTACTTTGAAAAAATCCTAGAGTTTTGTCAATCCTTATTTCCTGAGATTTCTATCCTAAATATTAATTATATCACTCACTTAATCTATAATGCAATTAATATCTCTTTAAAGTAATTTAATTTAATCTTCTACGAAACTTCTATCTATGTTTGGTTCAATAAGCATTTTATATAATATATTTTAATTAAATATGCTACATTCATAAATAAAAATTTGTATTAATTTATTTAAAGAAGGCTTGTTTTCAAATTGAAAATGAAGAATAAAATATTTCGACATATTATAATTAAAGAAAATCATAAAAAATATAAAATTTATGATAACTAATAATGAATTGAGTATTATAAATTCAAAATATGGTTGTTTAATTAACAGCATCCTTAGCTGATTTCAAGTATGAAGGATTGTTTAAATCTTTATAATCTTAATTCTTGATAATAACATCTGTGGTTACATTAATACTACTGATTCTCTCTCTTTCTACTTTATAGGTTTCACTAAATGAATTTTTTTTCATAAATTTAATATGTTTATTTGGCTTGATTTTCTATTATTAAGATTAAGCATTATTTTTAAGAAATTTTAATGGGGTAACACTTTTATATATTTATTTTAATTCTTAATTTTTTTGGCTTATTTTAGGAAGAATTGGTTTAAGAGTTAATTACTCATTTACTTATTATTTTTATTAATCATTATTGTATTTTTTAATAATTTCGTCTAAAGTATGTCTTAAATGATGTTCTTAAGGAAGACATTACTCTGATAATTATAAAGCTGATTAAAATATTTTTTTGGATTCCAATTATAATTTTAAATGCTCCATTTCAACTCCTAAATTATGATATGCAACAACTAATATAGACATTCTTTCTTAAACTTTTTTAGTTTCATTACAATTAGTTTTAATACTATTGACGAATTATAAACTTGATTATCTCGAAGGAGCACCTTAAAATAAAAGAACAAATTATACATGTCTCTTAATCTTATTTTTATTCTTATTTTAGTAATTATGAAATAAGTAATTCATGTTATAACATAATTATTGATAAATAGATGTGTTGAATGGCTTCATCATGTCTTTCTAATTATGAAAGTACGGCACATAGATTAAGGTAAATGTCAGGAAGTAAATATGATTATTGTTGTCTATTTTAAGATAATGCTTACTATAATTCTATTTATAATGCTTATTGTAAATATTAAAGAGCTGTTCTGCTTTTACCCATCTTTCTGTAATAGCATGCTAAATTATTAAAAGTTTAAATCTATGTTATCGTTAAATCAAACCTTCAATTCTGGTGTGTATATTGTAGCTATTTCAGCTTTTCGTAAATATTCAATGCATTATTCATAATTTTATTTTTATAGAGCTATTAGCCCTTACTAATTTAACAATTTACATAATATTTTATTCTATCTTATCATCTATAAATTGTTTAATTACTTACTGTTATATCATCTAATCCATACATAACTGTTCTCTTTTAAATAGAGTTTTCCAATTACTGAATATACTATTCAATCTTTCCGTCACAAAGATTATTAAAATCTATAATCTCTTTGTCTGACATTAAATTAATTAATTAAATGAGTTTTCCTGATACTAAATCTAATTTACATTAAACTAAAGAGAACCCTAAGCTTGATTCTAATAAATCTTATTCATTTATAATTCTTTAACCAAAAGAATAGACCTCATTCAATGAACCTCCTTTGAAACTCAACACTAATTAAAGACTTTCTTAAAACTGTCATTATATGATTTAAAAAATTGGTCATAAAAACTAGAAATATTCAAGTTTCCAGTTCATAAACTTATATATTTACAATATTTTAAACCTAAATATATCTAAAGTTAATGTCATTTCAAATTATATTTAGGCCACAGAAAAACAAAATGATAATTTAAGTTAGCATTTATTCAGAATATTTATTACAGATATAATCATCTTAAAAATTATAGAACTAAGCTTCAACTTTATTACAATTATTTATATATTTTGAAAATTTAGAACCAAATTACATATGTAGATTCATATGAAATATTTAAAAGATTATTAAGACCTAAGATCTTCTAAACGAATAAATATAATATTCCTATATTTACTTAAGAAAATATCATAGAGTTTTATAAATTTATTACAAGTTATTTATGAGGTAATTTACCTATTTTTATCTAGATATTATTCATTATAAGAATTAAGAATGACTGCTTATTAATAAATAAATATATTTGGTAAATTAAAAGGTGAAAATCCAGTCAAAAATGAAAAAGAGGATAACTAAGATTCCATAAGAGAGGTATATGAAATTTATTTTAAAGATGCAGTAGTTCAACAAGCAGATAAAACCAGAAAGAAAATTCATCAAAAGAATTTCTTATTTGAATCATTATTTATTTTCATTTACTTTTTTATAATATTTCTTTAATAAAGTTAATAATTAAGTTTTATTCCTTAAATAATAGAATTACTATGTTGGCTGATTGATAATTTCATTTTATAGCTATGTATCTTTTTAAAAATGATTCGAGTAACTTCTTGGATAGATATTCAATAATTCTCTTATAAGATACTTCTTATTAATATTATTGTGCAAATCTAATAAAAATAATAATTATAAACTAACTATTATGGAATTCTTATCATTTTTCAAACATTACTAATGAATAATGCAAGTAATTTTAAATTTCTAAATTTCTCTACATGAATTCATTAAGTTCTTAATGTTTTAATCCCTTTAGTTGTAACTAGAAAATAATGTTAAACCAAAAATTAGATTTCATAAATTAGGTGATAATTAACTAAATTAACGATATCTATTGAATCACAATAGAAACTATAAGATTTTCTAATCTTTTAGTTTTACTATGAATTTTATAAATGTATTTTTAAAAATGAAATTAGATAAATATAATATAATTATATATATTGATTTTTTACTAATCACAATGCTCTACTAAAAGCTTAGATTCCTGTAATTGCTCTACCTAAAATTAGAGCATGAATATCTGATGCTCCTTCATATGTATTTACAGTCTCAAGATTAACCATGTGTCTAATTACTTAATATTCATCACTGATTCCATTTCCTCCCATAATATCTCTGCATTCTCTGGCTATTTTTAATGCAATAGCTAATAATATTATTATGTAATTAATTACCACATGAATTTCTTTTTATTAATGATACCTATTCAGTTGCTAGCTAATCATTTTCTTTTAATCTGCTAACTTATAATACTGCTTATTAAGCCAAACTAATATCAGTTACCATTTCAGCAAACTTCTTTTATATCAATTGAAAAGATGCTAAATTTGCATCGAATTATTTTCTATCTAAAGCATATTAACGAGTATGATGAAAACAAAATTCAGCTGCCCCTAAAGTTCCCCATGCAATACCAAATCTTGCATTATTCAAACATGAAAATGGTCCCTTTAATCCTTTTACTGTTGTAAACATATTTTCTTAGGGTACTTTTACATTGTCCATTATAATCTATCCTGTTATTGATGATCTTAATGACAACTTTCCTTCTATTTTTGGTGTAGATAGGCCTTTCATTCCTTTCTCTAACACAAATCCTCTTATATCTCCCTTTTCATCTTTTGCCCAAATAACAAATACGTCAGCTATTGGGGAATTTGTAATCCAAGTCTTTGTACCATTTAATATATAATAATTGTCTTTCTTCTTTGCATGAGACTTCATTGATCCAGGATCAGAACCTATAAATTAATTACTTTTACTAATTTACCATGATCAGGTTCAGTCAAACCAAATGCACCTACATATTCTCCACTAGCTAATTTTGGAATGTATTTATCTTTCAATTCTTTTGATCCAAATTGATAGATTGGATGTATCACCAAGGAACTTTATACTGAAAGAGCAGACCTGTAACCAGAATCTACACGCTCAATTTCTTTATTTATTAAACCATAAGCTGTATAAGAAACCCCAGAAAGATCATATTCTGAAATTGTACATCCCAAAAATCCCAATTTTCCCATCTCTTTATATATTTCTGGATCGAAATGCTCTTTGCTGAAAGCATCCCTAATTCTTGGCTATAATTAAGATTAGGCATAATTTGCTGCTTAATCTCTAATCTTAAAAATAATTAAATCCTTTACCAACTTTTCTTCACTAGTTAATTAACTTTCAAAGTTTAAAGGGTCTTTAAAATTAAATGGCACAAACTTCTCAGAAGCAAATTGTCTAATTTGTTTATTGAACAATGTTTTAAATAAAATGCTGTTGCGCATTATTTTTAATTATTTTTAATAATATTAGAGATTATTGTCATCATAATTTCCTATAAATACTCAAAAATTAATATTTATTATTAGATATTATTTAATATGAATACATATTATGATAAAATATAATTTTTTATTATATTTTAAGAATACTAAGTTTTATAAATATATATGAGTAGTTTTCTATATCATAAGAACTAAGATCTTAAATTTAAATTGCAATTAATTAAAAGAAAAAAAGCAATAATCAACATAAATATTTTCAATTTATAATCTTAAAAGACTGTTAAGATTATTTGTATTATTTCTTTTTTAACCAAGAATTAAATAATATATTACAATTATCGAATAAATTTCAAATTAGGTTTCAAATAAAGTTACTTCTAGTTAGATAACTTTAAAAAGTATTTGTAGTTAAATATTTAAGGATCTATTTAATTTAGAGTTTAAATATAGATTTTAAATAAACCTAAAGAAATTTTATTTTATGCTAATAATGTTTTTTTTTAATAATTATTTCATTTGAATAATGCTGAAAATTCTTAAAAGTCTACTAAACCATCGTTATTTTTATCAACAAGTTTAAAAACAAGATTTTGTTCATCAGCTGTTGATGAATTGTCCATAACTTTACATAATTGTTAAAATTCAGCAATTTCTAATTTTTGATTTTTATTTTTATCAAAATTTTGGAATATTTGTTCTATTTTTAAATTGTTTTATTTCACAATTCTCACTAAATCTGCTAATATTTTCTAAAAATAAGATAATTTAAATTACTTGTGCTTTTTCTTAAGATGGATTGAATTATGAATCTTAGTCAGTAGCATAAGAAAGTTCTCTTTTGAATTCATCATAGCTAATTTTTTTATCATTATTTTTATCAAATTTAGTAAATACTACTTAAATTTCTTCTGTTTTTAATGCTGGAGCCACGACACGACATAATTTAGTGAATTCATCAAAATCTAAATCACCTTATTTGTCTTTATCAAAGTTCTTAAAAATTTCATCTATTTTTAGATTATTAGCTTTAATAATTTCTTTAAGATCAACAATTAATCTTTCAGCTACATCTTTTAAATTTGAATAATCATAATCGCAAAATAATTTTTTAAATTCATCTATATTCACCTTTTAATCACCATTTTTATCGACTAATTTAAATATATGTTCCACTTCTTTACGAGTTACTCTTGAATCTATAGCTTATACAAAGTTATTAAATTCATTTAAATCTAAATTACCTCCTTTGTCTTAATCAAATATTTTGAACTATTATTCCATATTTAGATTCTTAGCTTATATAATCTTTTATATGTTTGCTAAAATTTATTTGGAAACCTCATCTACTTAGAAATTATCCTAATCAATAAAATTATATTATACATATTTTCTATCATCTTATGTAATTTTTAATACATCATGTTTAAACACGTCATTCCAACCAACTCTTTAATTCTCATCAATAGTCAAACATCTTCTAATGAAATCTTTATATTATTCTGAAACTTTTTTTTCAATTGGAAATTTCAATGGAGAAGATTTAATGTTTAGAAGATATGAGTTGAGATCTCTGCAAGGCCAAGGTTATCTTCCATAAAGCATCTCATAAGCCATCACTCCTATTGACCAAATGTCACATTTGGCTGTGTATGCATTATTTTGAAGGAGTTAGGGCGCCATATATATTGGTGTTCCAACACAATCTCTAATTAATTATCTTCCTGTTATATCAGCTTTGGTAGCAAATCCAAAGTCAGCCACCTTATGAACATTTTTGTGAATTAGAGAATTTTCTGGTTTGATGTCTCTATGAATATATCCTGCTTTTGTCATTTCTTAAAATCCAAGCATTAATTATTATAACACCTATTAAGCTAAAGATTCTTCAAGCATTCCTCCATGTCTGCTCAAAAAGTGTCTTAGATCTCCACCATCACAAAGTTCTATTATTAATACCTATAAAAATCGATCAATAATATTTTTACTGTTTAGTTTGAATTTCCAAATGTGTCAATAAGCTTTACAATATTTGGATGTTATAGCTATTTCATAATAGCTATTTCCTTGTGCAATGCATCAATCATAAACTGATCATCAAACAAAGACATATCCATAACTAAATTGTTAATATTCATAAATACTTTTTATAGCTACTGCTTCTCCAGTTTAAGTATCTTTGCCTTTGTATACTCTTCCGAAAGAGCCGCGTCCTAGAAGATCTTTCTCAAGGTATTAGTATCTATTCTATAATGTTTACATATAATAATTATTATTTATAAAACTTATTTCGAAAGTATTATTAAATAATCCTAATTATGTTAGCTGATATTAAAACTTAATATATTTAGTAATTCATATTTTACTCCCAAAAAATTTTAGTATTAATTCTTTTTAAAGTTAATTTTATTCAACTGATTATCATAATATATTCATCGAATATTACGTATAATTGGAATTTTTAATACATAATGAACTTGAAATTTTTCAGAAATTTAAAATTCAATTTCTATGAATTTATAAAAAGAATCTGCAAATATTATTATTATATATTAATCTTCCAAAATATTATACATTATAGATTATTGAATTATTCATGTAAATAATATATTTATATAATACATTCATTCCATTATTTAATAGTTGAAAATTATAGTTAATTGTTTATTAGCTGAATTAGATGGTATGATATATCATAATTATTATATGTTGAATCATCAAATTATTTATTTTAAATTAATTCATGAATGTCGGCTTTTAAAGAATTTTAAAATACTTCTTGGATTTGTACATCAAAAATGAAGAATAATTAGTAATTTTTCCAAGATTTCTAATTTTTATGTTGAGAATTCAATCATCATTATTAAGCTTATCTTATATTTATGGAAGTGAAATAGCTTCATATATTACATTATTAAGTGAATTTGCAAGACCTTAATAATTTTTAGCTCCTTTAGATGCTGCATAATATATTATATTGGCAATGTGTATTTTATATATCATAAATTTATTCTCAATAACTGCTCATTCTAAATATATAGGAATATTTGGTTAGTTATTACGTAGCAGTTTACTAAATTTTTTTTTTGAATATAGTACAGGACAATTAAAAATACTTACTCATTCTTTTTTAATCCTTATATCATTTAGCGAAACATTACTTTTATCTGGAACATTGAATGCAAATACAACAAACTTTTAAAACACCGTATTTTCTTTTCTAGATTTTATCTTGGCTATTTTGAATTATGTCATTATGATAGTATATTCATATTACCAAGCTGATAAAATAGTCATTGTATTAGCTTTAATAATCAACATATTAAAGGCATTAAATTTATTTATTTTCTCTCCTTTAAAAAACCTTTACTAAAAATCAATCTTACTATCAATCAATCTTTATACATTATTTTTAGGACTACTTAAAGTTGCATCTATTGAAAGGAATTTTACTAGTGAAATTGTATTAATCCCTTTATTTTTAAATGTTACATTAAGCTATAATTAGAGACAATTTAAATAAATAATGTTGAATTCCAAGAATACCATCTGTAAAGTTGTTCACATTTTAATATATCTTGATAATATCAAAGACATAAAATAAATAAAGATTGAGAGACCTTAAACTGCTAAGGAGAGAATCATCTATTCAAGTTTATTAATGTTATAAGGATAAGATTATGAAGCATATTTAGAATTAATTTAAATACAAGATGCTGAATTAAATATCTTCGAGAAATTTAAAAGGAAAGTAGTTCTGAAGTAGTGTATCAATAAAATAGATTGTAAAATTTAAGTTGAATCTAATTCACAACATAAAATTGCTTTAGCTGTTGGTTCTTTAATGGCTAGCGAAGAATCAAATTTACTTATAAGAAATGATATTCTTAGCATATTAAGAGAAAAAATTACCTGTTAATAGCAATTAATTTAAAGTTAAACTTATAATCATTATACGTAGTATCTACGTTTTATAGAAAATGTTTTAAATTTATAAAAAAAACTTGAAAAATAATACAGTGAATTTCCTTGTGATAAAACTCAAAGCATTTTAGGGTTTTTTTATGCTGAAATTATTAATGATTTTTTGGCAACAAATCAATTATTCAGTATTATTGCATTATCTGATGAAAAAATAAAAAGAGTAGGTACATATTAAGAGGTATTTTCTAATAAGATGATTTATATAATATCAAAATTCTCAAACACTTTAATTATTAAGAGATTCTCCAATGATTCTAATTAATTGTTGCATAAAACTAATGAACAATTATAAGGAAAATCTGTTAATTGCCTTATTCCACCAGGAATAGCAGAACATCATGATAAATTTGTTTTTTAATTTCTTAAAACAGGATAAGCGAAATTTATGAGAAAAATTAATTAAAGTTATCTATATTATTCGTAAAAGAATATAATGACATTAATCGAGTTTGTCTTTGATGTTAATTTATTAAATGATTTCAGTTTTATATCATTTATTTAACCAACTTCAAACCAACAAATGTTTATCATAGTTGATTAACACTTAAAAATATCTTGTTTGAGTGAAGGACTGGTATCCGAATTAGGAATGAAAATACCAGTTTAAACTTATATAGGAGTTTATATTAAAATAATTTTACCTGACTTTCCTTAACTAATAAATGTATCTTAATTTATTGAAAACACTGAAGTCCAATTTGCAAAATTTAATGAGGAAGCTATAACAGGTTCTTCATAAATTTTAACATTTGTTACTTCTTATAATGTTACTCCTTTTTATTTTCAAGGTGAAAATATATATTATGTTGTAACTTTTGACTTTTTCAAAAAACCATCTTATCAATCACAACCTAGCATTTCTAATGTAAGCCAAACTTAAAGTCCAAGAAAAGATGATTAAGAGATTCATTTCTTTAACTTAGTCAATTAAGAAAGTCACGTGTAAATTCCATATTACGAAAATAATAGTCTAAAAAAAAATAACAATTCATTTTATTAAATGTAATTGAAAGGAAGTTAAAAAGATCCTCTAGAATAATCTGAATAAAATGAAGTTAAACTCTTTTCTTGTTTAGAACATACAAATTTAATTAGTCCTAGTAGATATAACGAAAATTTGTTAGCTTAATAACATTATTTCTCAAAAACTAAATCTCATAAATTTTTATTATAAATGTCTGGTTTACAACAAGATTAATATAGTTATGAAAAATAAGAAGCATTTTAAGATGACAGATCATCTTAAATTTCAAGTTTACAAGGAGCCAGAAGATCAAAATTTTATAAAAAATATGAAATTTTCACCAAAATAAATGAATCTAGCTAATTATCCAAAAACCATAAACTGTTTATTTTAATGCTCCTTATTTGCATTGTTTTATAATTTATTATTCAAATAATAGTAAGTTATATCTAATATCTCTTAGTAATTAATAGAGATTAACCAAAATCTGAAAGAACTTGCATCTGACATAGACCTGCTTTAAATTAAGAATTTTATATTCCAACCATTAGAAACGTTCTTAGTCACAAGATGGACAATAGTAAATTATAATTTATTGAGAGATTAAAAAGTAATTAATTTAACTTAGCATGCTGATTTAATTAAATTTCCAAGATCTAATCTTAATATGGGTTATGATTCATTAGATGAAAATCTTAAGAAAGCTTTTAATAGACCAGAATTGTAATAGTTCTTAAAAGATACTTATTTAGAAGTATATGCTTATGTGAAAACAAACCAAGGTGAAATCTATAATATTTCTCTTAGAAATAGTATCAATATCTTAATCAACTATTAATACACCTTTAAAATGGCATATATTATTGATGGGACAGCTGTAGCTGACAGTCCTTATGTATATTTTTAATATAGAAATTATTTACCTATAAAAGAGAAATTTTCAAATTTAAATGAAATTGTATTAGTGGATACTATTTAGAGAGCTACTAATATAAATGAAAAAGTTTAAGTAATATTTCTAATAAGCATGTCTAAATTGTTGACTTTTTTGTTTTTGATATTGTTTTATTTTATAAGAATCACTCGAAATATTAATAAATACTATCTTTTGATGTAGAACATCTCTAATTAATATGTTGAAAGTGATTTAGTTCGTTTAAAAAGTTTAGCAGAGAAAGTAAGTAAAGATTAAAATATTTTATTTAAATATCAGTTTAATTTATCTGAAAGAGAAAAGATATTTGATAGTATTATTGATAGAAACGCAACTATGAGAAGATTAAATTAGAAATTAAAATCAATCAGTATGCATGAAATATATTATGTTTTATTCATTTTTACAATCGTTATTGTTATAGGAGGAAATGCTACTTTAACTTATTTTGAAGCTTTATCATATTTGAATAAATATCCAGCAACATCACGTTTCTATAAAGCTGTTTCAGATATTGGAACTGATGTACCTACCATGTATGCTTAGAGAGATGTACTCTATGGAAGAGCTAATTTTCCATTCTACACTTAAACTGATATTCAAAACATTTTAAATGAGATTGAAATGGCAATTAATAGAACTTAATTATTTACAAGTGAAGATTATGATTTCAATAAGTATTTATTTATCCATTATAAACAGTTTCTTAGTATCTGAAACATTTACTAATTACTTTGAAACTTTATAGGATTAAGATTTATGTTAATATATTCCAGATGAATTGAAAGAACGTTCTTAAACTTTATGTCCTTAAGTAATGAGTTAAAATATGAAGAGAGGATTAAAAGCTGTTTTAATTTATATTATCAATTTTATAAAGACAGACATGGAAATTAATAAGTTTTCAGTCAGAACATAGGCTAGTTTCTTAGAATTAGAAGGAGGTTTTCTAGTCTCTCATCTTATTAAACTTATTAATGATAAATTTAATTCAGATTTAATGAATTAAACATAATACTAAATCTCCACAATTAATGTAAAATTTAATTATAATATTTTAGATACACAATATACTGGTTCTTATTCTACTATTCTTCGTCATCTTAATTATAATAACTGTTTTAATAAGAAAATTAATAAATAAATTTCATCTTGTCAAAAGATTAACCTATCTATTACCATAAAGAACTTTAATGTTTGATGATCTTTTTGAAAGAAATATCAGATAATTATTATAGCAGAATTGAAAATTGTACCAATTTTTTATATTCTCATAATTATATATCATTGAATTTAAGATTATCTTTAATTAATATACTTTTTATAATTTTAAAATGATAAATAAAATATATAAATAAAAAACTAAAAAGAATACTATCAGATAAAGTCTAAAAAAGATTAATTTTTTATGATAAAATCAACTTTTCTTATTTTCATTTGAATATAAAAATACAAAAGGCTTAGTTATAACCATATTTTTATGATTAACAAATATAATTTAAAATCTAAATTTTTATTATGATCAGATCATAATGTGGATTTAAGAAAAGTAAATTTTTTAATAATAAACATTTATTAATTATTGTTTTTTTATAATATTTCCGGTTAACAATCCTAAATAATTACGATAGTAAAAAAATATTTATAAGTTTGTAATTCATTTCATTCAAAAGGGATAAAAGAAAAACAAATTATTTAGTTGTTTGTTTCATATAAAACTATCAATCAATATTTTAATACTATAAGATGATATTTAAAAAAACTGAAGATTTTATATTGATGTTTTTATAGTCATTATCACAATAAACAAACAAAATAAGTTTTTCAAATAATTGCACAATCGCAAACTTAAGTTTTTTTATTCATTTATGGATCTTCCAAATTATATTCTTTGAAATTTTCAACTATATGAATTTCATACAATGGACCATTATTTGCTTAGTCTCTAAAAATAACTTTGTGAGAATTATTGCCCTTTAAAATAGGATTGTTAAAGGCATCCTTTCTAGGTTTCTAGGCAGTGAGTGGAGGACTTATATCGGTCAATTAAACAGAGCTTACGTGAGCATTCATTTATAAAATTAATTTTTTTGTATAGTGCTTGCAACTATAAGAAAGTTATGATCACTATAGAATTATTAAAAAAAAATTCAAATATAATATAAAATGATGAAACATCATATATCACATTAATCCGAATCCTTCTGCATTGTCTAGAGAGATTTTTAACTTTTCTTTTAATGTTTCTTTGTTTTTATATTATGGCAACAACAAAACATTGAAACAGGTATGAGCTGATGGTAATTACTCAGTATCTAATAATTTATAAATGAAAAACCTTCTCCATGTTTTTATATAACAAATTTCATAGATTTTAGTCCTCCAACTGGTATTCTATCTGATCCTGTACAAAAGAATAAGAATCTTTTTTACATTTCTACATTTAGGGAATGGATGCAATTCCAAAAATATCTTCATAATTAATTTTAAATTACTTAATATATTCTGAATCACTTTCATATCCGTCATATTTAGTAGATGTCTCCAAATCTTTCATATCAAATGTTGGTAACCCGATAATTAATTATTACAATTCTTCTCCAGAAAACAACTATAAAATATTATTTAAAAAATCATTTACTTTAATACCATCACCATCTACAACAGTTTTAAACCCATCTCTTAATAATTCAAATTACTTTTAAACCAGTTTATTCAAATACCAATCTGTATATAAATGAATATACTCTTCTCTATTTTCAATTGTTACTTTAATCTAAAATCCATTTTGCTATAATATTTATATATATCATTAATTACTTTTAAATCATCATAATAATCTTCTCCCCATACCTTATATGTAGCATTAAATGTTAGGTAAAGACTTTCTATAATTTTTGGATCAGTTTATTCTCTTAAAAATTAAAATCCAGTATAAGTTTCCATATCTAATTCTTTTAAATCTTCCTCTTTAACCTTTTCTCCTCTCAATTTCTTGAATAATACTGTTGGAAATCGAACATCCAACAATACAGAATTATAGAGTGATAATCCTAAAAGCTTTCCAATCAAAGAATAATATATGGGCATTTCAAATGATTAAGGATTGAACCAATACACAGTGTCATTGTTTTTAGGAATAAACATACCATAATCAGGTGTGATTAATTTTTCCATAATCAATCTAAAAAACTCTCTTTTTGGGCCTCCTTCATCAACTCCTTATTCATTTAAAAATTAAATTTTAAGAGGATTTTTTAAAGACACTTATGTCTATTATAACTATTTTATAGCTGACTCTATTATATTGTTTCTTTCAATTGTTAAAGATACATATTAAGGGAAAAGACCAAAAGATCTCCTTCTTTAATCGTATTATTTTACTTTGCATTCAATATAAATAAGTTTATATTTGAATTCTAATGGCATTGCCCAAGGATATTAGCAAAATGTAAATGAATAATTTCTCCAAATTTTTTAATTAAACATTTAAAACTAGGTAAATTCTTCTCTATCTGCATCAACTTTATAAAAATATTAAATTGAATTAATGATAAATTCAGATGCTTGGATTCTAGGATTTCTTAAGTTTGATTTATAAATTAAGCTATATAATTCAAATAATCCTTTTATTCTTTAAATATCATCAATTTCTATAAGTGGTCTTATAGGTGCATTCGATTAGATATTTATTTATTATTCAATTAATTGTTTAACTACATATTACAATTATGATAATTCAGTTTTATTAAGTTTCCTTAACCATTTTGATAGTTAATTTAATTATTATTAATTTAATCTTCTAATTATTGTCAAAATTATTTAATTTTTATCATCTAGAATCGTATTCAAACACTTTTTAAATTACAGAACCAAATAGAGCGCCCTTAATTATAATAAATTTGTTAGTGGCTCAACATTTAATACTTTCTTTAGGAATAAATTTTTTATTATTTATAATAAATTTTCTTTGGATTAATCCAATAAAATAGCTGAGGCATTAATTAATGTAGAATTTACTTCAGGGTTTTTTAAATCAACTTTATATATTCCTTAATTTTTATTATAATTTTCTACAAATGATATTCCAAATAATTCCAAAGAATTTGAAATCTTTAGTAAATTTTATATAATGTCCATTTTATTTTCTGTCATTTAAAATGGAACTAAATTATCAACTAAACCTTTCTATTTTGAACACATAAGCTCCCATTTTACTTCCTCATTCTCAATCAACACTTAACATATTCCTTTAATATCTTCTTCCCCTAATCCTAAATCCAAATATCCATTATTTAATTTACATTATTAAAACTCACAAAAAATTCTACCACAGCCTTATAATGCTTTTTCTAATAATAATTCATTATCATAATCTACTGTTTTTTCAAATTTTGTATATTACCAATCATTCATTTCTAAATCAACAATTAAACAATTATCTCTTTAATTCTAAATTTGAAATACCATCATATTTTCACTTACAATATCTCCATCTACTTATTTTGTTTTCTAAATTAATTAAATTATTAAATCTGATTCAAATGTTTTATGTCTTGGTTACCAAATTCGAACATTCTTTATTTAGTTTGGTTTCAATATTTCTTTAAATGTATCCCTTAATAAGTTTGTCCATGCTTTTATCTCAGAATTTTGATCTACTTATGCTTTTACTGTTTATAATTTATTATCTTATGGAGACCAATAAATTAAAGTAAACTTAATTTAAATTTATTTTATATACTCTTGCCAAGTTAGGAAATATCTATCTTTTTTTCAGATTCTCATTATAAAATCCTACTCTTATTTAAGGCTAAACTGATTAATAATTTTTTTCAAAATATTCATAAACTTCCTTCAAAACCTATTTTTTTCTATTACAAAAATTACATATTCATATTCCCATTCATTTTCTAAATAACGAATGCTCTAATTATAAATATGATCCTCAGGTATATACCTAAATAATCTCTCGTCTTTTATTAAATCAGAATTGATTTTTTCAGGCTATTCATATTTAAATTAAAAACTTTCTATCGAGCATCCTTCTAAAATTCATCCATTTCTTCATCATAATCCACATAATATTTCCATTATTTTATGAATTTTTTAGATATTAAATAGTACTCCTATCCTCCTTTTTCTTTTAGTGATTTTTCTAACCTCTATTTCTATATATGAAATATACTCTTTTTCCATCATCATAAAGGGACAATTCCTAAAAAAAAGGACTATCTTATTGCTGGAACATTTAAAGGAGATTGTTAATCATTATTATAAATAATATTCAGATTAGTATAATATTCTTTAATATTCTATAAACTTTTAAAATTTAGAATAATAAATTCTCTATTATAAAATTCTCTCTTTTTCTAAACCAATACAATAAGTAAGAATCTTGATTTTCTTACTTTGATTTCCTTTTTAATTAATTTATTCGTCTACAAATTTTAGGTTATCTTTAATTAATCCTTCCATTATGACAATCAATTCGTCTATAGAATATTAGAAACTTTTTATATCAAAAAGACTTTTATTATTATTTTAAATATCATTTCTTAGACTATAAACTCAATAAATAAATGAATTTACATCTTATACAAAGTATTATTATAATTCAATTATTATAAAATTTGTTTTTCATTTTCATCTTTTATAATTTTCTTGAGTTTGTTATAAGAATTTCTTCAAAACTCTAAAGATTCTTTTGTTGTAATTTTGAATAAAAATAAATTATAATAAATCATTAGAAAGAGAGAATAAAATAAAAGTACTTTCATTTTTAAGGACAGGTCATCGAATTATTCTAAATCTTATTTAATTTCCAGCTCTGATTCAAATCATAAAAGAACTTACATAAAAAACTTGAGAATAAATTTGAATTTTTAAAAAAGCATTTTTTAAAAAGTACTATATTTTAGGATTATCTTACCCTTTTTTTAACCTGCAAATTAAGCGATTTACTACTTAAGCATGGTTATTTATTTGATATAGAGAAACCTAAAAAGATCTCAGAAAATTGGAATATTATATTAAAAATAAATAAAATAAAATCAATGTTAGAGAAGCATAGAGGATTAGATGTTTAAGATATAATTTGAATCAGAATTAAAAAATACTTTTAAATCAGCAAAAAATAAAAAGTTAGAACGGCATAAATAAAAAAAATAAATGATAAGCATTTATTTATATAAACATAATCATTTTGATTCTATTTTGATTTTTATATTTGATTTTGCGGGAGGCTTCACTATTGGAATAATTCTTGGTCTTATGTAATTCTCAATAAATTCATCCTTATTATATTCATATGGAGGATGTGTATTAACAGTGTGATCCGAGTCGGGCTTCAAATCAACATAATGCATGTATGGATAGATTTTACACTTTTGATTGAAGTCCCGAAAATATTAATTTAATCTTTCAATACAATCAGGATGTATTTAATTGGATTACAAACTTAGTTAAAATATAAAATCTTAATGAGTCCATTCTGTATAATCACTCTTTAAGCTTGATTACATTGTGTCTGGCTATATATTTTCTATAATCTTAAGAGATTCTAATAAAGATGCTTATGCTCTTAAATCTGGGACATATCGGATTGGAATAGTAGCAGGTTTATTTTTTGTGATTTAATTACTTTCAGGTTATTTAGTTTTAATCACCTCTTGAATTTTTGGTTTCTTTTTTATAGGTTCCAAGTAAATGTCATCGTTTTCAACCAGCTATTGCATTTTAATAATTATCCTAATAATGAAAAAAAAATTATAGTTAACTTAAAAAACTCAAGTATCAGATTAGATTATTTTACCTCCCTTAATCATAGAAGCTAGATCTGTAAGTTTAAAGAAATAATAAATAAATTTGAAATAGGACAATATTTTTACTAATGTTTTTAGTTCAAATCGTAGTTAACATATTCTAAATTTGTAAAGGAAAAAAAAAATGCTCTAAAATTAGTTAAATATTGTATATTTTATTTAACTTATATAAGGTTAATAAATCGCACTTTACAACTGATTAACTGTCAGAGATATATTATTTCAAAAGCAAATTTAATAAATAGTTTAAACTTGAATGAATAAATTTTTATATGTGTGTTTTAATAACTTAGACAATAAATTATAAAAAAAAAATAATAATTTAAGTCATTCTAATATATAAGAATTATAGTAAAAAAATATAATATTCAAATATAGAAATTTGATTGATAATCGCATTATTTCATTGTGTTTAGATGTGTATTGAAGATTAATAAACATAGCGAATATAATAAAAAGTAGTAAAAATTTAATTAAAAGCATGTAAACATAAATAATATTATTAAATTTGCAATATTCCTTAAATTTTGTAATTAATTTTAAAGAATCCTAAATTACCAACTAAGTTATCAAAAACAGATTCTTAAAAATTGCCAAATTAAGTGAAATTATGGTTTGAAATTGAAATAAAAAAGTGATAAGAATTTGCAAGATCTAATAAATATTTTGTGGTATTCAAATATAAATCTGTAACCGATCCTTAATTCTAAGAGAAATTTGTCTCAATCTGAAGATATTTTTTAAGAGTTTATTCCATACATATAAAAATTGACTTATTTGTTAACAATAATGGGTTACTGAAAGGAAATAAAAAAAATGCACAAAATTTTATAATTTAAGAATTAAGGTAAAATTTCAGAAATTTTCTGTGCTTAAATGAATATAATGATTCCTGTATAAAGATATAACCGAAAAAAATTAACTTATATTATAAATTATCAATAATAAAGGGATTAGAATTAAAAAGTTCGTTCTTTTGATTACAATTATTATTAGAGATGTTTGGAAAAATTAATATAAGCAAAATTGATTTATATAAATATGATTTCCTAAGTTTAAGATTTGTAGTAACTCATCTACAACAAACTTGCAAATAAGGAAACTCTTGAGCCTTCCTTGCTCAGCAAATTACATACATAGATCTTCTTGTATAAAATGGAAAAAAACTAAGAATTGGAAGAGTCTTATTATGATATTCTTAGGAAACACATTACGAAATAAAAATCCATCTCTCATGAATATTTGGAAATACTAATTAATATAGTTTATTATCTTGGAATTTTCATCAACTAATAGTAACTATTTACTAAGGCATTTCAAATTATAAAGGAATGTTTAATTGATAATCAACCAATCATTTACGATTCATTATATTTACATATTCTTTAAGCTTGCGGCTCTTAAAATATTTGCTTAAAATAAGGTCACTAATTTTTTAACATTGATATTAATAATGATTATTTTAAATCACGATTTCTTAAACCTTATCTTGAATCTATAGAGCAAAAAATACCAAAAGATAATATTATATAATTCATTTAGAATGAATAATAAAATATCAAATTACTTCACCCTTAATCAGAGAATTACATTATTTATTAATTAAAGTTATTAATCATTTAGCAGTAACTTAAAACTATAGACTTTAATCATAACTCTTAAGAGTAGTATGATTTATTTACCTTTCTTCGAATTGAAGATAATTATCAATACAACATAAAGCAAAAGATTTCCAATTTAGAAGGAAAAAATAATTAAATAAATCCCTTTTATTAATTATCAATCAAATATAAGCAATTTCTTTCCTAATATCTTGATTTAGGCTTTCATCAATTCTTTTAAATATTTAAAGTCTAGCTAAATAATATTAAAAATTTCTATTAAAATGAAAAGCATATGTTAATAGCATTAAATGAAACAATAGAAGAATATTTAACAACTCATGATTGCTTGTAGAATTTAATTTAAATTCAGGACGAAGATGTTGGATATTTTTCATAATGTATGGTATAATCAATAGATCATTTCATTAATTAAATGATGGAGCAAATGTTTAAATTAGTAACTCCTTATAAATCAAATTTTAACTTACCTCTTTAAATTGCAAAAATCAAAAGGATGTCTTAACACCATCATAGATTAGTAGATAAATTTAAACTAAAAGAATTAGAGAAATATTTTAGAATAGTTTAAACTACTCCCAAACCTTTATATATACCATTTCCATAATTTATTTCACAAACTGCAGATATAGTATCAGATATTCCCTTTTAATTATTACCTCACTTACCAAAAGAAGATAAAAAAATATTCTAAATTTCTGCTTATGGATATGCTGAGGTAACATATAACGAGAATTATACACTAGTCTTAAATACAAAACAATTAGTTTCTCTCTATCATCTAATAAATAATAACGTCACATAGGTTGATTAAATAAATATGATTCTTTTTCAAAAGATAGGATTAATAAATGTAAAAGGAATAATCAATAACAATTGGAGACCAAATCATAAATGTTTGATATTATTTAATTGAGAGTTTAACAATAAAATACTATATTAAACATTTTTCAAGATAATTTATTCTTAAAGCTAAGCTATTTTAAAACTAAATATATTGTATACATTAAAAATAAATTATGATATTAAGGTAAATTTGAGATTTATATCTAAGTTCTAATATTTTTAACTAATTTCATAAATCTATAAGATTGAAAGTAAAAAAATAAAGTCATTCTATTTGTTTGAATATTTATTTTGAAATTCTTAAAAATATTTCGTAATTCTATGATTATTTCGTTTAACTAAAATATTATTTTATTTATTAAGTAACACAGAATCCTCTCCAATTTAAAAATTAGATTGAAAAAATTCATTTTTAATATAAATTAATATTTGTTATATTAAATTAATTAGAACTAATTAAATACAGAATTAAATATAACACTGTGAATATAAATATGAGCAAAAAATTATATATATTCAATTTAAAAGTTATAATTAAAGTAAATACCTTTTAAATTTAGTAAGGACTTTAAGGAATTTTCCGAAATTACAGAAAGTTTGTTAAAATTTAATTGTAAAATTTATTATCATTTTTTCAAATCATTTGTATATAACATTATATTAAAGTTAATCTAAAGAATATTGATTTTATAAATTTTTTAATCAAGATTTTGGAATTATTTATAATAATAGCATATCACTGATTTCATCAATGTTAAGCAAATTTATATATTGGATTATTATAGCAAAAGGCTTATATTTTACAACAATATAATCTTTTAAAAGTGGCTAATAAACAAAACAGTATTATTATCAGTAACTGTTTCATATTTTTTTATAAAATTTTATTATTTAATAAAATAATTACATTTCATAATCTAAATATTAATTAATATTTTTACATAATTATCTAATTAATAATTTCTTGCTATCTATAACTATTTTCAATTCAAATAAAGTAGATTATTAGTAATTTTTATTTAAATGTAATTTAACGGATTACTTTATTCTAACTGTTGATAACTACTAGTTAATTGAATAATTATTGAGACGTTTAATAAACAGTATTATTGGGATTGATTGTCAAATAATATAAAAAATTTAAATATTTACAATATAAATTGATATATCGGTTAAAATCAGAATAAAATATAATTAGCGACAGTTACACTATATTAGTTTATTTTTACTTATCTTTGTTTATTATTATTAATTTATGAATTAGATTTACAATTAAATAAACCTAGCAGCTCGAAATGAGTTTCAAGCATAATTAATGAGGAAAAGAACCTCAGTTCGATTTTAGAAAAATAAAGGCATAGATTAAAGAAAGTTAAAAGGAAAGTTTGTATTCGAACCTTCTAAAACAATTCAAGTCTAATTAGATGAATTTTTTGTATCTATAATATGCAAGCTTAATTTTAGTTGATGTTAAAAAAAAATGCATGGGATAGAAAGTTAGGAATAAAAGGATATAAAGGCACTTTTAAAATTGAACATTTAATCATGATTGAAACAAAATTAAGAATTTTGCATCCTTTAAGAGAATTAACTATTGTAGATACATAGATGGATAAAGAACATCTAGTTGTCTTGAGATAATGGATTGGATGGCTTCAGCCAAAAAAATTAACACTTGAATTTTAGTAAAATGAAACAGATGACCAAGATTTTGAGGAATTTATCTATAATTTCTTTGAAAGAGATATTGATCTAAAGAAGGTAATTTAATTAAATTAAATTAGTTATATATTATTAGCAATCCAGGAATATTTAAAGGATAACTATTAAAGTAACTAAAATTTTACTTGAAAGAGAAATATGACAAAAATGAATATTATGAATATGAATTATTGTTGAATAAAGATTCTAAATCATTTGCAATTATAAAATTAGAAAAATATTGGACTAGCCAAGAAAAAAATGATATTATTTCTTAAGCAAGAGAAAAGATTGATTAAACATGTTTTTATTATTTTGATTTGTAAAATTGCTTTACAGAGAAGAATTATTAAGGATTTGAACATTTAATTTAATTGACTTATGATTTAGACAACTTAGAATAAATTTGCGGATTAAATGTTTCAGATAATTATCTTGGGACTCTAAATAGTTTTTAGTAGACGTGTTAGCATTTATCAACTGCAAAAGGACTTCTTGAATTAAGATTTAGATCACAAAAATTATTAGAATATTCAACTATAGTGACATCATTAGTTGGAGATAGATATGACAAATTGAGAGTTAATACATTTGACATATCAAAAAATAGTTCAATATTAGAAAAAACTTTTGCAATATTGTCAAATGAAATATTTTTACATTGTAAGGAGATCATAATTGATTCTGTGTTAACCCAATAGTTAAGCACTTTATATAAACTGAGTGTTTTGGCTGAAGCAGTTAAAGATAGAACTGATTAATTAAGAGAGGAAAGCAAGAAGAGTATAAAATCATTCTATTTTAGGTGGCAAATTAATTAAGCACAATTTTAAAAGATTAAATTTAGAATCAGTTGAAAACTATAATCGACATGATTTGGTGCAAAAGTTTCTTGAAAGTGTTATATTTACTGAACATACTAATATTAAATCAATAAGTATTACTTAATTTATATTTATTATTTTAGCTATTTAAAATTGTGATATCGGTAGATTGGAAGCTTGGACAAATACCTTATTAAAATTTAAAGAACATATAAAAAAAGAATAATCAACTAATAAATTGCTAGAAAATTATAAATTACCAATTAAACACCTTGTAATGCCCAAATAAACTTATAGAATGGAATCAAAGTATATAAAAAAATTTTTTTATGAATTCTTTTTTACAAAAAAAGGTGATATATTAGAAACACAATCATTTGTGATGGATAATTGTTTTAGATAAAATGGAAGAGAGGAAGGAATTACTGAGACTTGTGATGAAATATATAAAGCAATTTAAGCTGGTGAAGATTCAATGAAAAATGTTGAATATACAATTAAAAAGGTTAGATTTAATGAAACTACTTGTGATTTTCGGTTATCAATATATCAATGTTTAATATTAACTGATAATTTCAAACTAGAAGAATTAAGTGTTTCAAAAGAGGGAATGGCAGGAAAGTTTTCAGAATATAAGGAAGCCACAATAGCATACATTTAAAAATAACCATCAAACTTTATTCTTAGTTTAACATCACTTTAATTTATCTCAATTTCTGATTTCTCCTTTGAAATTTATTAATTTTTGGAATTATTTTTATTTCATGATCAAATTAGATTGAAAAAATTACATCTACAAAATTTAAATTTTGAAGAGAATCCAGAGTATAAATAGACTTTTTAATAAATTGTTGATAACAAAGACTAAGAAAAATTTGAATTTTCAATAAAAGAATTGTATATAGAGAACTTAAAAGAAGATTGTGCATAATTAAATTTGATAAAATACGTCGTATTTTCAAGATTTTAAAGAATTGAAAGATTAAGTTTATCAAATATTAAATTTGATTAATATGCTGATCTAATTATAGAAATTTAATAAGAATCTTATTCAAAAATGAAAAATAAAAAATAGATAGATGAAAATATTGAATAGGGCATCAAAGATGATAAAATACAAAATAATATTTAATAAGCAATAGTGTTATAAGATAAGCCATCAAATTAAAATAATAATTAAGAAAACAATAATCATTCTACTTTCCAAAATTTGAAATATTTATTTTTAAATGATTTAACAATTACATCCTAAAAGCCATGGAATATATTATTTCAAAATATTATATTCAATAAGAAAGTAAAATTAAAAGAATTGGTTTTACAAAAGATAAACTTTGATGAGAATTTCATCAAAGTTTTAGATGAAATTACCAAGCCTTTTTTAGATTAATAATTTAAATTAAATCCTGAGAGTATTTTTGAAATATTCGAATTAAAAAAATTAAGTATTATAGAATGTAAAACAGATAAAGATTTCTTAATTCCATTTTTCATTCTTTGTGCTTTATCAGAGCTGAAATTTATATCTTGTGATGGATTAAATAAATCTATTTAGGATACTTAAGAAAAATATAAATAGAATAAAAATTTTTTATAATTTAATCTTATTTCAATAGAAACCTTTTTTTTAGAAAAAACAAATTTAGAAGATCAACAATTTTAATGGTTGTTAGATGAAATTGTATTTAATTGGGAAAGATAATAAATCAAACATATATCTTTAATAGGTTGCAATATGAATGATAATTTGATGAATATATTAACTAATTAAATTAAAAAAATTAAGACACATTCAACTTAATTTAGAAGATATTATAATTTGAGATCTATATGCTTACGTGATAACTCAAATATTAGTGAAGCTGCTTGGATTGAATTTTTTAATAAATTAATGGAGTAGAAAGCTCAAATTTAACTTGAATAAAACCAAAATGATATGGAATCTAAAAAGAAGAATATTTTAATTGCAAATAGTGATAATGATGAAAATGAAGATGAAATAAATTCGAAGAATTTTTTAAATAATAAAAAAGAAAACTTAAATATGGAAATAGAAACTCCACAATAAAAAGAGGAGAGAGTGGAATAAATAGCTGTCTCTAATGCTTTATATGTCAAAGAAAATGAATTACAAATTAAAGATAAAGTAATTAATCATTTTGAAGATTTTAAACCTAATTTTCCTTCAAATTTGCTGACTATTTCATTAAATCTAGAATTTTCTAATTTAACTCCTGAATAAAAGGATAAGATTTATCATAATCTTATAGTTGGGCTAATAATAAACGTAGAAAGTCAAATAAATGATGTTAAATTAACAGGTGTTGATCTCAGCAAATTTATGAAAAATGTTTTTAAAGCATAAGAATAACTACAAATACTTATAAATAAATATTATACTGATGATAAAAAAAATTTTTAAAGTAAAATTTAAAAACTTGATTTTTCTGTTAATGCTGTCGAGGAAGATGATGTAAAATCATTTGTAAAAACTTTCATTTGCTCTAATCATATTTAATTAAAGCACTTAGAATTATCAGGGTTTTCTGATAAAGGTATAATTTCTTAGATTTTAAATTAAATGCCTAACAGATCTGAATACGTTTTGGAAACATTAAAGCTAAGTCTAAAAGAAAAATTATCTGAAGGTGAGACATTTTAATTTGTGGAAAATGTAATTATGGGAGGTGTTCTCCCAATTAAGGTACTAAAATTATGCAAAGAATTGTTATTTTCACCAATTTAATTTTCAGAGCTTCTTTTTAATCAAAAACTTATTCCTCTGGAACAATATATTGTTTTAGTTAATGATGAAGTTGAATAATAATAGATTCATTCTTAAATTTTCGAATTAATATTATCATAAAATTGCAAATTAAAAATATTAGATGTAACTAAAACTAAAGAGATGATTAAACTATTTGAAAAAGGGATTGAGAATATTATTTAAAATTAATCTATAGAATCTTCCTTAGAAGAACTCACTTTTAATGGGTCTTTAAATATTGATAATAAATTCTTAAGTTTTCTATTCAAGATTCTTAAAAGTTTAAAATAGTTAAAATTTAGTGAATTAGTTTTGGGGGATAAAGAGGCAATTGAAATTTTTTTTAAAGAAACTCAAGTCGAATTTTTATAAAAAGAAAAGAACAGTGCATTAGAAGTAAAAAAAATAACAGGAGATGGATAATCAGTATTTTTAGAAAATTTTGTATTTAATGATAAAATGGGATTCAGAACTTTGGTTTTTAAGGATCACGAGCTAATAACTAAATTACCTGAATTAAATTAGGTATTTTAAATAAAAGTATTAAAATTGGACATGGGATTATTGTATAATTCTGGAACTTAAATGAGTGAAAATGGATTATGTTTATTAGCTGAAAAATTTATTTATAACGAAGAAAGTAATTGCGAAGATTTAATATTATTTTAATTACATTTAAAAGTTCCTGGTGCTAAAGCATTATTAAAACCAGCTTAAAAATTTAGAGATGATATAGCTGCTTAAAATAGATAAAGTAGCTGTTATTTAAAAATAAAATCAGTTGTCTTTTATTATTCATTATATCTACAAGATGAAGGACATGAATTATTGATGAGGGATTTATATTTTTTCGAATATATCAATTTAGAAAGACTATAAATATAAGTCACTAATTTTAATAACGAGAATTGTAAATCGCTTTATACTAATGGTCAAAATTGGATTAAGTTTCAATAAAAATACAAAAGATAATACTAAAATTTTTATCCACTTAAATATATTGATGTATCTAGAAATGAATTTGTCTCTGAAAAATAAGTATGGACAGATTTTTTGAATTTTACTGTTTTTTCAGATATGATGCCTTATTTAGAGACATATAATATTAATTTTATGGCAATAAACGATTTACTTGCAGAATATATAGTTGAAAATGCATTAAATTATTTAAATGGAAAACCAAAACACTTTAAGCTTCCAGTTAAGAAAATAAATTTTTCATAAAATAATTCCTTAACTAAACTTGGATGGAAGAATATATTCGATAACTTTTTCTTGCATCCTAAAGTGGATTTGATAGAAATGAATATGATAAGTACTATGTTGGATTCTTAAGAAAAGCTTGATGTTATCTATAATAGTTTTAAAATTAGAGCAGAAAGATCTCCCAACAAAAAGCTTCCCATGCAAATGTTTCTATGTTACAATGTAACATTAAAAGATATGATCTAACCTTACTTATCGAAACCTCCATCTGATTATGTCCCTCCTCCTTATTAACCTGTAACAATAGATTATGAGAGTTGGAAAAACGGAATCCATGATGGGATACCAGAAGAATATGGAGATAAAATTCTAACATATTAAAGAATATTTTATTAGTATCAATAATTTCTAGAAACAAATAAATGGAAATTATTTGAAGATGTTAAGATTTCACTATATCATTTAGATTTTTGTGAACATTATTTAAAAAAAATGAATAGTTATTTTAAATAACATCAAATAAAGAATCCCCAAATTTATTTAAACCTTAATACACTTTAAGCATTTGCATCTATTTTTAGATACAGCAGGGAAAGACCTGGTAAACCTTTTCCTTATTAACTTGTTTTCCAGAGTGAAACATTTAGATTTCTTAAAAGTAGAGAAAGTAATATATATAAAATAAATTTCATTTAAAGTGAATTTTCACATTTAGAGATTATTAGTTAATTTGATATTATAAACATTTGGAAATAAGTTAAAAGTTGGAGATCTTCGATAGATTAAATATAGATTGAGTATACATTAAATGACTATCTTTGTGAAGAAATGCTAAAACAAGGATTTACAGAGAAAGATATAATATAATTAGTCAGAGTGATACCTCCAAAATCAGTAAGAATTTAAGGCGGTTTAAGTTTACCAGCCGTAAAGGGATTATACTCAGTTCTTTATGACTCTCATTACTTTTAATATTCGATAATTAATTATGGATTTGATTCATTTTTAAATACTGGTATCGGTTATGCACTTAGAGAAACTGCTTATGGTTATTAAGAAAAGAGTGTTATTTCAGATAAAATTAAAAGAACTTTATATTCGTTATTTAATTTTTTTGTATCAAAAGCTGAGAAATTTGAATTTGATGCTGAAATTCAAAATCTAAATACTTACTTATCTAGTAGAAAAATTGTATTTTTTTTAATTGCTTTTAATAACATATTGTTTTGGGCAGTGACTTTGATTTCTCCATACTTCTTTACACATTACTATAATGGTGATACAACAAAAGAGGATTAAGAATATTATTGTAAAGCTGGAACAAGCTAAGAGGCAAATTATGTATATTATGGTTTTGCTGTTTTTTCTGCAATTATTGAGGCATATCTATTTTATTAATTTTACTTGTAGATTCCAAATCATCTTGATAAAATTGAAATTAAAATTGAAAAAGTAGAGGATTAAGTAGAAGAGCCACCAATTTAAGTAATCAAATAAGGTTAAGATGTTAAAAAAAATTAAATTGCACCATAATTATTTGATAGAGCCAAAAAAACATATATTGATGTTTAAAAGGCTTTTTAAGTTTAATAAAAGAAAATTGCAGAATCAAGGTTTTTACAAATCTTTCTAGTGCTATTAAAATTAGTGTTTTCTTAATTATATAAATTTGATGTCTTTAATGATGTCGTATTTATCTTAACTTGTTTTTATTGTAATGAACGGATACTTTTTATTTTAACGCTATTGATTACATCTATTACTTAAGGAATTTACATACTGTAGTATTTATACTTGTTATATGTGCGTATTACTCAAACAGAAACAACAGCTAAAATATTATCTACAAAATTTATAAATGATATCTATTAAATTGCATTTCTTGGTAGAAACCAGGCTTTGAGCGATTAACTTGATAAAGTAGCTCCATATAATGTATCTATCATTCCAAATATATGGCTAACTAGAACTTTTATACCAAGTAAAGCTGGTAGAAGTATAAGCAATCCTATCAAAGCATATTTTATGTAATTTATGCTTGAAGACTTGCCTTAAACAATATTACAAGCATATTTTGTAGTAAAATAAGGTTTGTAAAAGGGTGAATTATCAGGATAAGTCATTTTCATTATCGTAATATCAATCTACAATTTTGCGTCATCTTTTTATCTGTAAGATTTATATCAATATTCTTAGATTTATGTCTATTAGGCCATCTACTTTAAGTTAAGATGATTTTGATAGATTATCTAACAATAAAAAAAACTTATACTTTGATGTCAAAGAGTAACAATTGAGACAGGAATACAATTAGTTAAAAATATACACAGAATTGTTTACAAATTCTTCAAGAGTAGCATCACCAATTAAATAAAATTTAGATGAAGAGAACTAATAGTTGTTGTGATGCATTATTTATAGAATAATGAATAATATTTATGTTAAACATTATAAAAATTTAAAGTAAATGATCGTTTCGAAATGAAAACGGATAGTTGAATTAAAGTGATTAAATTGATTTATGAATAAGAGAAGCAATAATTTAATTAATGAAGATTGCCATATTGCTAATCTTAGCTGTTTCACTCAATGCAGTCTCAACAGACTTAAATAGATAAGCTTAAAAACATGTTGATGCCTTAATGAAAACTAATTGGGGATAAACAATTTTACAATTGGCCGAATTGCATGCTCACACAGGAGGAGTTTTATAAGACTTAGTAGGAGCTATTGAAGAAATGATTTAATAAATGTAAGATGAATTAGATGAAGTTGAATATAATTATGGAGTTAGAACAAATGAACACAATTCATTGTCTTTATAATATACTCAAGAAGTTTAAGATGCTGATATTGGTATCATATTTAAATGATAATTAAAGATATTTAAAGAAGTGCTGATACATTGGAAAATTTGCTTTATCCAAGAAGAGAACAATTAAAAGGAAAAATCTAATAATTGATTGATTATTAAGAATTCAATAGAAAAACAGTAGATGAAGAAACTTTAATAAGAGAATAAGAGCATGAAGCATTTGAAACTCAAGTTGCTGAACTTAATGATGCAGTTGCTGCTACTGATGATGCATTAAACTTATTGAGCACCTTAACCAATCCATCATTGGTTTAAATTCAAAAATTCTAAAGCAATTTAAGAAAAATTGAAGCAAGAATCTAACCACATTCATAACATTAAACATTAATCAAAGCTTTAATTACATTAGCTTCAGAATAAAACTTTTCAGACTAAGGAATCATCAAATAAATTGTCGATAAATTAAATGAATTTAGAAATGCTGTAGTTGATGCCATAAATGCAGCTACTGCTTAAGAAGCTTAAGATGTTTAAGATTACGAAGACAGAATTGAATAATTGGATTCTGAATATGCTGAATTCTAAAGATAAATAACCAAAGTTACTATTGATTTGAATGCTACTTAAGGTATTTCAAAATATGTATAAAATAGAAAAAATTGAACAATTTTTATCATTCTAAGCATAAAGATAATCAGACAGAAATACCGCCTAAGCTTTATTAGATTTAGAGAATGAACAATTTGCAGATGATACCTAAATCTACACTGACTTAAAGAACAAATTGATTAGAGATATTCAAGTGACTGAAGAGGCATTTAGTTTAGTAAAGAGCGTTGATTTCAGCAAAATAAAAGTCTGATTGAATATATAAACAATTACCTATGGATAATTTCACAATTATATTTAATTTAAATAGTATGGAAAAAGTTTTATTCAACCAAATTAAAATTATTATTATTAATAATCCACAGGGAATAAAATGGTATATTTACTTTTAGGAATTTAAATACTGAGAGAATTCTTAAAACCAAAGTTAAAAGTGTATTAACACACAATATTAATGGATTCAGCAACAATATTATGAAGGGAGAATATATCATTGGTATTTTGGAACAATAAATTCATGTGTTAGCATGAAGGTATGAAAAGTTTAAATGTCTAAGTTGCTGGTACCAGCTTATTTCAAAGATTCTTAAAGATAAGTTACAAAACTTGCTGGTGGATTTGTTGGTCTGGATTTTTTAAGAATCGTCAATGAACCAACAGCTGCATCTTTAGTATTTGATTGGAAAGAAAGGGAATAAGATTATAGAAGTCTATGATTTAAGAGAAGACATCGATTCAATTCATTCTAATTTCGATTAGTTAAGTATTTAAAACATAAACTGGTGTTGATATTTTTTAAGGTTTAAGGGTAGTTCAAATAGTAAGAGAAGCTGCTGAAGAAGCTAAAATTGAATAATCATCAACAACATAACATATATAAATTACTATAATTGATCGCAATGTATCATGATCTAAACATTGCAATATTAAAGTAATAAGGGCAAAAATTGAATCTTTGACAGATGATCTTCTTCAGAGGTGGTGTTTTGAAAGGAGATATCAAAGAATTATCATGAATGTATGTTACTACTTTTTCTTTATGCATTGAAATTTATGACAAAAATTTCACAATTTTCATTCCCAGAAATTCTCCTATTCCAACTAATATAACCAAGTTTCACACTAAAATCAAAGACTGTCAAGATGCTATCAATTGTTTCTGCTAAGATAAAGTAATTATGAAGGAATATTGAATGATATTTCATACCAAAGGTGGATTAATGAAGCCCTAATCAAAGATATGATTTATTAAGCTTAAATTATAAAGAGATAGACAAATAGAAAAAGCAATATTTTTTTGATACATCTAAGATTTAGTTGAATTGGAAAATAAATCCAATGAATTTATTTTCACTGCTGAAAAGTCAAAACTTTAAAATAAAACCAAATTATAACTAGATTAAATTTATAGAATCAAAAAAAGCAATTAAATTTTAAAGTCTTAATAGCACAAAATTTAACTCTCAAAGATGTTCAAAGACTTTAGGATGCAGTTGAAGGTTTGAAAAATTCAGTCATGAAGATTGAATATATTTTGTATTTTTATTTATTTAATTTCTTAGGTATTGAATACTGGAAGATATATTATAAATAAATAAGAGGGATTCAAAAAAAACCATTTATAAATTGATATATTAATTAATTAATGTTGTAAAAATGACCTATTTTACCTAACTTAAATGAAAATTAAGATGATTCTAATATATTTAATTGATACTAAACAAGCATAAAAACTACAATCAAAAATTTATCATTCTAAAAATTAATTATTGAATACTTATTATTATTTTGCTTACTATTATGATTATTATTATTGTTATTACTATTACTATTACTATTAGTATTATTATTAATATTATTATTATTATTATTATTATTATTGTTATTAGTGTTATTATTGTTATTATTACTACTATTATTATGCTTATTGTATCAACTCATCTTTCAATTTCCACCATCTACCATTGCCAATAAATTATATTACTCCTAACTCTTATAGTCTTATTCTTAATCCTTTATCACTTGTAACAACAGAAGTTTAACTATTGTTTTAAGAATTACACAATTTAACTATTAAATCATCTGCTATATCTGGGTAGGCTGATTAAATGGTAAAATTGATAAATTTTTATTAATAAAGAATTTTAAATGTTGTTATTTTTTCTTGCTACTTTAATTCATGAAAATGCTTGAAAGGTTCATATTCAGATAATTTCTATTTTATTTTTTCAATTTTATTCATTTTGTAAACATCCCATATTAAATGTACTTCGTCTAACTATTGTTCAGGCATTTAAATCCAAATCATTATAATTTTTAGTACATTTTTAATTTGCTTTTTAGGTTTCCCTCTAAATTTATTCCATTAATGGCATGCGTATTTAATATTATTACAATCGATGTATAAAATTTTTGTATTGGATACAATTTAAATGATATTCGAATCAGGATTATGTTATTTCGTATCATTTTATTCATTTTAAGCTTAGACTACTAGATCAATATTCCAATTAAAACGTTTGAGAAGTCGATAATTTTTCTTATGATCACAAAATCCCATGCTTTAAAGTTAAGCAAAATGAGGAGTACCAAATTAATGTTATTATTATTAAGATTAGAAATTCTAATAATTTTATGGTTGAGATTATTTAAATTGAGCTAGCCACTATTATTATTCTATGTAAAGAGGATGGAGATTAATATTTTATTAATTACTCATATTAAAATTAAAATATAAAGACTTTTAGAATGTAGATGAAGTTTATCTATTCCTAGAATCTCCTTCCATATTTTTATGAATACTTCAATTTTACAATATATATTTAATCAATTTTTGTAAATTCTAATTTGCTATGAGATTTTCATTTAGCAAATTGGACATAATTACAAATTTTTACTACATTTAAAACAAGTAGAATTATGCTTACAAGGAAGAAAAAGTGCATCTCGTTCGTTTTCTTGACACACTGAACAAAAATTGTATTCATTATAATTTACACTGAATTTATCTAATTAGCAAAGATATTAATTAACAGTTCCAATTCTGATTACAATACTTTCATCATCCATAGTAAGTGGATAAATAGAACTTGGTTATCCATCTGGAGACAATCTCAACCATGTACTAAAAGTATTATTAATTATATTATTTTACCCATTAGTCGAGGAATGATCTTCTATAGTAATATTCTAATTAACTAAATAAAATTTAGCATGTATATTAGAGAGGTGATGATCTTCAGGAAATGATATATCTGCATTATTTTTTCTACCAAGAGTTACTGATGTTTTGTCCTAATCAAGTTGAAAACTAATTTATTCTTCTATATTAGGTCCTTCGATAACTAGAAGTTCAAGTTGAATTCCATGAGAGACTTATTATAATTGAGTGACTTAAAACAAATTGCTTCCTAGTTCAATTAACATATCTTATATGAGATTCATTCGTTTTTAAATTTTAATATATGTTCCTGTTGTGCTCCCAATGTCTTTAATATAAAACTATAAATGATGATAATGGAATGATACCTTGGAATCTTGATACGTAACTTCAGCATGGAATCTACTAATATTTTCTTCCAAAATAAGAATTTGATTACTGGAATGTCTTCCAATCTTTGCACCAGTTTGTTTGATAAAATAAAAATTATTTTATTAACTCTCTAAAGGTTGTAAGATGAGTTGATTTTCAATTTAATTACTATTCTTGTTCTAAGAGTTATGTAATTCATCATATTGATTAATGATGGATTGGCATTATTTATCTTAACTTATATTAACATTCTTTTATAGAGTGAATTCTTAATTTGATGATTTCTTGATAGTATTAAGCTTAATTTAACACAAATAAGTGCAATATTCCTTTAATCCTGTAGTAATCCCTACAGATTAGATAATGGTTACAATTCAT
Source organism: Paramecium sexaurelia (assembly GCA_000733375.1). Lineage (NCBI taxonomy): Eukaryota > Ciliophora > Oligohymenophorea > Peniculida > Parameciidae > Paramecium > Paramecium sexaurelia. The sequence continues at coordinate 228,487 of JPFM01000061.1, forward strand.
TAACTTTTTCTTGATTATTTTCTAGTTTATTCCCAACTCTTCCTCTAGGTCGTTCTCTGTAATTTCTTCCAATATTGAACCATCAATAGAGCAATTTACTAAGATTATAAACGCAGAAACAGATACCAAACTTATCTTCCATCTAACCTAGTCCAATGAATTGAAGCCAAATAAGGACATCTGAGACTTGCCATTTCTTGGGTTCTTTAGGCAAGAGTAAATATAGAGAATCATAATCCATTTATAAAATATTAATATTCCCGTGCTAATTCAGTTTAATTAGTGAGAAAAATAAAGATCATTTAATAAAGGCAATAACAACTGTTATATCGTCTATGACTTCGTCTTCTCTTTGCCATGCTTCCCTTGCTAGCTAAACCAACTTTTAACAAGCTCCTTGACTGTCATCTCTCTTGTAATATTCATACACAATTTCAACAACTTATTCATTTGATAAAAATCTAGTTTATAATTAAATATAATGCATACTCCCAAATTCCATCAGAAGCAACAATTATAAATTTATCACATGGCAATAATGCATGTTTAATAATTTCAGGTTCGCAAATTACTCCAACTTAACTAGCAATATAATCCCCGAAACTTCTTGACATGGCTAATCCAGGTACGTCTTCATCCATCTTCCAAACTCTTGCCGGCCCTATAGGATTTCCATCTTCATCACTATAAGCCTGAACTCTTCCTCCTCTTTAAAGAATTCGAGCTTATTCTAAAAAGCAATCTGGCTTATGATCTTTTGATAATTCTATCACAGACAATTTATTATCAAATCTTCCTATTATAGCTCTACTATCTCCTATATTTGCACAATATAACAAATTATCAAATGACAAAACTACTACTGTTGTTGCACCTGAATATGTTATATCTATTCCACTATCCATCAGTTCATCATTTGTTTATAAAAAACAATTCTTCAACACTGAATTAATTTATCTAAATTCGATCTTAAACTTACTTATCTCTCTCATAACATGATGTCATATGTGCAACTCCTTGTTCTATGAATTAAGGTAGTACTTCCTATAAAAATTGAGCAACTTAATGACCATTTGTACCATGTCCATCAGAGACTTGAATATACCAATCATTTTCTCTTTTATTGAACTTTTAAATTAATTTATATATGTCTTGGTTTGTTTTTGTTTATCCATTATATAACATACCTGCAGCACTTTGACCATGAGCCTTCGCAATTTGTAATTACATTGTAGAAATATCAGGATTACTTATAGAACGAGGTCCCTTAAATAATTTTGGTTTTAATATTAACTATTGCTATTATTTCGTCATTTCCATTAATTTTTAATATTTTTTCTAAATCGTTTATTAGTTGTATGGATCTTTTGTTTATTAAATTTGAGATTGTTTATTTTCAGATTTATCTTGTTTGATTTTAAGTAACAAAGAAAGAGCACTTGTTGATAGATTTTGTGAATTCTCCTTAGTTTCAACTAATTTGCTATTTTAACGTGCATGTGTTTTCTTCAATAACACGCTACTCACATCTTTTAAATCCTTTCCACTTGCAGGTCTTGACTTTTTTGCTTCTATTTTTGAACTTCCTCCGCTGTTTCTGTTACTGGACACTAAATATCTAAAATTTGAATAACATTCACTTATATACTTGTTAGCTGTAACTATTGGAGATTTTAAACGAGCCTATTATTCTTATTCGTTTTTCCTTTTCAATAAACTTGCATATAATTTATCTGGAGATATTTGTGAAACCTTCTATTTCATCATATTATTTGTTAGTTAAATATAATTTATATTATTATGATTTAAAATGTGATTGAGGTACTTGAGTTCCAAACTACTTCGCAATCAATGTTTTCAAAGCAAACCTATTACACAATTAAAGGATCTGACAAACTAGGGGATTTTGAAGTACATCGTAGATTCAAGGATTTCGTGGCTTTAAGAAATCTTCTTGCTTAACAATGGCCAGGATGCTACGTTCCAAGTTTACCTGGAAAGAAACTTTTCAATGGGAATGATGCAAGGACCATTAATGATAGGAAAAAATTCCTGAATGCCTTTTGTCAGAAGTTAAGCTAATTAACGCATCTATTTTAAACAGAAGAAGTATCTCAAATCTTTCTAAGATCTTAAGAAGAAAAAATCTATAAAAAATTAGCATCTATCAAATCACCATCAACCCAAGATCTTCTTTAAAAATATTAAACTACTTTTCCTGACCTTGTAGATGTAATCATATTTCATTTAATGCAAAGGTAAATATTGATGCAAGCGAACTTAAGGAGATTGACAATTTTGCAGATTAAGTCAGAAATTATACTATAAAATTAAAAAACATAAAAAAGATAATTAAGGATAGTGTTTAGTCAGGCAAGAATTACAACAGTTGTCTAGAAGAAATTATTAAAACAAGATTAATAAATTTTGAAAATGTGTTTGTATCATAGTTTGTCAACTAAAATACTTTTTAATTAATTTTTAACAGAATTAAACAGGAATTAGTTGACACTTACAAAGAGAAACAAGTATTTAATCAAAATAATATTGAAATCTTATTTGATTTAATAAGATTAGAATCTAAAGATTGTAAAGTAACATCTAATTATTATATAATAAGATTGTATAGAAATAAATTAATGATAAGTTTAACTTGGAAAATAAAGTTAAAACCTTAGAAACCAAAATAATTGAACTCGAAAAAGAATTAGAGAAATTAAATTAAGGAAAAGTGTCGTTCTTAAATATGATTAAATAGAAATCGCCTGAAGAAGCTAAAAAAAAAGTTGAATAAGATATTAGTGATAATGTTAAAGAAATAAAACTATTATCAGAATTGATTGTTTTTATTAATAAAATTATTGCACTTAAAGAACGAAGTAGATATGAAAATGAAAAAAACTAATAATTTAAAGAAATTATGGAGACTCTATAATATTTGGAATTAGAAAGCATTAAAACCGAATCTTAATATTGGGGATTTATTTTAAACGAAACTAATTAATTAATCGCCTAAAACTATAATTAAAAACAAACAGAGAGTTAAGAAAATGTGGAATGATCGATAAGATTTTAATTTCTCACATATATAAATAATCATATTTTTCCACCATTAATATTATCCTCGCACTTCTATTTTATAAAGTTATGAATTAGTTTAAAAATGTTTATTACAATTCAATATTTATTACACTTTAAATCTAATATAATATTATTTAAAATAGAATTTAAACTAATGCTAAAATTTTTAATTTAAACTAAAAAGTTTAACTATTTCTCATTAATTCAATTCAATTATTACTAGATCTTGATGCAATAAAAAAAAAAAATTAGAATTGGTTTTTGGTACACAAGTGATTTTTAATATTAAACTAGTGAAAGAATTAAGAAATCTTATTTATTATTAGGCTTCATTATATCATTGAGTTATTTAAAAAATTTCATAATTAAAATTGTTCTTCATAATGTATTTATTTATTATATTTGGTTATTCAAATATCTTCATTTTCAAGCTCACCTCTTAAGCTATCAACCATTTAATCAGTTTATCTTTGTAATTCTTCAGGTGACAATTCGCTTTGGCCTGGAGTTTTTTCGTATGCAGCTTCTAAGTCCCAACTTGGTGCCTATTCCATTTATGGAGTTTCAGTCTATTAGAATCTGCTTTCAAATTAAGACATTTCTAAAAGAGATAATTCTTCTGGAAGTAATTGAAGTGGTTAACCATTTTCATCTAATAAGTCTAATTTATCTATTGCTCTAATATATTCTAAATTTTCATCATTAATAATATGAGCCATAGGAGGGGATGGGGAATCTTCAATAAGTGCTTACTTTCCCATATCTGGTGATGAACCATCATTTGTGAATAAGTCTGCAAAATTAATCTCTTTTTTAGGAGTCTAATCTAAAGTTTCTTCAACATAAACTTAATTTTCATTGTCATTAACTTATGCAAAAGCCTTATGAGATTGTTTCAAAGCATTATGAATAGCATTTCTTTCTTTCGATTCAGCTTTCTCAATTCTGTCTTAGTTTGTTAGAGCATTTGCAACAACTTCCTCAGAAGATATAACTCCTACATTTTTACTCAAATCATATGATTTCCCAACATTTTAAGATCTATAATGCAATTTATCTCAATTTCTTACTCAACTTGAATTAAATCTTATGTATGCTTAGTTCCTTTATTTTACTTTTATTTTCTAATATTTGCTCCATTCGCTAATACCAACACTAAGAAAAGGATAGCTATGTATTTCATTTTTTTATATTATTAATCCGTTTTATATAATGAAATAATATAGTATATAATCATTTTATGTGTTTTATCACTTATTTGTCTATTGACCAAAAAATAATCAATCAAAAAAAGTTAACAATTATATACTTTCATTTTTTGGAACCTTTTTATACTATAAATATAAATTGATTATAAATTTCCCTATTATTTTAATATATATTGAAAACTCACTTAAGTCTTGATTTACTTACACTTTTGGATTGAAAAAAATTTATCTTTAACTTATGTATTAAGAAAAAAACAAAAAAAAATTAGATAAGCAAAGATGGTTAAAATTCACTTATATATCCCTATCAAAATAAGAGAACAAAATTAAATTGTGTGTTGTTATAGAAATATTTCTCAAATATAAGAAAAAGAAAAATCTTATACAAAAGAGACGAATTAAGTTTATTTTTAATATAAAAAATCAGCAACATAAAAATGAATTCAAAATACACTACTTATTTAATTAAAATAAAGATGCCCTATCTAGTTAAACCATCCATCTTTACTTATTTATATGATTCATAATAATTTACATTTTGTCTGGTAACAAATTGATTATATTTTTTAATGCTTTTTCTATTTCACTCTTAACTTTATTAAAATGAACACTGAGTATTGTAACAATGTTATCATAAAACATAAAACTAACTCCTCTCTTATCGTAATGATCGATCATAAAATTTAAAACATCTAGATGAAATTGTATTAATTCCTTTGAGAAAATGGCCTTCTTTAATTTTATTGGTTTTAAGTCAGGAGCGTCATTTAAATCAAAATCATTATGATATATTTTAAATTAAGATCCAAATTATTCGAAATCTTCACAATTTATCGTTGATAAATGTTGTTTATGTTTTATTTAAACTTAATGATCTAACTTCTCTCTTATTTATTTTTTTCTTTTTTCTATTAGTTCTGACAACTAATTAATTTCTGAAATAGATTTTACAATAGTTTTTTCATCTTTATTCTTAAAATTATTTGAAAAGGGATGCTAAATTACAATACCATCTTAAATCACTTTTAATTTATACAAGCTAGGCTCCAAATTTAATAGTTAGAGAACTTATATGATATCTGAGAAATTGTTTTGTATAGTAAGCTATATTTAACATTAATTTCTTAAGTAATTCATCTCAATTTTGTTACATAAATCTAAAAGAGATGCATATTTCTTTGGAAGTGGATAAAATCCGCCTTTCTAATGTATTCCATATTTTTATCTTAAGCTAAGAAAAGGTACATGAGATTGCTCTTATTTTTTTATGATAGCTGACATTGTGTCATCTTCAAATGAGTTGAAAAGGTCTAGTTTCACCTTCTTAACAGTTGGTAAGATGCTATCACTAATAAATAAGAAATCCTACATATAATTTTATTATTTCTTCCTTTCTTATTAACCGCACTATTTTAATTATAATATGTGCGCCTAAAATTAATTTTTTAATAAAAATTTGATTAAATTTGCAAATTTATTAAAATCAAATTTATTGACAAAATTAATTAACATTTCTAAATTTAGAAATAAATACATAATCCAATTCCTTCAATTAAATTTCAGGAATAATATAATTAATTAAATTTTCATTTCTCATTTCTCTCCTATTCTCAATGCCAATCTCTTAGTTTTTCGCTTATTTATAATTTCAAACATAATCATTGCAACCACCTCTTAGTAGAAATACATTATTTTTCATATTATATTGAAAATTTTAATTAGATCTTCAGATCTAAATTATTATTTTATTGAAATTAGCAACTAATTTTATAAAGTATTTTATCATTAACTAAAATTGATTTTTAAACAATAAACCAATTAGCTTTTGTTATATTAATAACATTGAAATAATTTAATAATATGTTTTTAAAACAATCCATTTAACAAATAGCTACTACGACAACACCAGTATTATTTTCAATTATACTATCTTAATATTAATCAGATAGAAGTTAATTTATTTAAAAATGATAAATTATAATCTTTTTTTTATTAAGTAAGATAATCTAAATTTTAAAAAGGAAAGTTTAAATTTAAACATTTTTTTTTTTAAATTATTGTAATGCCATCTTCGTATAGTGGTTAGTACTTAGCGTTGTGGCCGCTAAAGCCCAGGTTCAATTCCTGGAGGTGGCACTTTTTAAAATTATTTTTACATAAAGCATTTCAATATTTGTTTCGAAACTACGAAAGAACTATTTTATTTTTAATTATTTTATGTTAATCTTAATTTTTATAATTTTACATAGTTATTATAGTAATTTATTAAAATTAGTAAATTTGAAATTATTTAACAACAAAAGCTTCAACTTTTAGAAGCTGAGAAGGGCTATTTACATTATTTAGAATTTCATCCAAATTTGATATAAAATGAATGAGAAAATAATATATATTAATTTGATATTTTTGTTTGTCTCATACCTTTTTGAGATTATAAATTATCAATAAAATTTAATAAAAAACGAGAAATTAAAATTAGGAGCAATACTAAAGCTGAGTGAGATGTTTGACAATCTATTAAGAAATTTAATAACCTTTAAAATTTTATCAAGAATCAGACCATTATATTTCTCAAAGAAATATAATTTTATTAAAATAGTATATTTAGATATATGGTTTCTACCATATTTTTACTTTTTACTTGAAAGACATGCTTCATCATCTCTCTTTGCTTAAATAAGTAAGATTTAAATTTTTTATTTATTCTATTAGAATTATTAATAGAAATCAAAAATTAATTTTAGAAATTATTATAATATTATTTTACCTACCTTAATAAAAATAAATACTAACAAACGTGAAATGAGTTATTAATCAATTGTGAATAATTCTTGAGTTGATGGAACCATTAAAGTATTTTTAAATTTGGTGCAAATTCATTCCTCTATGTTTTAAGTTTAGAGAAGATAAATAATCTAGATCAACGTGTAAAATTGTTATAATTAAATTAGGAGTTTAGAGTTAATATATTTTAATGTGATATTATATTAAAATTTTATTGAATTTGTAAGTATTAACCCTTTATCTTACAAAATTAAATTCATAAAATTGTTAATTAATTAAAAAAATTGTAAAATATTTTTCCTTATATCATCAAAGAAAAAATATGAATTTCAGTTTTATGGTCTCTTTTGCATCACCTATATTACTCTAATCTAATAATTTGAAAAGCTTTATTAATTATTCAAAACTAAATTCTATTACTAAATTAGAAATTAGGATTTTAAAGATAACTATTTTTAAATAAACTGTGAAATATTATTTCAAAAACATATATGTTTTTAGAGTGATTTCAATCAATTTTAAAGTGCTTGCATTATCAATTAATGATACAGTATTTTATGAATATTGTGGTATATTTAACCATTTATTATTATATAAGGATTATCCAATAAATTTTAGATTTTATTTTATTTATGAAAAAAGTTAATTATCTATAATCGTTGACAACTTTTAATGATAAATTACATATTTTAGATTGAAATGATACAAATATTTTAATAAAGATTTCTAATAGAATTTACATTTGTGATTGATTAATAAAATTCGAAGGGGAAAGGATACAATTAATTATCAATTATAAATATTATTAAATATATATGTATTTAAGAACTATTAAATTTTTAAGTAGAAATAAAACAATGTAAACATGTTCATTCATTGTTGAAACATATTGTTTACTTGCACGTTTGGAATAACAAAATTTGGATTCTGAATCGTTTGTCGGAGGAGTTTTAAGATATTTTGAGGATTTAGAACAATTTCTTCAGTTCTCACTTGAAAGTATAAATCCTTAAAATAGCTATCTTCTAGATTTTTATAAAATTAATGGTATTAAGGAGCAATCTTTTAGTATTCTGGTAGAAACATTACAATTCCAGGTTCGATTTATTTAACTTTCATTTTGAATTGATCTAGAAATTCTTAGGCTGAGTTGTCTTCTACTTTAACTTCCTCTTTAATTGGTTATAATTTTTATGAAGACTCATCATTATCCTTATGTTACTCTTTTTTATTTTAAATTTTTTAAATCTTTAATTTAGATCTCGGTTGATCCTCTGTTGGAATTTTTTACATAAACTTTTCAAGTTCTTCTGTAAAGATCTTCATTTCTTCTGATTATTTAAATTTCTATTCTTTAATTTTCTCTAAAAGTGATTTCATTTTTTGATAATGAACTTTATTTACTTTTATTAATGGTGGGTGTTAATTACACAATGTCATTTAGATAGATATTTGCTTGGATTCACTTACGAAATCTTCTCCTTTGGACCATTTTTTTTATTTTATCTTTGTTCCATCATCTTCAGGTTTGTTACAATCTCTGTCAAAAAAATCTAATTCATTTTCATTTTAAATAATTTCATTTTTAGTTGGCTCTTTGTAGAAACTCTAAAAGTCAAAATTTCTACGAATTCTTTCTTAAGCTTCTATTAGAAAATTTTTGGAGAATTTTTATTACTTACCTTTTAACTCTTTGATTAGGAATTCAGTTATCTCTAACTGTATTTCTTTAGGCAATTCTATGAGAGATAACCACACGGATTGATTAGGATATGATTATAATGAAGCACTTCGATTAGGGCATCCAGGTTTAATACTTACACAAGCTATTAACGGGTGATATGGAAGTCTTTTATCATTAAAGTATTTGCGTAAAGAATTTAATGCTATTTTCATGAATAATTTCTTATTCTTTTCTTCTTATTAATAATATATGATCAATTGTTGAGATTCTGAAATAGACATTTTCTTAATTTATTATTTAATTCAATCATTTGATTTTTTCAAGCAATAAATACTGTATAATTTATCATAATTATTACCTAATATGTTTATTCCTTCTCTTCAAATAATTACTTCTGTCCAATTTAAGAAATGTTATTCATCACTATCAACTAAAACCTGTTTTATCTTAAATATATTACTGTTTTAAAAATGACTATTTAAGAGAAGTCTGGAAATGTGCAATATGTATTGATGAAACATTTCTCTTGGTGTCCAGAATAATTAAAATACAAGATAAAGCCATTTTTTAAAGTTCTCAAATAGTTTTTCATAATGTCTTTTAATATAAATTCTGAAATTTAGTATTTCATTTATTATTTGTAATAGATTCAGAAATTCTATCCTTTGTAAATTTAAATCATTCATAAAAATGAATGCAATAGTAATGTACCTTGAATGCTTCTATTTATTGTTATTTTATTCAAATTCTAATCCGATTTATCTTGTAAATACTAAATAACTTTTTCAGTTGACTTGTTCATTAGACATTGTAGCACATTTCTTTTCATAATTATTACATGAATTGTTTCACTTTTGTGAATTATTCATCAAACAATAGGATCTCTTCTAATTTATATCCATTTTAACACCTAATCATTTATTTTCAAAATTCTATTTTAATTTTAGATATTTCAATATATTATTCTGATAAATAGGTAAAATAGAATTATTTCATAGGTAGTATGCATTCTAAAAACCACCATTTGAAATTTTCATTTTTCCTGTTCATTACAGTTTTATTTTTGTTTCGTTTTAAATAATTCTATAAAATCATCATTTATTTTCCAAGATATGAATTTTTATCATAAAAAGGAAATATCCAAATGTTATCTTATTTACTCAAACCAGAGCAGCAAATATAACACGTCAAGGTTATATTTTGATATTAATATACATTTTTCTATCATTATATTTTGTTAATTATATATAAATTTTGGATTTCTATTAAATTATTTTCTGAATTTTTCTGATTAAATTTGATAGCCTTCTATAAATAATTTTATAATTGATTATATTAGATCGTGGTTTATTTAAATTAACATTCTCTATTACTCTTCTGTATAAATAGACTTAATAATTTAAAGAATCTAGAAAATTCACTAAATCTAAAAGAATACAAAAGTAATGATAATCTGAAAAATACCAGAGAATTCTATTAAATACCACTAAAATTGGTAACTAATTTCCTTTTTATGGTTTCAAAACTATAACAATTAGAGAATTCCAATTAATATTCATACTTCATATTTTAATCTTAAAATGTAATTTTAAAAAAGTTGTAGTAGAATTAAGAATAAATATTACGGAAAGTTTATATTCTGTTATATTTAAATCTTTATCTAAAATATTATAACATAAACGTTTAGTAGCATCAAGTTTAATATGTAAGAAAATATTTAGTTTTGTAAAATATTTTTAATTACTTTTTCTTTAAAAATGAACTAACAATTAAAATAATATAAAAAAATCAAAAATAAGTAGATGAAAAAACAATATAATTACACAAATTTTTTTTTCATATTTGATCTTCTTGCTTGTAATATTCCTATTAAGGGCAAAAAATTTTTTAGGGACATAATGAAAACTCACACATATAAATAATGATAATGAAATTTTAAGTAGAAATTAGAATTACTATCATTTCCTCGATATAATACTTCTTAATTTTCCATACTTAAAATAGAATTAGACATATGTTAAAAAACAGAAGGATTTTCATAAGTTCCAGGTTCAGGAGTTTTATCATTTTTGTTGAATTCAAACTTATTACCATAGAAAAGAGTTGAATTTTTATTAATACTAAAATAATAAGAGTGCTGTCCTTTGAGCTTTTAAAAAGGAAACTTCAGGTCTACTATGTCTAAGTGAAGAAGCAGAATGATACATCGTTGCTCGTTTAACTTATTCTATTAATTTATGTCTCAATTAAGAGAGTTATAAAGTTGAAAGTCCCAAAGTTATTTGGAATGTTATCTTATTATTTGAATTTTATTTTTATAGGCTACCGAACTTTTACAAGAAATAACCTCATATCTTATAATCTAATGCTCATTATATTTTATTAATAATAATCATAAATTCCATGATTTCTTTAATATAGCCTCAAAAGTCTCATCTTGTTAAACTGATGATGAAACATCCTAAATACTAAATAATTGCTTATTACCTGATAAAATTCACCAAATTCTTAAAAGGGTATCACTCTATCAGGATTTGCTTTATTCCAATGGGATACAAAGTCTTAGAATACTTATCTTTCAGTTTTATATCCTTTTAAGACATCAGGATGTTCCTTAACGTTGATTAATCTACCCATAGTTTCCAAAGTGACTTTGCCTCCTTTCTGTTCAATAGTTGCATAAGCTCTTTATACATAATATAATCTTTTTTCACTCATTTAAGACTAATAATTTTATAATTAATTACTCTAAAGGCATCTAAAAATTCAATAAATTCAATTTTTCCATTTCCATTTTTATCAAATGTTTAGAAAATCATTTTCGTTTCATCTTCTGATAAAGTTAAACCAAAATTTCTCAATCCCCATTTGAAATCATTATATTCAACAACACCATCTAAAATAATATTTGTATAATATTACTATTATTTTAATCCATTTCCATAAATATTTTAGCCAATCCTCTTAATCCATAGGCTCCTTTTCCTGTAATTTATTATTTAACTCTAATCATCAAATTCTTTACATTTCTATTGTCATCCATTACAGATTCATCAAATTATTCATGTTATTTTCTAGCTACCTAAAATCGCCACAAATTTTATGGTCTATTAAATTTAGATTATTTATTTACTCTTAATTTCTTAATGGGATATCAATCGTAGTTCTTCCTTCTTTTTCTGCAATCAAATTTTAAGTTTTATTTAAACATTGATAAGAATGTACAAATACTTCACGTTCTCTCCCAAAATCATTTTAATAAACTATATCATCGCTTGCTAACCAATGTTAAGTAAAGGAATGCTTAATAAGTACAGTGTCATCTGATCTAACTGGTTGTCCTTCCATTTCAAATCTAATTTTTGGATCTGAATGTTCAAATTTCCATACTGTATTAAATACATCACTTTCTATTGCACAAACTTCCTATTTTCTAGATATCTTTGCACATCTTGTTGGTGTTTATGGAAGTGAATGAAGATAAAATGTTTTATTATTAGATATTCTCGGATTTGCTACAATTCTGAAATGTTATCCGTAATGCAATACATCATCACCATAATAATTTGGTTCTTTTGTATAAGGAATTATAACAAACACTGATCTTACTGTTGGTTGTTATGCTTATGCAGTTGTAACATTGTATGCTTCTTCTGCTATTTTCAATCTCTCTTGAATATCTATTGAAAGAAATCCTTAAGTTTTCAAATTTTAAAGCATCAAATGAAATCCAAAATGAATGTAATCATCCTAAGGATATGATAAAGATGCCAATCTTAAACTGAAATTCGTCTTTGTATCTTTCACTATGCTTGCCAGTTATCCATTTTGTCTATTTTTCAAATAGTCTTTCTTCCTATATAATTTATAAGCAATTAATTACTTTGTTTCATCTAACTCCCATTCTTCAAACCAATTACCAATACGAGTCTAAAACTTGTATTTATGATCAACGTTATAATTGTGCATTAATTATTTATTTTTATTTTTATGAAAACAATTAAAATATGTCAATGGAATACATTAGCTGATACACTTTCAGATGCATTCCCACTTGTAGATAAACAATACCTAACTTGGAATCATAGATCCCAATTAATTACTTAATATTTAAAAAATCATCTTTGTGATATTTATTGTTTTGAAGAAGTTGATCACCCAGAATTTTTTGAGTCATTACTTCAAGATTACTATTTTATTTTTTAAAAAAAATAACATAACAATGATGGAATTTTAATTGCTTACAGAAAAGAATTGAAATTATAATCAGTCAATATTCTGCCGTTTATAGAAAACAATAAAGTTTCTAATTAGTTCTTCATCAAAGTTGACTTTTAGGATTTTATTTTGATTGCAACCCATCTTAAAGCCAAAGCAGATAATGAAAAAATTAGAAAAGTTTAATTAGAATAATTAAATAAATAATTGAATGAGAATAAGATTATATTATGTGGAGATTTCAACACATAACCTTAATTAGAAGCAGTTTCTAGCTTTATTGAATTATCTGGAATGAAGTGTACTAATACTACTGTTCCAACCACCTCTAAAAATAGAGGGAAATTAGAAACAAATATTAAAGACTACATATTCTATAGAGGGGTATAATTAATACAGAGCCAAGTAGGTCCAAAAGAAGGTGTATAATTGAATGAAAATGGTTTGCCTAGTGTAGACTTTCCATCTGATCATATCTTCTTAATAGGAGAGTTCAATATTTGATATAGATTGAATATTAAATGAAAAAAATAAATAAGATTAATTTAATATAAATGTACTTTGAACAAGAATGTCGAAAATTTTTAAGACCAAGAAGATTAGAATATTAAATGTTTGATTTAGGTAGGAATTAAGAATATTTCAAGGTCCTGAAAGATTGCCTCTTACAAATGGAACACTATTTAAACATGAAATTACAATAATGAATCGTTAGGGTCATCAATTAAAGTGTTCTTTTTTTGAGATAAACCCAATAAGTGATTGTTGTATAATTTATTGTCATGGTTTTAATGGTTGTCGTGTAGAAGGAGTAAAATATGCTCATGTTGCGGCTTAATATAATCTAAATTTTTGTAGTTTTGATTTTCAAGGATGTGGTCATAGTTAAGGAGATCTTATTACTTTTGGGTATGTTTGCATATTTAAATAGCCATTTAGAACAAAATGATATAACATGCATTATTATGGATATAAAAAAGAGATTCCAATAAAACTAATTCATTTTATGGGGAAGATCTTTAGGAGCGACTACAATCTAATTAAAGAAACAACCTTATGTAAGTGGTTATGTATTGGATTCATGCTTCACTGATCTAAATAAGGCATGTGTAAGAATGATGTAAAAGTCAACATCATTACCAAAATTGATAATCAAAAGTGTTTTATATTTACTAAAGGGTATATTTAAATTTATTAATCTTTTTAGGGAAAATAGAATCATAAGGAAATTTTAAATTTGATGACATTAAAATTTAAAGGGCTGATTCAAGTGTTCCAACTCTTTATATATGTAGTGATTAAGATACATTAATTAAATCTAAAAATACCATTGGATTATATCAATAACATAATGGTTTAAGAGATCTTATTAAAATTTCAGGTGAACATAATGATTCTAGAAATCTTTAGCTGATAAATTAAATATGTAGTTGGTGTAAAGAGCGATTTCACATAAATCGATAATATTCTTGTCATGAATCTTCACCTTTAGAAATTCGAAAAAAATATTAACATTTGGCAGGTAGGAATAGTCTAATAAGAACACCCTCAGATATAATAAATAAATATGAGTTAAACAGATAAAATTTAAATCATTGTTAAACCTAATCAACTTCTGTACTTAAATACAACAATTAACACATAATCCAACCAAAAATATTACACTTTTAAGAATCTCCTTAAAAATTTGTAGGTTAATAAACTAAAATCCTTAGATAATAAATGAGCTAAGAGATTGGCAATACTAACAAATTTATTCGAAAACCAATATTTGATTGAAATTAATTAATTATATATATTTTATTATTATTCATAGTTTTGGTTTCTCTACAATAGGAAGTCTTGATAAATGTTATAACACAGCATGATTGGAAAGATGTCCTGCTTCAAAAAAACTATCGGTTCCATCTTTTCCATTAAGTTTTTCCAAAATTTCCTTTCCTCCTGGATGTTATTCTGAGAACTCGGTTAAATCATACCATTTTCCGAATAGTTAAACAATTATTTATTGCTTTTAATCATTCATTAATTTAATAAATATTATCAGATTTTAGAATAATTAATTATTTAAATTTCAAGTTCACATTCAAATTTATTATATTTTATCGTTCTTATAAAAAGATGTATCACAAAATAAATATTATTATTAATAAATCTATTAAAAATTAAAAAAATTGTCTTATATCTTATTTAAATATATTTTTCACCATAAGTTATTGTCAATTATTTGATTAACTTATTCAATAGAAATAGTTAATTTATTTCTTTTTTTTAATACTTCTACATTTCTATAACTTAAATGATTAGTTATTATCATAATATCATAATAATCCTTCATAATTTACTTAAAAGCTTATTTAATCCAAATTTATCAAACTTTAATATTTTTATACAACTCTATAGAGTTTCAAATTAAAATCAAAATGAATAAATGCCTCTTAAAAATAATCGAAATCTTTTCATAAATCATAACATAATAAGAAAAAAATCAGTCTGCTTTCCCCTAGGAATTAATTTTCATCTTAAACATTTAATAACGATAAATAGCTCTGGCATATATTTATGAATCTTAAGACTTTACATATGCAAATATTTTTGTAACCTTTGCAAGACCATATATTTATTTTACTTCATCAATTTTAGGCTCATATATCACGCTCATAATCATCTTTTTAAATATGTTAAATTTTATACCTTTACTTAATTTAAAGTACACTGAAATAATTGTTTAGTTTTTCAAATGTGGCATGCTTAACTTTTTTTTGAAATAACATCTGGTCCGTTACAATTAATACTTTAAATCTTAATTATCATAATAATACTCTTTAACTCGCTTATACTTGAAGGAACATTAGTCATACTCAATATTGTGTTTATGATACTATTTAAATATACTTCTTCATAATTAGCTATTCAAATAACTGCTTTTTGTATAATTATATTTTAGATGATTAATTTAATTCTTGGATAACCATCCATTTCAATAAATAACAAAGCTGTTTTTTTTAAGGATTAATATTTTTTCTTTATACTTCGGAATAATAAAGAATTTTAATTTTATGAGTAATACATCAGTAGAATTGATTTTGATTCCCATAGTTTTTAGTATATTATTGAGAATATATTAAGAACTACTTCAAATATAAAAGTATAAATATTAAAAAGGACATCCTATTTCAATCAATTAAGTATTATATTATGTCAAAAATATTGATAACTTTTCTTATTTACAAATTTAGAAACCTTGAAAGTATTGAATATTAAATTATTAATTCAACTATTAAAATGGCTAAAAATTTAAATTATATTGTATATATAGATTTAAAATCATTAAAAATTGGTAACAACGTATGATTAAATTTAAAAATGAATCTAATTTTACAACAATGCTTAAAAAAATTAAGTATGATGCATAACTTTAAACTATTGTTTGAACAAAACATTAAAGTTTACTTTATAAATTAATTTTTCAACTTTAAACTTAGATTTCAACTCATCATTGATTAAAGAGAAAAAGAATTCTAATATAAGTCTCTTATTTTATAGTAAAAGAAAAAAGTAATTCGTAGACCATATTATATAAAATAATATATCTTTTATTACTTTTAATTTATTTTTGTTTTAGTAATTGGAAATGCAATATTAACTTATTAAGAATTTGGCGAATTGTTGACTAAATATCCAGAAACAGCTAAATTTTACAAAGCAGTTTCAGATTAATTGCTCCATTTTTAAATGAATTTGAAAAAGCTTAAATTTTATAAGAAATTAAAGATTCTCTAAATAGAACAGAAACCTTTCTATCTTAGAATGTTAATTTCGATAAGTAATTTTTTATGCTAATAAAAGTTTAATAATTTCTATAGAGTTCAAAAATTAATATTAGAAAATTTAAGAAGAAAATCTTTGTAATTTTCGACCAAATTATTTAAGTTAGAAATCCGCATCTATATGTCCATAAATTTATGGAGTAAAATATGGAAAAAGGTTTATTAGGGTTATTAATTTATATTTGTAATTTTATAAATACAAATTCATCTCTAAATAATTTTACAAAAAAACTTTAATCAAGCTATTTAGAATTGGAGGGTGCATTTTTAGTTTACTATATTATCAAAAACATAAACACTAACTTTCATTTAGATTTAAAGGCTTAGACTTTATCTTATATTGATAAAATCAATGTATAAATACTTTAAATTTATTAAATTAGGTGCATAATATTGTCATTCTTACGTTTTTATTCATTTTAATAATATTTACATAAACAATAATCAATAACAACTTAATTACAAATTATATCTGGCATAGAGATTTTCATACCTTATGCCTATTAAAACAATTATGTTAAACGATGGTTTCGAGAGAAATTTAAGGTAACTAATGCACATTTGAATTTTAAAATATTTATTTTAATGTAACAATTATTTAAAATTAAATTATATAATTCAAGATATTTATTAC
This sequence comes from Paramecium sexaurelia, assembly GCA_000733375.1. Lineage (NCBI taxonomy): Eukaryota > Ciliophora > Oligohymenophorea > Peniculida > Parameciidae > Paramecium > Paramecium sexaurelia. The sequence continues at coordinate 245,926 of JPFM01000061.1, forward strand.
AATAAAAGTTTGATATTTTTAATTTAAATATTTGGTTCTAAGTATAAACGTAGAAATTCACTTTCAAGCATGATCGATTTTCATAATGTGTAACATTTATTTCTAATTTTAGAATTACTAAGTAATTAATTAATCAATCATTTTTTATAATAATTAACACTTCTTATGCTATTTAATTATAATAAATTAGATACTTCAAATCTGTGAATATGAAAGAAGTTTTTCAAAAATTGACAAATTACTTGATAAGAGTCTACCTAAAAAACGAAGAAAACTAAGTAGTTTTTCCACCTTTAGTTATATTGCTCTTCAGAATCCAATAAGCTTTTTTAAGTCTGTCATACATCTATGGGTAAAACAATTACTACTATATTTATTTGATATCAATGTATGCCAGGCCCTAGTAAATTTTAATTTACTCAGAAATTCCTTAATACATCATCTTAATGCTCTGCGTCATTTATATATTTACATTACTAACAATAATTCCATACAATAAAATAATAGGGATATATGGATTATTATTACGTAGTAGTATGTTAAATTTCTTTTTTGAAATTTCCAAAGGATCCATCTAAATAATCCCTCATACATTATTGATTTTTATATCATTTTCGGAAACCTTGATTTTGTCCGGAACATTAAATGTAATAACCAAAAATTTTTTACATACTAGATTTACAAATTTAGATTTAATTGTAGTAATTTTAAATTATTTACTCATGATTTTCTATTCCTATGGATTATCTGATAACATAATTGTGATTTTAGCAATCATACTAAATTTATTAAGAATCATAAATTAATTGATATTTTCAAGCTTTAAAAATCTAATTACTAAAACAATACTCTTAACTATTAAAATTATGACATTTATTTTTAGTTGCTTTTGGTTGGCATCATTATAAATTAATTTATCTGCTGAAATTGTAATTATACCATTAATTTACAAATTGATCTACAGTTATTACTAAAATTAATTAAGAAAAATTTTGTATAACAATTCTAAGAATATATCATGTCACATCATCAAAATATTAGTTTTTCTTGAAAATGTCGATGATGTACAACATTTAATTATATCCAAACCAAAGAAACCTAGAAATAGAATCATTTATTCAACATTATTAATGTGTTAAAACAAAAATTATTCTGCTTTTATAGAATTGAATAGTATTTAAGAAGATTAATTAAGTTTGATTGAAAGTTTTAAAAAAAAAGTTATTTTGTAAAAATGTATAAATAATATTCAACAGAATATTTATGGAACAAATAAGATCGATAATATTGCCCATACAATAAAATTATTTTAAAAGAGTGAAGAATAGAATTATTCAATCTAAAATGATATAGTAGAAATTATGTAAGATAAGATTTAATGTTTACAGCTGTTTATGTTGAATTAATCACATAGTTCATATGAAAAATATTATACAAAAATAAAAAAGATCATTTTATTTAAAGAAAAATTAGAAAGGCAATATAGGGAATATCCATGTGAAAAAACTTAAGGAATTCTAGGATTCTTTTATGGTGAAATTTTAAATGATTATATTTAGGCAAATTAATTATTTAATTTAATAGCTATTCAAGATGAAAAATTTAAGAAAATTACTTAAAATTAAGATATATTTTCTAATAAAATGATATATATAATTTTAAGGTTTGATGGAAAATTAATAATTAAAAGACCATCAAATGATGCTGCTTAATTTTTAAAATTAACAAATTAATAATTAAAGGGATTAGATTTATCTTATTTAATTCCTAATGGGGTTTCTGAATTTCATAACGAACTTGTGTTGAATTTCTTAAGTTAAGGAAAATCAAAATACATGAGGTAATTAAATTAAAGTTTAATTTATAATCATGAAATGTAATATATGAATTCAGTTGAATTATTATTTGATATTAACTTTGTTGAAGATTTAAATTTTATAGCTTTTCTCTAACCTCCAGCTAATTAAACTTTAAACCTTATATTAAATGAACAACATATAATTAGTTGTTTAAGTTTACAATTAATATAGGATTTAGGGATAACACAATAATATAAATAATATTTGGGTATCCATATAAAAAAGTTAATACCCAATTTTCCTAATAATTTTATTGATAAATAATAAATTGAAAATACAGAAATATTTGTTGAAAAATAAATTGATGAATAATCTTAAACATCAAGTCATCCTTTAGTTTACTTAACAACATTTAATTTACACTTTGGTTTTGTTGATGGAGTTCCTAAATATTATATAATATCTTTTGATTATTTTAAAAGATCTCCTTTTTATTTTTGTTAAAATTAATCAAATTCAATCTCTTTTATGAGTCCATTATTGAAATAGAAAAATAATCTATCAATAGGAATTATAAATGATGAAAGTACAATACATGTACCATATTAAGAAGATGAAGTGATGAGAAATCAATATATATATTAATTCAATCAAAATGATTTCTAATTTTTAGATAATACTCCAACTATATAAGGATAAAAGAAGTAAGAAACTAAGTTATTATCAACACTTGAATACACAAATATTAAAAGTGCAACTAAATAGAATGAGTTTTTATCAGTTGGTTAAAAATTCTTTTCAAAACCAAAAATTAAATTATCTATATCTAAGTAATTATCTGTAATTATTTATTAGTGTGGATCGAAATATAGTTTTGTAAGAGGCTTAATCTTCATAGGTATCAAGTTTAGAAGGTGCCAGAAATTCTAAATATTTTCGATAATTTGAAATGATTACAAAAATAAGAGATCTAAATAGCTTTTCTAAATTTCATCGAAGCTTTTTAGCTTCTATTGTAGTTTGTGTAGTATTTTAAATAATAATTCAAATTATTGTAATTATTTTAATAAATTTAGTAAATTCTTGAATTGAACATCAATCTAAAGGAACTTGTTTCAGATATAGATCTATTATAGATAAAAAACTTTGTTTTTTAACCTTTAGAAACCTTCCTATTAACAAGATGGACAATATTTAATTATAAATTGTTAAGTGATGCTGGAAAAATATCTAATTTGGAATATTCACAATTAATATAATTTCCTTTATCCAATTTAAATTTAGGTTATGATACTTTAGATGAAAATTTAAAGTAAGTTTTTAATAGACCATCATTATAAGAATTTCTTGAAAAAACTTATATAGATATATATGAATATATTACCACAAATCAAGGAGAGCTATATAATCTAAATTTAAGAAATAGTATAAGTATTTTAAAGAATTTTTAATATTCTTTCAAGATGGCTTATGAATTAGATGGAGGAATTGTTTCTGATAGTCCATATGTTTATTTCTAATATAAGAATTATTTAACAATAAAAAAATAATTCTCTGAATTAAATACAATTGTTTTAAATTAGACTTTGGAAAGATCTCTAAATATTCAATCTTAACTCTCTATCATTACTTTTATATGTTTAGGAGCTCTAATTATTTAATTTAGTTTTTCGGCCTTTTATTTTATTTAATTGTCAAAAATGGTAATGAAATATTTTTCGCTTACTTAATATTTATCAATTCAATATATTGAACTGGAAATAAATTATTTAAAAAAAATAATAGAAGGAGTGAATTAGGATTAAAATTTATTATTTAGATATTAATTTTGTTTGGAACATAAAGAATCTTTTTTAGATAATACAAACATTAGAATATATTAAAAGAAACGATCTATCAATTAACTTAGTATTCTTAATTTTTATGATATCTGCTATTATTTATTTTTCTTTACATTTCTCATACTAACAGCAGGGAATGCTACATTAACTTTTTATGAAGGTTGGAATTATTTAGAAAAATATCCAGAAACTGCTAAATTTTATAAGGAAGTATCTGATGTTGGTACTGATGTACCAACAATGTTTGCTTAAAGAGATGTTCTTTATAGTAGAAATGCAATAATTCCATATTTCTCACAACAAGAGAATGAAAACTTGCTTTAAGAAATAGTTGAATCATTAAACAGAACTTAATATTTTATTTAAGATGACTACAATTTCGATAAGTAAATATAGTATATATCATTATTAGATATGTTGTTTCTGATTCATTTAAAGATTTCTTTTTTTAAGTTTAAAACGATAATTTATGTGATTTTATACCAGAAGAATTGAAGAATACTTCCAGTAATATATGTCCTATTGTTATGAATTAAAATATGAAGAGAGGACTTTAAGCGTTATTAATTTACATTATAAATCATATAACAACAGACATGGAAATTAATCAATTTACTTCAAGAAGTCAAGCAAGTTATTTAGAATTAGAAGGTGCCTTTTTAGTATCAAATATAATTAAAGTTGTTAATGATTAATTTAATATAGATTTAATGGATGAAACTAGATATTTCATGAATTTAATAAATGTAAATTATTAAAATTTAATTTTTAGATACATAATATTATCATGTTTATAAGTCTACTATTTATGGGAATCTTAATTTTAACAAAAATTAAAAATAAGTTAATCGAAAAACTCCATATTGCATAGAGATTAATTTATATAATGCCATCAAAATCTATCATTTTAGATTCTAATTTAGAAAGAGCTCTCAGATCATTAATATAAGATTAATGAAAACTACTAAATTAATATTCAATTTGATTTTTATTATTTGTTAACTTTGATATTTATAAATTATGTCACAATTAATTTTAATTTAAAGTAAGATTATTCTAAGTTCCTTATCTATATAATGACATTACAAAAAGAAACATTTTAAATGTAAATTACAAATAATCTATTTTAAATATTAATTTTTTTGTAATTGTAATTACTAAAATATAAAAAATTCTATAGATAGTAATTAAATAGACTTGAAAATGAATATTATGAATTTTTTATTATTACTATATAAATTCAACTTAAAACTCAAGAAGTGAAGACTAATTATATTGTGTCATATTCAAATTCATCTCTTAAGGTATCACTTTTATCAATAATCAAAATATTTGGTAGATCAAAAATAACTTTAGTTTAATTTTTTGATTGAGAGCGAACAATTTTTAATTATTTATCATTACCTCCTAATAATTTAATTAATTTTTAAGATGCTGATAAACCTAATTTACATTCTTAAATTCTATTTGAATTTACATTAAATTCATTTAAACCAACTCCGTTATCAATTACTTTAAAATGAATATTATCTTTATAATTAGAAAGAACTATTAAAATTGATTTCTATCCCTCTGAATTATCATATTCATAAGATTGAATTGAATTGTAAATAATATTAAATAACAGTTATTTTAATCGTCTAAATAAATTATAAATAAATTTTACCTTAAATCTGTTGATATGAATTTATTTTATAACTTATCCATCAAATTTATCTTGATTTTTTTTTGTATAACTATATCATCAAATTGAAATTAATCAATTAGTAAAGAAACTGATTAAGTTATATCTACTTTTCTTATATCTGCTTTTTTTATATCAAATTTTTTTATATCGAATGGATCATCATTTACTGAAAAAACTTCAAAATAGTTAAAATTGTTTTGAGTATATTTCATACATTATAGTTACAATTAATTCATAAATAAAGTTAATTAACAATTCTTTTATCCTTTTTCTGATACATCTAATAATATATCATCAACACTTTCTTTAATTGAAACAATTGAATTTGTCCTTTTTATTTATTATGAGGCTTATCTACTATTTTACATTTCATAATAGTTTTTTTATTTGATGACTCTTTGATGTAAATTTTAGATTAATTCAGCCTACTTTTAGAAAAATTTAATTGTTGATTTGATCTTTTAGATGTTTTTCAAATTTGTTTTTATTTATCTAACTTATTTTTCTAAATCTCTTAGGATTATAGCTACCATCTAAGTTTGAACTCCACATATTTCCTTTAATAAAAATTAATTTTACTTCTTAAAAATAACTAACTTAAATATAAAAATTGTAAATTTATTTTTATCCATAATATTTTCCATATAAAATTCTTCTATTTCTTAAATTTGATACATCAAGAGAACCTTAGACTAATTAAATAATTGATATCCCAGATATGGATTTCTGAATAAAAGCATCCATCATAACTATTGATTAATCTATATTTGGAGAACTAAAAACCAAATTTTCTTCTAATCCTCTTTGATAATTTATATCATTAAATTTTTATGCATTCACATTTTAATTAATCCAATCAAAAAGACTATCTTATCTTTTATCAAGATTATTTGATTCATACAATAAGACATTTAATTCGTTACTTATTTTAATCTCTTTCAATAAACAAACTATTGAACATTTATTATCTTAAAGAAATTTGCAAATTTAATAATTCTATTATGATTACTTTATCATATTTTCCAAATCATTTATGTTAAAATTAAATTTAATAATATAATCTTCGCTCTATTCTATAAATTGATTCCATAAGAACTTTTAAGTTGGAGGTTGAATATTCACTTAATTTGGTATCTGAGGATCAGAGGGTTCTGCTCTACTTATTGAATCTTATCCTTATTCATTATGTTTATTAAGTATTCTATTTAATGACCCATTTAAATTTGTATTCCTATAGAATTATGTATCCTTTTATTCTTTTTAAATTAGATTCATATTTTAACGATAATTTTGATATTAAATAAATACCATTATGATTATTAAATAAATACTTGATTCTATTTACTCTTCAGCATTATATATTAAAATTCCAATTAAGACTCCAAATTATGTAAAACATTTTACTAACTCTGTTACTTAATTAAACAATCTATAATTAGTCATGCCCATGTATTAACCATTGCTAAATCCTAAATTATATAACCAAAATATTGTCTATTCTTTCTTAATGTTTTTTATAAAAACAATTCTTAACAAAGCAATAAACCAAAAAAATAAAGGTGAAAAATCTAAACTATAATAAACCCATTTTCATACCTTAATTAATATCAAATACTTTCTTTTTCTCAAAAATTTTTGCAATCCCAGCAAAAATCAATAAGCCCAAGGCGAAATATTGTAATATATTCATATTTTACTGTAAATAAATTTCTAATCCAATTGAAAGTAGTGTTATGATATAATCTAATGATATATCTATTCGATTAAGAAGAGACTTTGCATCAATAATCATTAAATTAAATAATAATAAATTTATTTGAAACTTTTTGGTTCAAAAAGCTATATATGTCCAAAATACTTAAAAATATATCCTAAAAAACAACTATATTTATCATTTATTTCAAAATATTAATCTCTTTAAATTATATATTCAACTGAGAAAATGTTTAAATATTTAATTTTCAGAATTTATCATATATCTATGAAATTACTTATCAATATATAACATATTCTTGACATACTTTTTCATCCAATTGTATTAGTAATTACCCATATAAAAATTAAATTGCATTTTTCAAAATATTTTTATTATGGAGGAAAATAATTAAATGCAATTCAGTAAATAATTAAGTGATTTATATTATGAATGAGATTAGATATATTTAATAAATTAATTATTTTAATAATTAAATTAAAATTATTACACTAATAACTATTGATAAATAAGTATATGGTTTGATTTAATAATTTGTAAGAAATATTTTATTATGGAACAAATAATTTTAATATAATATATTGTGCTAAAAATACAATTGTTCTTCATACGATTTGCTTCTTTCTAATCATCCATAAACCATCATTATTTTATTTTAACTCGAAATTCACTTAATCTTATTTAGTTTTTCTTTAAAATAAATCAACAATATCAAATAATTCATCTTCACTTTTAATTTTTGATTTTACTTTTGGAAAATTTAATAACAATTTAAATTGCATGTCTAAATTAAAATAATAATAATACATTTTTCTGGATCTTAAGCTGAGTGTTATAATATAAAATCATCTCTTGAATAATTTTTGTCACTATAATAATAATTGATTTATTAGCCAATACCAAATGGATCTATCACTTCTTTTTATTATTTAACATTATTAGTATTGGTATCGGATTAGTTTTGTTATGTCTATTACTATTAATTTTAATTATTATCAACATCCTAAGATAATATTTTTATTGCTGCTTTTCTTGTTTATGATTAAATAGTTGTTATATTTATTTGGAATTCTTAAATTTCACTATAATATATTGATAATATTTCATTTCTTTTTGTTTATATTTTTAATTATTTTTATGATTAATTATTTTCTTCTACTCTTCCAGATAATAAACTACTTACGGTAGGTTCACATTTTTCAATATCAAGATAATTGTATTTAAAAAGTACTTCATCATTTTTTTCAATTAAAGTAGGATCATCTTTTATAATTGCAACAGGTAATTTAATAAATTCATTTAACTTAGTTGGAGGTTAACTTATATTTTATTTTGTATATTAAATTTCTTTAGTTTGATCTTAAGAAGTTTATATTGGTTTTGATTATAAATTATTAATTTTAATATTTGGTTTTTATTATTAGGATATTTATTGTTCTTTTAGATTTTAAGTCCCTTTAGTGAATGTTTTTTTCCATTCTTCTTGTTTATTTTTTATTTCTTCTTCTGGTGATTAAATTTTTAATTGCATTTTATTTGAGGGTTAAGATTTTTTTATAGGTATATCTTCAGAAGATGACTCTGATTCTGAAATTATTTATTTTATTTTTGGTTTAACTTAAGATTCATTTATTTGTAATGATTTTTATTAATATTAGCCAGGTCGAACAATTAAATTAGATTTTATTTCTTATGTCTTTAAATTTTAGTTCTAAACTATTTGTATTTGAGGTTTTTATTAAACTTTATTAGATTCTTCTTCACTACTATTATCTTAGATCTAAATAAAATTAATTTATTAATTTACTTAATTTGTTTGCTTCTATCTTACTTTTAAATCTTTTTAGATTGTTTTTTTTGTTTATCCAATTCCTTCAACAACTCTAAAATATTTAACAAATTATACTAAATAATTTCACCATTTATTATGAGATTTTCTATAAGTTAATCATTTAAGGCTCTAAATCCCTCAATTAAAATTTATGGTGATTTTAAATGGCATGTTTTTGATAAATAATTGCATAGATCCTCTACTGTATAATTAGGCTTGCTGTATAACAGAATATTTTCAGTTGTATTATTCTAATAATGGATAATTAATTTAAGTCTCATAATAATTTTATATAAAAATTATAGTATAAATTTAATATCAAATTTTTTATGTCTTTTTTTGTATATTTTTTATAATTGTTTAAAGTTTAACTCTTTCTTAATCAGGATTCTCTATAACATCTGATTCTAATATACTCTCAATTTATGAACTAAATTCTTTATCAAAATCTTATTCCTTTTTTTTTTAATATTTATTTTCTGTATAACTTTAAAGTAATTCATTTTATTCAATAACTTATTAATACATATCTTAAAGTTTAGCAATCTCCTTTTGTTTCATCTATAATCTTTATTCATAATTTTCCATTATATCCTTTTCAGGAGTCTTATATGAATCTCTAAATGAATGAGATAAAGGTTTTTAATTTTATAACTAAAATCATTAATCATATATTTTACTTATTATTTATACATTTTAACTTATGTTTCTAATCTATTTATTTTTTCATGTTAAAATTATATACTTTACTATTACTGCTATTCTAAAATCTCCATCTACACGATATTTTAATTTAATTAATTAAGTTATTCTTATAAATCAGAATTTTCATTTTACAAAGATTTTATTTAAGAAATTTGAGTTTCAATTTATTATTATTATCTTCGCTTATTCTCTGATAATTAATTAATCTTTAACTCTAAATTTTTTATTTCTTCCTAAAAATTATATTCAAACTAATAAAATTATCTATCAACCTATTATTTTTCCTATTATAACTCTCTATATTATAAATCTTTAGATTATTATATTATATTAGATTAAGCTAATTATTCTTATAAATCTTAAACTTAAAGTTCTTAAGCTTTAACTGTTGATGTTATTTAAATAACTTCCTATTCTAATTATTTAACAAGTGATTTTTAATATCTTAGTTCTTTGTTTGAAGTTTCTATTGCTGCTAAATTCGAATTGTTAACTTAATCAATTTGATCTTACAAACCTTCATTTATAATTTTCATTTTTTCTATTTCTCTATTGAATTTTTTCTTTTCTTACTGATGATTTTAAATTTATTCAATATAATCTTCAATTATTTATTTTTAATTATTAGCTAATTCTTCCTATTCTTAATATTTAATTTAATTTTATTTATTCATTTCTGTTTATTCTTCAATCAATTGCTTTAAATTCTCAAATTCCTCTTGGTAATCTTCCAATTATTTTTTAAAACGCTATTCCATAGATTTTAAAGTTAATTAATAAGAATTCTTTTCTTTAATAGCCTAAAATTAATCTTGATCTTTATTATCAATTTATTATTATAAATCTTTAATTTATGATATTTATAAAATAATTTCTTAATTCTTTTAATTTATAGTTGTGTTAAGTTCTTTGATTAATTATTTCTATGCTAATAATTCTTCCTAAGCTTTATTTTAGTATTCTTCAAACTCTATTTGTAATGAAATTAACTAATCATTGTTTATTTATTTCATTTAGTTCTAATTTTTATTTTAAATTTCTTTAAATAAATTTTAGAATCTCTCAAATTCTTCCTATTATTTAATGAATTATTCTTTATATTATTTATCCATCAGTGAAAGCTCTTAATTTTTCTAATTTAAAAATATGATTTCAGCTTAATATTTCTTCTCCATCTATAAATATTATTAATGATTAATTTCTAATTCTTAACCTTTATTCTCTAATTACATTAAGAAATTTTCTTTTGTTTGTTATGATTCTAAATTAGATGATTTAATATATACCATCTTCTAAATCTTTATTTTATTAAATAAGTAATTTTAATTCATCATCCTACTACTTTATTGTTTATTTCAATTAAGCAATCTCAAGGTAGAATTATTTCATATTTTTATTTTCATTCGTATTCTTATCCTATTATTTTTTTGTTAATTCTTATAGTTCATAACATTCTAAATAATTATTTAATTAGATATACAAATATCTTTATCTTTTAATTAATTATTTAACAGCACAATTTTATTCTTTAGTTGTTATATTTCTTACTTTAGTTGCCCAATTTCACTCTCCTAATGTTATAAAGCAATTTATTGATCTTAAATTTTCTATTAAGTTGCTCTTGAAACAGAAGTTTTTTCTGGAGTTGTGTGATTAGATTCCTTCAGTTGAGAATGAATTTCATACATTTGCTCTAATGTTTCTTCGAGAAGCTATTTGATGAACTCTATTTGAAGACTTAAATATAAGTATTAAATAATACCCATCAATACCTGAAATCATTTATTCGAAATTCTCTAACAAATTAGTGAACAGTCCTTTTATTTATTGCATTAATTAATTTTTTATTATGGAATTCAATGTTATGCATTCAAGAATTCCCACATTAAAATGTATCATATAATCTAATAATAAATCAATTAGAAGCTGAAAGTTCCTTCTAGAGATATCGAAATCCTTTGAATGAATTTCATAACAAAAGTGAATCCAATTCATTCGAACATAAATAAAGTGATTTTCAATTACCTCTTAATTAATACATGTTTTTAGCCTCAACTCCAATATACCCCATCCTAGGTAATATTGAATAAACAATTATCAGGTGATCATAAATATGAAGTACCAGAATAATCAAATTAATTTCACAAAAACAATAATGAACTAGAATTAAATAAGAGTGACAAAGAAGCAGAATATAAGCTAAATCTAACTACTTTTGGATGTAAGAAGATATGCTAGATTGATTGTTTATTGGTTGAAAGGTATTTCAATCAAAAATATTGGGTATGGAAACATTCTATATTAAGATATTTTAAAATGCAAACCAAAGTTACAAACTTGATCAAAACAAAAAAAATAATGCTGATTGGCTTAAAGAAAGATTATAATATCGTTATAAAAATCAATTCTACGAAGTTTTTGTAGAGATGATAGATGGAATTCTTAATGAAGGATAATTGTTAATGAATGCTAGAAAAGAACCAATAAAATTAAATAATTAGAAAGTGTTTTAAAATTTAGAAAGATAAATTGCAAAAGGTGTAAAATAGGAAAAAACATTTGATTGCTTTCTTTTGGAGATTTAAAAATTGATTTCTGAATTTGTTTTTACTTACCTAAATTGATTTTATAATATTAATTTAATATTAGTTATATTAATAAATTAGTTTTTTATTATATAAATAAATATAAATGCTAAATTAGCATTATTGTGAAATTGACGATGATAGTAAGTCTTTATAAATAAATTCTTTAGTTTCGGATGCTACATCTTATGATGAATCTGTTTATAAGAGATGTATGACAGCTCCTCCAAGACCTTTAACTGATTTGGAGGAATTTAAGAGGTATATAAATAAAATTATTTGAAGATCAGAGGAATATGAGGCTCTTGAAAAAGCATATAGAAGCTAAAGTTAACTAATTTAGAGAGACTATTAAAAATACGATTTAGACAATCCAGAAGGATAACATAGTTGTAAAAAATTTCTATACCATCTTGAAAATATGTGTAAAGTATTTGATCAATTAATTCACAGGTGTATAAAGTAAACGCAGTTTCAAGGGATTATAGAGACACATTTTCAAAAGCTTATAAAATATTGTATACTGAAGGTGAATTGTGTTACTTGACTGAAATACTTGATAGTGCTTAAGAAGGTAATAAATTAAGAGATTGAAAATTTAGGTTTTCCTTATTTGTGGGTTAATTCTGAAAAATATGCATTTTCAACAGATGTTTTGGAAGCTGGAGTACGATTAGTGGAAGCGTTTTATAAAGTTCAACATGTCATTAGATATACATATTCTGGAACAGGATAAGAAAGTCCAGACTTCTCTTCTTCAAAGTTGAAAGCTGAAATTTAATTGTTGTTGGAGAATTTTGATATAATTTGGGTTAATTTTGAAAAAGTACCTAAAATAATTTAATGAAGTACTATGTAAAGGAATTGATGCAGATAGAAGCAGAAGCTAGACGATTTATACTAAAAGCAATTGAAATAGATAAAGAAATGATTTCTATAGAGGTACGAGAGAAATTGAAAGGGAGAATCCTTGTGACTTGTGATAATTATTTACAATAAAAAGCTGAAGTAACTCACATACTGAAGCTAGTTATGCAAAGTGATAGCACAAATTAATTCGGTCGCTAATGTTGAAGGTAAAGGAAGAGATGATCTTGGTGTAAATATCCTACTTGAAGCGGAAGGTATAACCAGAAGAGTCACTAGAGAGTAATCTTAAGCTGTTAGAAATCTTGCTGATAGCATAAAAATCAAGTAGACATTTTATAATAGTTTAGTTTCCAAAAGTTTAGAGAATAAATGAGAAGATATGAAGGTAATATTGAAATGGTGGATCCTTAATTAAAAAATAATTAAGAATTAGTAGATTTATTGGTCGAATACGAAACCTAATGGGAAAAAGGATTAAATTATTTATTGGATCCTAAGAGATACACATAATTAATGTTATTCTCTCATATTATAGAAACATCAGCTGAAAAATATCAACAATTTAAGGAATAATTAGAATGTAGGGATAGTGACATCTTTGTTGCAATACCATGCTTAATCATTTTGAAACATCTTGAAGATGAAGATCGTAACATTTGTCTTTACTTTTTACCTATGTTAAATGATAATTCCTCCAAACTTCATTAATCATTTATGATTTTAAAACAGGAATTCTAAATGTGGAGAAAATAACATTCAAAATCATTTGAATACTATAACATAATTGAAAAACTTCTATTAGGAATTCCCTAATAATAATTTTCTGAAGAGGAATCCAACTAAATTGAAAAAATTATGCAGAAAATTAAATTTCTTTCAATCGAACTATAAAGATACAATGCTATAGAATGGAATTCTTTTATTGATGCTGCAATTAATAATAATTGATTTATATAATTATAATCCTAATTAAATTGATAACGAAACTTAAATTATATGATATTTATATATTATATTGTTATTATTATTATTATTATTATTTTCTCATCTATCTAATTTTTTTGCAATGAATACTTTTTCAATCTCATTGAATACTTCATCAATTGATGGTTCTGTATTAATCTCAATGAGTCTTTCATCTTTTTTGAACATTTAAATTATTTAGTTTGTTTGGTTGTTTAATATTTCAACTTTTCTTGAAACGCTTGCTTAATCTTTTTTTGCTATGTTAAAATATATTATTCAATATTACCTACATCTGCAGCAATTCTTTTATCAAGTACTTCTTATGAACATGCAAAACAAATAATATATTTTAACTTAATAGGATTATTTGTTTATGCATACCAAGCATTTAAATTATCTTAATTTCTTGGAAATCCGTCTATAATAAATTTTCTCTAAAATAAATAATATAAAATAATTACAGCTTTTTATTAATTAATGGCTGCAAGTATTATTTTTACAACTATTTTTCCAGGAATAGGTTAATTATTCTTTTAACAATCTCTAATTGTTTATGAATCTTAAGTATTTTTTTTAATCTCATCTCTTATTAATAATTTAGTAGATAAATGTTAAAATCCAAATCTTTTAGATATTCTTGAAGATTAAACTTATTTTCCAGTTCCAGGAGCACCTATCAAACCTATTACAACTTTTCCTTTTGCTGGTCTTTAACCATTATTTGTTACTGCTAGTCCTCTATTTTTAAATTCTTTTTTAACATTTGAATAAACCACATCAACCAATTATTCAGAATTTATTACCTTTAATTTATCTAATTTTGATAATAAATTTTACTTTAATCTCTAAAAATTCCAAGAACAGGTTTAGTTTCAGAATGGAATGTATTCAATCTCTTTTTTATTGTTTCTTCATTATCATCTGCTCTTCCTGATGTTTTAGCCCTTTCCAAAAGTCTTTTTGTCATTTCCTCATCAGAACATTCAAAGTATAATAAACAATTAACATCTACTAAAGGAGCTAGAATTCTATTCCAAGAATCAATATTTTCTTAATTACGAGGAAATCCATCTAATAAATATTTTCCTTTAAATTATCTCCTTAATAATTCCTATCATCAAAATATATTTAAATACTTTTTTCATTAGTTTGACTACAAGATCAGATGGTACAAGTTTGCCTGATTCCATAATGGACTTTAGTTCTGCTTACATTGGACCTTCTTTCTTTTATTCTTCTCTTAATAAATCTCCTGTAGATAAATGAACATATTAAAATTCTTGCGAAATACGAGCACATTAAGTTCCTTTTCCTGAACCAGGTCCTCCCTATTTAAATATTAAGTTTTTTATTACTAAAACGAATAATACTTCAGGTCGTTTTAATGGTTAAACACCTTTATTTATTAATGATTTTTTAACATTCTCGTAAACTTCATCAGGTGAAGCCTCAGCACTGACTTTAACAACCATATTTTTCTTTTCAAAGTCTGCTACAACTGGTTAAGTTTCATTCATAAAAGTAGCAAATCTTTTTTTTATTGTTTCAGCATTATCATCCGCCCTTCCTGATGTTTCTCCTCTCTTTAAAAGCCTTTATTCCATTACTGCCTCTGAACATTCAAACATTAATAAGAATTTTGCATTAACAGAATCTCCGATAATCTTTGTCCAACTTTACCAATTATCCTATGACCTTGGAAATCCATCTAAAATATATCTTCCTGTATTTCCTAAAGATTCAATTTCCTCAAAGTTTAATAAATTTTATACTTTTTTTATAAGCTTTACTAATGTATCTGAAGGAACTAATTTACCTTCCTTCATGATATTTTCCAATTCTTCTGCATCAGGTCCACCTAATGTTAAGAAAATTATTCTACCTTTCTATCTTTCAGCTCTAAGTAAATCTCCTGTGCTAATGTGCAAAAAACAAAAGTCTTTAACCATTTTTTCGCATTATGTACCCTTACCTGATCCAGGACCTCCCTATAATGATTTTATTAAAAATATATACTAAAACGAAAATAACTTCAGCCTTAGGACCGCTTTGAGGAATATTAACATCCGCACTCTATTTTATATATTGACAGTTTTACATTTGAAGAAGAACAACCCATTAAAGATATTTATTTTAATATGAAATTATTTAATTAAATTTCATTTATACTTATAACTATTATTATACTGAATTTTTCATTCGTTTTCAAATAAAATTTTGTATGGACTATTATATTGGACACTTATATATTATTTAGATTAAACACCTACAAACTTTCTCATTTAAGCTTTTTTTTTATTTTAAATTGAATTTTCTCTCTAATATCATTTAACTATTCATAACTTTTTTTTTAATCATTATCATTAAATAATTAAATTAAGTTCATGGTTGTTAATTTCGAAATTTCTTTTTCACTTCAATTTGATGAGAATTAAAAATAGTTATAGAGTTTGATTTTTCTTTTATAATGTATTTATTCAATATTATGAATATTTCACCATTCAAGGAAGGGATCATCTGCAGGTTTAAGGGCTGGACTTTAAGTATCGGATTCTGGATATGATGAGAAATTAGATGTGTCATTAGGTGCTCTTATGTGATTGTTTTAATGATATACTTAACAACTGGTTTATAAGGAACAGGCAATTTCTTTTATGTTAATAAATTCCAATCTAGATTTCCAAACCATCTATGACTTTTTATATCAACAGCCCCTAATTAATATATTTTTAAATCAGTTACCATTCTTTAAATTACCATATCTTTTCGATAAATCTGCAACTAATAGATGTTTGACTAAGGACTTAGCATTTCTATGTTATTCTTACAGAATACTTATCAAAAGATTTTGGAAACTTAACCTTTCCTTTAAGAATTTTTTGGTAAATTGCCATAGGATCTTCATCAGAAAAGGGATCAATTCCTGCATTCATTTCATAAATCAATATGCCCAATGTCCACCAATCGACTGCTTTACCGTGTCCTTTATTCAATAAAATCTCAGGTGCCAAATATTCAGGGGTTCCACAAAGTGTATACGTTCTTCCTTCAACTACTTTAGCAAATCCGAAATCTGTTAACTTTAAGTATCCATCATCTGCTATTAATAAATTTTCAGGTTTTAAATCTCTATAAACAATATTTTTTGAATGAAGGTATTCAAAAATTAAAGCAACTTAAGATGCATAAAAACTATGTAAAGATTTATTATTTCTAATTACGCAGCATGCTATGTATCAAGTCTTCCTATGCTTCTCAAATAGGTAAATAATTCTCCTCCAGATACAAATTCTAAAACTAGATATAAATATCTAGGATCTTGGCAGAATCCTTCAAAATTAACCTAAGAGTCAATTAAACAAAATAATACGATAAAAGGATGCTGCAAATTGCCTAAAATGGTATTCTCATTAATAACATGATCAACTTATTTTAAACGTATTATTTCAGCTTTCTTCAAACTTTTTAAAGCTACATATTTATTTGTTTATTTGTTCCTTGCTAATTTAACTCTCCCAAAAGAACCTAACAAATTTAATTGGTAATGAAGTACCTGTTCCAAGAGTTTGAAATACTTCATAATCTGTTAACTTCAGCTTTTTAGGTTTCGCAAGAGATGTACTCATAAAAAGTCAAGATTTATATAATAAATTAAATATACACATATATAAATTATTATTAGTATTAAAACTGAACTCAATCATCATAGAAATACTAAGAAAAATTTTAATGAATGCGTCTTATTATACATAATAATATAAATCATTAATGTAAAATTCCAATAATGTCTGAATCTCTAAAAATGAAATACTCTTATTCTGCCAACTTGATTTTCTATCCTCCATAATCTGGAAGTAAAACAACATCACCAGGTTTGACTAATGTTGGTATAACATTTCCTTTTGAATCCAATGATCCTGGACCAGCCTGAAAATTTCTAGAATAAAATTATTACTTCGACAACTTTTCCAATTGCTTATTTTTCATTTGAAGTTTATAATAAGATTCCTGAAGCTGTCTTTGTGACAGGTTCATACTTTTAGATTAAAACTCTGTTGAGGAGAGGTGCCAATTTCTTGAATGTTGATGCCATTAAATTAAATAATTATCAGAATTAAATTTTTAAGTACCCAGATAAAAATACTATTTTAGAATTTGCTAGAAAATTTGATCTCTTTGATATCATATATCATCACTAATTCTATATCATATTTGTATTTAATATTGTATTCTATTACTATATCTATATTATATTGATATTTATTTATTTTATCAACCATCTCTTTAATCTCCAAAAGTTTCTTATGGTTCTTCCTCTCCTTAACGTCCTGATTGTTATTATTTCTTTTTGATTCCTGATACAACATCATCAATTCTCAATAACATACAAGCTGATTCAATAGCAGTTTTAAAAACTTGTCTAAAAAAGTAAATATTTATGTTACTTTTTTACTGATAAAGGTTCCCAAACATTGATGTCATTCATTTTTGCAATTTTACCTGTGTTACCATCAACTCCAAAAAATAGACCTCCAGCTTCACTATGTTTAGCTCTTAATTCTGTCAAGATTCTCACAGTGTCTGCTCCACAATTAGCTGAAAGAGTTCTAGGAATGATTTCCAAAGCATAAGCAACTATGGAATACATAAATAGTGATATAATACCTGCTTTGTAAGGTAATTGACCTAATCCTTCAACTTTATTGGCTTTTTCTAATAATCTAGCACTAACTTCCATTTCTACAGCTCCACCTCCAGGTAATAATTTTGGATCTTAATATATATTTTTTGCAACTGCCAAACAATCATGTAAATTTCTTTCCTTTTTAATTTAATTATAATTAAATACCATTTCATTTAAAACATCTTTTGATGCTCCTCTTAAAATAATAGAACAGGCAGTAGGATTTTAGCAATCTACAAAGAAGGCAAAATAATCATCTCCTATTTTTTTTACTTCAAATGTTCCACACAATGTACCAACATCTGTTTCTTATAATTCTTCTGGTCTATTTACAATGGTAGCACCTGAAACTCTTGCAATTCTTGTATTGTCTGTTTTCCTTACTCTTCTTATGACAGAAACATTTCCTTTTAATAAAAAGTGTTATGCTAAGTCTGAAACTCCTTTTTCTGTAATCACAATATCAGGTTTATGTTTCAAAATGTCATTACACATAAGTGCAACTTCATTAATTTCTTATTAGAGAGCATCAGTCATGTCTGAATCTTTTGTCATTTCCATATTTGTCATTGATTCACCTTTCTTATATTCTAAGGTACAATCCAATAAAATAATTCTTGGATTTTTGATTTCTCTTCTCATTCTTGGATGAGTTACATCTTTATTAATCATTACTCCTTCAAGTACACAACTTTCTTCAAGAGTTCCTCCTGGAATTTTTTCTACTTTTGCATATCTCTTAATTTCTAAATTCAATTTATTAACATTTCCTCCTCTAAGAACTATTCTGGTTGCTTATAATGAGAGATCACTAATTAAT
>JPFM01000061.1:265447-412161 GCA_000733375.1 Paramecium sexaurelia
GGATCAAGTAACATTTTTAACATAGATCTAGGTCCAAGAGTAGTTAAGACTATATCTGATACAGCTTTGGCTGCCTAGATATTTCCTAATTGAGCTTTTCTACCCTATTCTCTCTTAGTGTTAGCATTCACCACAATCACTGGAGCTCCTTACATATATTTTTAAATATAAAAACTTTTAATGGATTTGATTATTTCTTTTATATTTATCAATTCATCTAGAAAATTGAAAAATTGTTATATAAATCAAATATCAAATCTGCTTTATAATATCCTCTAGACTATCTAATGCTTTTATAATTTCATCATTTAGTTAAGTAGATTCTGGGTCCACTTTAGTATTGGAGAAATCAATTAATTTAATTTAAAAATCGTTGTCATTTCTATAAATCAATAACAAAGAAGTTCCTTGCCAAGAAATCACTTGCTTACAATTATTAGTAATAAATTGCTTTAGGGATTCTATCTTATCTAAAGCTTACTATAAAATTTCTAAAATTTAAAAAATAACTTACTTTTTCTATTTGTTAAACTAAAAAAGGTTCTAAGAGACTCGATTAATTCTAATACAGTAATAGATCTACCCCAATGTTTATCTCTAAACATAACTAATTCATTGTTTTCTTAAATCTTCATTCCACAAATTCTTAGGCCTATTTTAGAAGAAGTTGAATCTTAGTAACGTTATATGTGAGATTATTTTTCAACTTTATAACCTAATTTCATATCAAGTATTCTTAAATTCAGAGAACTTCTGATCAAGTTTTCAAGTAGCAAATATTCTATGAAAGGTTTTTAGTATATATACTCTTATTGTTTGGATTATATCTCCTAGAAATTAGAGAATTAAGCCATTTTTATTAAGAGTTAATCGTTTCTTAATTTGATATTTCTTGATTTTATTCTAAAATTATGACTCCATTATATTGAGAAAAAAACTCTTAATAACCCTCTATATGCTAAATCCATTCATAAAAACTAAATATCTTTATAGAAATACTTTTATTCATTATTATTTTCAATCTAGGAGGATTTAGCTACAAATTCTCCATCATTAAGTTTAATAAATATAGAATGCCCAGAGATTTATTATTCGAAAAATGCTTATTGTAATTATTATTAGAAACTCATAAAAATAATATATAATCAAAATAAGAAATGTAAGATAAAATTACGTTTTATTAGTATTAATCAGAGATATTACAAATATAAAATACATCTAGTTTTAATCATAATTTTATTGAAATAGCCGATAATTTAAATATTTTTACTTCATTAATATTAAATGAATTTTATAATATTTTATTATTTTGAAACTAGATATCAAGTTATCTTGCTATTTTTAGTTTATTTTTATTTATATTTCAGGAGAATTAAAATTATTTCATCGAATTCTATTTATATTGTTTTTAATATTATTTTTCTAACTTTTAAATGAATTTGAATGTTTTGTTTATGAATTTACATTATAAATAAATTAAAATATATAATTCGAATACAACAGAATTATATGAGTGATTCATAAATTTTGAATAAATACAAAGATATAATTTATTATTATATGAGTGCCATTGAAAATATTAGATATCTTAAGATATAGAAAATAGGAGAGGGAGCCTATGGAATCATTTATAAAGCTAAAGATGTTTAAACTGAACAAATAGTAGCACTGAAGAAATTCAAGCTTAGTGTATTTATATGATATATTCAAAGGATAATGAAGGCATTCCTAGCTGTGCTCTTAGAGAAATCTCTATATTAAATTAACTTAATCATCCAAACATCATAAAGTAAAAGAAATTTAGGATTAAATTAGGTTGATATCTTAAATAATTATAAATAAGAAACTTCATTTGGTTATGAACTATTACGATATGAATTTGACAGAATATTTGAAGTTTAATCATGAAGAATATCATCTTAAAGTATATAAAACTTTAATTAATAAGAATATAATATATAAGATACTATTGGCAGTGGAATTTTTTCATAGTAGGAAAATTATTCATCGAGATCTATAACCAAACAATATAATTGTTAAGAATAACGAGCCTGTCATTATTGATTTTGGATTATCAAGGGCTTTCTCTCCCAACTTAACCCCAGGAGTAACTTAATTATGGTATCGTGCACCAGAATTGTTATAAAATTGCCATTCTTATGATTATGCGATTGATATGTGGTCTTTTGGATGTATTGTTGCTGAAATTGCACTTAATAAACCATTGTTTATGGGTTCCTCTGAAATACATCAACTCCTATTAATTAAGAATGATATAAATGGAGGTATTAACTTAACAGCGACCTTTTAGATGAATGGTTTAAACGCAATTCCCACTTAGCTTAATTCAATAATTTGTTTATTGACTTAATCAATGTATAAATTTCTTTATAATTTCTAGAAATTATTATAAATTGATCCAACAAAACGGATGACAAGTAAATAGGCCATATAACATGTATTTGTTTAACTTTTATTAGTTAGCCGTTCTTTTTGGATTAATTTGCATTTATTTACAACAAAGAATGATTTTAATGATTAAATAATAATGTGTTTTTATTATTTTATTATGACCAAAATTTATACTTTATTTCATTTTTTTATGTAATTTTACTTTATAGTTATTAAACGATACTTTCATTATTATTATCACAAAATCTATTCTATATAACATTAATAGTATTTATGATATACATTAATTCAGAAACTTAAAATATTTAAATTCAATCTCCTTTCTATTGTATGTTTGATTACTAAATCAAAGTTTCAATTATCAAAGATAAAATTGCAGTCAAGTCTTAAACTTATAGTAAATGATATTTAAGTCGTAATTATCCTCCACAAAATAAATTGCTAAATTGAAGCATCAAAAATATTTAAATAGCCATCACTATCATCACTATCGTTAGATTACTCTTATATTTTAGTTAATTTTCAAGATCAGAAACAAGTTATATAATATATCTATTAAAATGAATTTAAAATCTAATAAACAACCAAAATCTACAGAATATTTGAAGGCAAAAATCATATCAATTCATAAAAAAAAATAGTATAATTGCACTTTTTAATTTATAGATAGAGCAAGAAAGTATGAGTTTATCATTTTATATAATAATTATTTCTTTTGATTACTTTGAGATTAAGGTTTTAAACAAGTATTTTAAATATATATAAAATTATTATTAATAATAAATCAATGGAGTATTTCTTAACAAGATTTACAGTTTATGGAAACCCCTTTTATAATCTTAATGCAGGTAGAAATCATTCAGACTGGGAGAATCAATCGAGACTTAGAAAAGCTTTGAGTAGATTTTAATAATCAGAAGGTAATTGATTAAGTTGTAATGTAGAGGGACAAGCCTTACCTAAAAAGTTTACAGATTAATAAATAAATGGGATTAGATGGGGTTTACCAGTTGCTGGTCTTTTTGTAAATAATTTTGTTAATAATATAAAAGTTAGGCAGATTTATTGGAGATATTTATTGTGCATAAACTTCCATCTACATGAAGGGTATTTTAGCATTAGTAGGATTAACAATTTTTAATAAAATTGGAATGGATATCAAGAATGATAATGATATTTCTTATTGGACAACTAATTACCCCAAGTTACCATCAGATATTTAAAAGGCTCTAAGTCATGGAGATGCAAGATACACTGCAAGATGGATTGATTGAATTATAATTGGAAATATATATAAAAAAAATAAATAATAGAGAAATATTTGATGTATAATTTACTCAGAGTTAAACAGGCGTTCAAGTCGAATCGAAATAAACATATTTAAGGATCTGTAAATTAGAGAGAGACTAGTTACAGTTTTTATGATTAGAGGTAAGAATTTAGAATGTAAATTTGAAAGCAATAATTCGTTGAGTGTGACAAAAAGTAAAACCAATAACTCAAATACAATAAATACAATGAATAGGACAATAAATTCTTTTTGTGTTGGTGCAAAAAGGGAAAAATTGTAGAGTTATACAATAGAGATATAAAAAACTGTGGATGTTGATATTGGCAATAGATTTAGATCTGCTTTTAAAGAAAGTGCCAGACAAAATAGAAGACTTGTAAGTGCCTATTATATTATTTAAGAATACATCTTATGAATTAAAATAATAAAAACCTATATAACATAGTAAATCAGTCGTTTATGGCAATAAAGAAGAGGAAAATAATGATGATTAAAAACAAGAGTATAAATGTTTATAATTAGAAATTTTATTGTCATTTAGTAAGGATTGATTTAAGAACCTCATAAACCAATCATAAATTAGAATGAAGAATTATTTAAAATAAAGGAATAATTTAATGCATTAAATAAGAATTTAGAACCGGAAACTTTAGAAGTGGATGAATGGGATTATTAGGTAGATTATAAGAAATTAGAACTCAATGTATTCAGTTTAGAAGAATTAAGATATTTAGTTTAAGAATTTTAGAAAGAAGAGTATGAAAGAAACTATTTAACAATGGATAAAATTTTATTGAAAAACAAATTTTTTTAAAGGTTTGGGTAAGGAATTAGAATAGGAATAATGGAAAAAGCATCAATGGAAATTCATGATGTGGGAAAAGTTATTTTATAATTAGGAGCTAACAGCAATAATTTGTATGTTATACTAAGAGGTTCTTGCTAGCAAACATTAACGATGGATATACAATTAGAAGATTACGAGTATTTGACAGTTTAATCTTATTTTGATGGTTAAGATTTATCAGAAATCAATTTATTATAACTAAATAATAGTAGAGGATATTCTGTGAATAAATATATAGATATGGTTGAAGGAATAAAGGAGCATCCTAAATTGAAAGGTAATCTTGTTTAGTATTTAAAGATCTTTTAAAAAACGAAAGAACGAAATTAATAACAAGTCATATATCTTGTGCCGAATAAACTTATTTATTAAGAATGGATAATGATTAATTCTAAAAGATTTTAAAGTAATCAATAGAAAAAGATAAAGAATTCAAGTTGAGTATACTTTCATAGATAAGATTTTTTTAACATACTTCAGCATCATAATTGTTGCATTTAGTAGCAGAATTGGGAATTCAAAATTATTTTTAAGGAGATTGTGTTGTAAGAAAAGGAGATTAATTGAATAGAGTTATTATTATAGCTTAAGGAGAGTTTGAAATTGTGGAGGAAATCTAGCTTTAAAGAGAAACAAGGAATTATTATTTAGAGAATAAATTAAAACCTTTAGTTCATAGAAGAATTATAGATCGCAATACAAAACCCGAAATAACAAGAGATTATCCTGATTAATCTTTTGATTTATCTTTGAATAACAATTAAAAATAATAGGTAGTAAGGAATTCAAAATGTTATCAATATTGTAATAAATAGATTAAAGGTTAAAATTTAATAAGTTATACTCATCTGCATGTTTTAAAAACTTTGAAAAAATGCGACGTCATTTGTGGTAGATCATTATTAATTTTATATGATAATGAATATGATTAAGAGTAAGCAAGTAATGCTAAGTAATTTTTATAATTTGATATAATTATAGATTAACAGTTGTTGTTAAGAGTGTACAAGGTAGTGTATTCTTTTTGGATGAAAAAAGATATTAAAATTTACCAGAAAGTTTATAAAACTAAATTTTAGCAGGATTGAGATCTATGAAAGAATTTGATGATTATGAAATAGATCATATAAGAAAACAAATAAAATCTTGGGAAAAATATAAATAAAATTTATATAAACAATTCATATTAGAAAAACGCAACAATACTTTTAAAATATACTGACAAATAAATTTTGTATTTTTAAATTTTGATATAATCTCTTGAATGAAACTTTTAATAAATAAATATATATGAGTCAATTTTAAGCTTTTTTTTATAGAATAGAATTTAATTTGTCTGCAATTTTGGAATCGAGCATTAAGTTTTGTTTAAGTTATTGTATGTCAATAGCTTAATTTTATTATTCAACAATTTCATCTTACTAATCTATTTCACTATAATCATATTTTTCTATTGCATTATTTAATTATTCTTCAAATTATTAGAATTCTGGATCTTCTATTTCTGTTTATTTTTTAGAAGGTCTTGTTGTTGATTATAAATCTAAGTCTTCAACTATTTAAACATTATCTGTAAAAATAACACCTTCAGCAGTTCTTTTAATCCATGGTGCTTCTGGTTTATTTTCAACAACAGTTGGCTATATTATTATAAATTAAATTATATTACACTAATAGTTTCAAGCAGTTTATCATCAAATTTAATATTCATTTCAGGAATCTCAACTGTTGGAAGACAGAATGATAATCTGATCTACAAGTTTTATTTATATTTCTTTAAAGGTAATTTTACCATTGGATATATTGAGCATAATCTATTATGTTAAGGAAAGATAATAAATTCTGTTAATTTGGAAAGTTCAGGAGATATCTCGCTTTTAGGATTTTAATCATCTTTCAACAATTCAATAAATATTGAAAGATGTTCCTAAATTTCTTACTAAGTTATGTTCTCATTTAGTTATTCTAAATAATCAAGTGCTTATTCAGTCTATCCTAATAACAAATGTATTGCAGATCTATTAAAATAGTATTCAAATAAATTATAAGTCCTATCATTAAACTCAAATTCTTCTAAAGCTTGTATTTTATACTCATTCTTCTTTTGATTCTAATTCAATTGTTCTAAAATATATTAATCTGAATCATTTATAGAACCTAACTCTTTCTTCTATTATTCTTCTTTAATTTTATACGACTCTCTTAATGCTTATTAAGCATTTTCATATTATTTTAAATAGAATAAAAACAATCCTTTATAAAACAAAATGTCTGATTTTTTGAATATCCTTCCCTCAGCTCCTTTTTTCAAAATTTGATTAGCACATTGAAGAGCCTCTTAAAATAAGTTTTGATCACCATTTGCAGTTGATGTATTCTTTAATTATTATAAGATATTCAAATCCACTATTGCATGGATCTCATTAGATTACTCAACAATCTTTTAAAGGTCAAGCATTGAACTATTCAATTCTTTAATTAAGATATAAGTTTTGGCTCTGAAATATAGAACTTATAAGCTTTTTTCTGAACTAATACTATTTGAATATGATTAAATAGCATCTTCATACGCTCCAATTTAAAAAAACAAATTTCCGATTAGAATGTCAGTTTAAGGATCATTCTATTTACATTCTTTATATTTTTAAGCATCATAATATGCACTTTTTCTGTCTCCCAAAAATAGAAATACTTTTGACCTGTTTAAATAAGCATCCATCAGTTTTTCATCAAGATTTATAGCTATTGTTAAATCGCTTATAGCAGATTCAAATGCATTTCTACAGGCCTATATCAAACCTCTTACATAAAAATGCTTTGCTACATGATCTTCTGACTTTTCTATTGCTTTGTCTAAATCAACGATTGATTCATCTAATCTCCCTTATGCGAATAAAACTATTCCTCTATAAAATAACAGATTAGATTGTTCATTAATTTTAACTGCCATATCCATATATTTAAGAGCATCATTTAAAAATTTATTCTTTTTTTCTATATCATCTTTAGGAATAAGGTAACTATAGAATTTAACCAAAGTTGTGGCTTTATAGAAATAAGGTTCCATTTTATTTGGCATTAATTTTTATGCTTTTAAAAAAAATCCTTAAGATTATTCAAACTAATTTGCAACAGCAGCAAGTATTCCTTCAGCTATTAATTTGTTATAAATTGAAGGTTTTTCAAGAGATGTTAATTAATTTAAATCATTAAGTGTTTTTTAATATTATGATTGACAAAAATACCCATATGCTCTATATTAGTATATAAGAGGTTTCAAGAAATCTGTAACCTAGTGTTTTGTTATGAGAGTTGTTAATGCATCAACACCATCATCAAATTTTCGTTTCATTAAAAATGTAGCTCCATCAGTAAAAATTTTAAATTTCTCTAAAATTTTTTCATCGACATCCAGATAATCTGCGCGACTTAATTGATAAAAGGCCTCATAAAAATCTCTTTGTTCAATTTTAATTTTTGCAATTTCATAGAGAGATTTAGAAACAGCTTTTTTAGAATTGTTATGTTTAATAGATTATTCATAAGCTAGAAAAGCCTCTTAAATTTGATCTAAAATTTATTGAAAAAATAATTTACTTCTTTTAGTACAGATGAAACCTTTTATGTAAAGTGCTTCAGAATCGCAATTATCTTCCTCTAAGACAGCTTCAATATCTTAAAGGGCTAAGTCATATTCCTTTAAATCAATGTATAAAAGAGTTCTTTTAACTAAAGCTTATCTAAAAGAGGAATCTTCACATTCAATTGCTTGAGTACAAGCTTGCACACTTTATTTTGTTAGATTCATATATCGGTAACAATCAGCTTATCCTATATATGCTATAGCCTTTTTTGGCTATATTTCAACTGCACTAGTGAAATCCTTCAAGGAACGATCAAATTATTTCATTTTCAACAATAATTTACCTCTATATATATAAGCATCAAAATATTTGTTAAATTATTTGATAGCAAGAGTTAACTATTATTTTATATTTAATTTAATACAGTATTTAATGCATCGTTTGGACAATTTGATTTCTTATATGCAATTGCTAATAAAATATATGCATTTCTTTTATAAAGTGGCTGTTATTGAATCAATTGTCTTAAATCAGATATAGCCTCTGAAAATTCAGATTTACTTAAATGGCAAAGTCCATTTAAATATCTTGCTTCAGGGTTATTACTAACTTGCAGAATTTCTTCAAAGAGTTTTTGAGCTTCTTCTGTTTTGCCCAAACTCAAAAGTTTCTTGCCTTCAATTATTTCTTAAGATTTGTCCGATGGCAATTTGTTGGCACGTGCTAAGATTGATTTTAGAATATATACCTTCGGCATCTGTGTAATCTTTACAGGA
Organism: Paramecium sexaurelia; assembly: GCA_000733375.1. Classification (NCBI taxonomy): domain Eukaryota; phylum Ciliophora; class Oligohymenophorea; order Peniculida; family Parameciidae; genus Paramecium; species Paramecium sexaurelia. The sequence goes on from JPFM01000061.1 coordinate 274,358, forward strand.
TAGATTGGACATATTGTAAAATTAAACACAAAACTCATCATTCTCGTTTTAAACGCTGTCATCTAAAAAAATATTTGTATATTTCAATTACAATGATCATAACTACCAGAATGTATATTTTTAGAGCGATTCCTTACAAAAGTATTTTATTTGATAAGTTTATTTGCCTAATACTTGGTTGATATATAATTATGTGTATCATTCAACACTTTTTTTGATGGTTTCTAATTTATGATTTAGATTTATTATACTTATATGACTTATTGCACCATTGATTTTGTCTTAGGTCTTTAGTAGCTCTCTGGTAGAAGATGGAAACTTACTTAATAAGCACTGGGAGGTAATTCTATATAATAGACTTAATGTTTACTTTTGACATTCTATTAACTTTTTAATTTTAGAATTTACGAATTTTAATCATTGTCTCTTGACTTTTGTCTGGTCTTGAATCTACTAAATGAATTACTTTCTCTTCCATTTTTCATTCTATCTATTGATATTATTATTATATTACTTCCAAATTTACTGTTAACTATTAATATAATTCAAAATATTCCATTCAGAGTAATATTTTTAATATATATATTTTTATATATATGTAAAATTAACATGGATAATTTATATCAACTACATAGGATATGGATTTCTTTAAATTAATTTCTATTTTTCGTATGATATCTCTAAAGAAGTTTTACTTTGATTATAAAATTAATTAAAAAATGGGATGCGGTTCAGCAAAACCCTCTGATGTTAATAACCCTTAATAAAGTAATATCTTATCTCCATATATGAGTCAATGACAAATCTCAATTACGTGTAACATCTCTAAATTTAGTAACTGAAAAGATTGGACAGATTTCATAAGATTATCATCTTTTGAAACCTTCCTTAGGAAAGGGTAATTTTTATCAAATCCAAAATCCTTAGGCGCTTATGGAGAAGTTCGAAAGGGAATTCACAAATTGACAAACTAAACTAGAGCTGTGAAAATCATCTCAAAAGAAAAGGCCAAAAAGGCTGATATAGAACGTTTGAAGGAAGAAGTTGATATCTTAAAGAGATTGGTATGTATTGTTCTTTGATTTAAGGATCATGCAAATATTATAAAGATCTATGAATTCTACCAAGATAATAAAAATATGTACATAGTTACAGAACTATGTACTGGAGGAGAGTTGTTCGACAAGATATAAGAATCTAGCTCATTCTCCGAACGAAAAGCAGCAGAAACTATGAAGCAGATCTTGAGTGCTGTAAATTACTTGCATAAAAGCAAAATTGTTCATCGGTACTTATTTGGTTGCAATTATTTCTAAAAAGTGATTTAAAGCCTGAAAATATTCTATATGAATCTTCTAAGTCTAATGCCTTACTCAAAATTGTAGATTTTGGAACCTCTCGCTTTTATGATCCAGAGGTTAAAATGGACTAAAAACTTGGAACTGTAATATCTTATTTATCCTAGCCTTATTATATTGCACCTGAAGTATTAGAAAGGAAATATGATGAAAAATGTGATATTTGGTCCTGTGGGGTTATTCTCTATATTCTACTCTCTGGAACTGCTCCCTTTAATGGAGATGATGATAATTTAATTATGGAAGCTGTCAAAAGGGGTTTCTATTCATTCGACACCGAAGAATGGAGATTAATCTCTGTTGAAGCCAAAAGATTGATTTCTAAAATGCTTGAAAGAGATCCCAAAAAAAGAATTTCTGCTGAATAAGCCTTATAAGATGATTGGATAACTACTTATGTGAAAAAGCCAGAAATTGATTTACCTTAATTAACTAGAGTTTTGAACAATATGAAAAATTTTAATGTTGAAAAGAAATTTTAAGAAGCTGCTCTTACATTTATGGTGAATTATTTAGCAACCAGTTAAGAGAAATAGGAATTGTTGACATAATTTTAAGCATTAGACTTGAACGGTGATGGAAGATTAAGTAGAGAAGAATTGATTATAGGTATCTGTTATCAAATATTAATACATAAATAGGTTATTCTAAAGTTATGAGTTATTCTGATGCTGAAATTGAAGTTGATAAATTAATGAAATAAATTGATTAAGATGGTAATGGAAGTATTGATTATTCTGGTATTTTATGCTTTATTCTATTTATTTTAGAATTTGTATTAGCTACTTTTAATAAGGTTAAATTAATAGAGGATAAAAGATTAGAATAAGCATTTAAACTATTTGATAAAGATGGAAGCGGCACAATTTCTATAGACGAAATCAAATAAATATTTGGTTAAAATTCTTAGGTATCAGAAAAAGTGTGGAAAGAACTTATTTAAGAGGTTGATCAAAATGGTGATGGATAAGTAAATTTTATTTTAATTAGATCGAATTTAAAGAATTCAAAGAAATCATTGTCAAATCTATTTAAAGTAGTAATGACACTGATATAAAGAAATGAATAATCTTTTATATATATTTATTATTTTAAAATAAGATTTCATTTTCAAATGTAATTTTAATTAAAATTAAATATATTCATACATGTTTTGTAATCCCAAAAAAAGAATTATATATTTTAACTATTATATATTTATATACTAGAATATTAATTGGTATATCATTTTTTATATTCTGCAAGTTTTTCCTCAAATTTAGTTTTCCATCTATTAAAGTAACTATCATTAGCTTCATTAATTGGATATTCAACAAAAGGCAATACTTCATTCAATTGATCTTATTATTCCATTTATTTAATAAATGGAATAGGTTTGAGTGTTTCAGCATATTTAACTTTTATATAACAATAAATAATACTTAGTTCTTTAGTAAGATTGATTTCTATATTATAAGAATCTTTAATAAAATTAATCTTTCTATGGACTTCTCTCAATTACAAATATTACAATTCAGCACAGAATCCATAAATTATGTTTTGAATAAACATTTGTAATAGTTCATCTCTGCTGGCTATTATTATTATAAATAAAATTACTTGGATAAATAAATAATTATTAAAGTCCATTGTATTGAGTTTAGAAATCGTAGTTACCCAAAAGCCATTAATGCATCTTAATCAAATTATTAATGTATTCAGATTAGGAAAGATTGGCAAAAGCATCAAAATTGAATTGTATGAAATTTTAAATATTATTACCGAAACTATTCCAAACATTGTCCTCCAATTAAAAATTGCGATCAACTTCAAAAATATTCATAGATGCAGCTATGCCTTAAATACTGAAACGACAGAATCTCAAGTATTCAACCAAACAAATATATTAAAATAAAGAAATGTTATCTACATCTCTTTTGAGATTAAATCTTTATCCACCACCTTAGGTTGATTTTCCATCAAAATTGGATACTTAATCCCTTTATATGGTTCTATGAGGAGAAGGGGTTTAATTTTATCTCATATTTTAAGCAGATTAAGATATAGAGAAATAGTCAGAAGCTTTGATTGATTCTGGTTTTGCATACAATTAATTTAATTTAGTTTCAAGTAAAGTGTATGGTTTAAATCCTTAAAAGAATTACTTTAACTTTTTATTATAACCTAATTAATGACTATATTATCCCATGAATGTATAAATAATTTTGTCTAATTATAACTTGAACTATAATCTCATGTTTTTACATAAAATTAATTCCAGTAAGAATTAAGTGATTTGAGATAACTCAAGAAAGAGCATATAGCTTTACTAATAACTTTGAATATGCTTAAGAGTGAGTCCAGTGACAGCTGTAAATTGTCGAAGGGACTAATATTACTGAGTTTAATCAATTTAAATAATCGCCGAATGTATCCGTTGCTCATGAGTAGTAAAAAATTCTAAAATTGATCGACATTATGTTTGATCATATGCTAATAATTCTCTAACCAATACAAGTACATGACACCACATTGAATGTTTATGATTGTATTGTCCATTTTCATTAGAATTATAAATTTATTCATCCGCAATAAATGTGAGTGATTTCAAATATCTAACATCTAATTTATTAGATACATTAGATGTAATAATGTCTATCCAACATTAGATGATTGATTAGAATATCTTTGAATTATTTTGATTTTTCAATGCTTCCAATTACAAATTTACAATATCATAAAATCCATCATTAGGCTTGTCTAGTAATTCTGGATTTGCTGGGAAGATATTTAATAATACTGATAGTATTGATGACAACTGTCCTATTTATTATTTACAATTAGGATCGTTGAAATCTATTTGCAATATAAAATACTAGAAAACTGGTACCAAATCTGATGGTTCTTGTAATTGGTCTTCCTTTACACTTTACAATACCAACAACATAGAATGGAAACATGTGAATAGTATTTATTTATATTTCCCTCTATATTCATTATTACAAACTAACTTCATTTCCAAAAGACGTTTGAAAAAAACAAATTGATGTTTACTCATTGTATTTAGTTTTTCATTTGTCATTAATGTAGTTTCTTTATTTTCATCTTGACTCTTAAACTTTTGAGCAACTTATTAGCTGTACCAACAAATTTAATTCAATATCTCAATTGCTGGAATCATTAACTCCTCATGAATTTTAGATGTATCCAATGCATAAATGCATTAACTTCCTTTCTATAAGAAATATAATCCAGCATTAAATGCATATTCTATTTCACTATATTAGATGTCTTGATAACCAAACAGTTTTACTACTCCTCCTTCAATAATATCCTTTCCTTTATTAGGGGAAAATATCGAATCTCCAAGTTCTACATCTTCATATAAATCTACTAAATAATTATCACTAAAAGGTGATCCTGACAAACCAATAGAAAAAAAGAATTATACAAATTAAGATAGTTGATTGAATGTTGATAATAATTAAGTAAACCATGAAGCCATGATATTAGATTTCTACTATGCTATTGGATTCCCACCAATATAATTCACAGTATTACTATCAATTTAAAAGTCACGTCCATAACTATAAATGTAATTAGATAAATAATTGAAAACTGTGTTGCTTTTAATAATTGGAATGCGTTTTAAAAATTTTGCAAATTCAATATGATCACTGAATTGAATCAATAATAGATACCATTCTCTAATAAAATGTTTTTAAAACATGAGTTTTATTAAATCACCAAAAGCTTTTGTTGTCTCTTTAGATTCTTATTTCATTTCATTGATGAGTAATTTTAAGAAATATTCTAACATTACTAATTCTTCAATTGCATCTAAAACACAATTCTCAATAACACATTATTCTATAGCTGATCCAGTCTCTCTTGTTATAAATAATTTAGCATTATTATTAGATAAAAATATTGTGAATTTTTCACATCGTTTATTTAAACAAATTTATACTTCTCTAAATAATTTAAGCATTAAAGAAGCATATGTAGTTCTACATTCTTTTGCAAAGGATTAATACCTTAATTAATTAACACATAAAACTTAATTTAAAAATACCAAAACCAACATAGGAATCCTATAATCTTATTCTAAATCCTCATCATAACCAAATACATTTTAGAATAATTCTAATATGTATTTTATTCCTGAACTTAAATTTGGATTTTATGATTTAAGAATATATTACATAAAAGATTAATTATTCTCTAAACTTATTATTAAGAATTCTAATATTTCTTATTTTTCTATTGAATAACATTTCTTATCTAATCTATTTAAAATTGTATGAAGACTCTAAAAAATTAAATGATGATAATGAATTCTTTTGTTTAGCAATTAATGTTCTTCAGTTTCTATTGTTGTTATACTCTATTCCAAATTATGATTAAGTAATGGCTTCGATAATAGACGTAAAGCACTTGTGAAAATCGTATTATATTGAGGTAGATTTCTATCCAAAATTTGACGATAATTTCTGAATTTCATGTCTTCATAAGTTTATTTGAAAGTTTGCTACTCCAAATCTTCAAAATCAGGAGGATCTTAACAATTACTATAAGGTTCACTTATTGTATTCAACAGTCCTAAAATAGAATGTATAAAGTTCAATTTTACTCTATTACTGACATAATTATTAATATCTTATTGATAAGTGCTAACTACTTGCTACAAAAAATATTATTCTTCTGAGAAAAACTAGTGTAGTTATTTAATTAGCTATAATGTATTGCTAAATGTTTCATCATAGATTGAATATAAATCAATAAGTGTATTCCAGCAATCAAGTAAGTTGATTAATAGAGAAGATACATGAAATTTTAATCTATCAAAATTTCTTACTTATTCAAATAATTTATTCTTAATTCCTATCATATTGATATTATTTGATAATTGTTTTTACCCAATGTCTTCAAAAAAGGAATCTGTCAAAGTAACATCTAAATTTGTTAATAAGAATTCAAGAATAACTTGACTATTAATATCATTCAATTGTTATTTGATCAAACTATGCAATTATGTTTCTTTATATTCTTTTATATGATAAAATAAAAACTTTTTCAAGATTATTTATAAGGTTAAATACATACTTGCCTAATATTCAATCGCGACATCCATTTTATCTTCCTCAAATTTTCTCCATTCTTACAATTAAAATTTTAAAAAAGTTTCTAGAGTGTTTTTAACAAATGTATGCTGTGATGATTAATAATAGTTGTTAATATTTTATTATTCAAATAATTGTAAAGGATTATCTTATCCAATTATTGTACTACATAATTATGAATAATTCAAATGAATCCTAATTACTTATTTAACTTTGAATTAATAAGAAGCTTAAAATTTCCTAGCAATATGAAACAATTCAAATAATGGATGATAAGATATTCCTTATTGTCTCTAAATCTATTACTCATTTGTTGTTAACTTATTGATTTCTTCAGCCATTTCCTTTTAAAGCATAGGATCTGAGAATATATAGTTAATTATCTACACTGCTTCTGAACCTATTGTTAATAAGTTATATATTAATTAAATAGCTTTTTCCTCTTCTTTATGAGTATCAATAATCAAATCTATCAATCTCGTACATTCTAATGTTACTTTAAGAATCTGTCTTTTTATATTATTAGAACTACATAATTAAGCTATCCGTTTAATGGAACTAGCTTATTTTTTAACTTCTCCTTTTATGAATTTAATAGCGAGCTTAAAGTTCTATACACTGACTCCTAGATTATCAATACCAATTGACAATGTCTTATTTTTTAATTTATTTTATTCGTTGTAATAATCCATTGAAGCTCGATTGCTTTTCCCTAAGAAATCTGATGATTTATATAAATCATTTGTAAGTTTTCCTTCTGAGAAGTCTCTAATCATATTGTGAAGGTTTTAAAATAGGTTATGATCATCTTACATCAAATCCAAAGTGTCAGGTTAATTTATCTTTCGAAAAACCTTCAATTTATTTAACCTAAAAAATATAATTTGTTCAGCTGAATCATTTTCTTTCACAAAATCGCAAAATAAGAACCAAAGTTATGGTAATTGTAATAGTGTTGAATATATTTTGGATAGTAATTAAACTTCATCATCATATTCATCTTCTTAATATTTCTTTTTATAATTTCTAATCCATTAATAAATACAAGTGCAAACACAACTCCAAAAATGTGTATTTATTGATGCATTTTCCAATACTCTAAGAACCTCTTCAAAATATCTTAAACTCATTTCGTAATCATTCTAATTTTAAACATCTTTTCCCTCTGACAATATTATAGCAATCTAAAATATCTTTTATATGTAATCTGGTTGCACTTATTTTATTGTCTCAATCTTGCTAATCCATAATGGAGGAGATTAATAATCTTCAAAATCAATCTCTCTTTATTAATATAAAGGTCTTATACATTAAGCTAAAACAAAAATAAAAGCAATTTTTTTATATTCTTCTTAAATCTTTGATGCTATTGGACTATATTCTTAGAATATTAGATGTTCGTTTTTATGAAATAATCCAAGAAATTGAGTTTATTTCATATTTTCTATTAATTTTGAAACTGGCTTGATGTATATATCTTCAAATCTATCCAATTTAAAATAACATTGTAAGATTGTAAATATTTCAAGAATTTGTGTTTATTCTGATACAAAATGTTGTAAGGTTTAAAAGGTGTATTCCTCTGAAAATTATTCTTATTTTAAATAAAAATTCAATGCTTGAGGAACACTTAAAAAAGAATTTGCCAATCCATCAATCAGACCTCTTTTTAACATATCATTCAATTATTTTGTAGGTTTTCCAATTTCTTCCTCATTTATTAAATTAACAAGCATTAACTTTAATCCAGCAACCAATTATGATCTTTATTCAGCATAATGATTAAAAAAAATATGCTAGAATTTTTTTATTTCATTTTCAAAAAATTTACTTTTTTCTGGCGCTTTTTATTTTCTTTAAAATTGATCATGCAATATCTTAACTCTTGATGTTTATAAACTATCTTTTAACACATAATAGACATCACTTTAAATTTTATTATCAAAACACTTTGATCTTATTTCTTAATCAAAAGGAGAATCTGATTAGAGTTAAACTTTATTATCAGAGAAGGAAAACCAATTTGATCCTTACAATATAATTTTATATAAAATTTAATCTTCTCCAAAAAGCTGTTAAATTTTAATTTCATCTCTACAATTCAAGATTTCCATAATTTTGTAAAAATCTCTGTTTTTTGGAAGGGGTAATTGCAGCTTTTATTAAGGCGGTTATGCTTAAGTTGGTGCTTGTTATTATTGAGAAACAGGTTAGACCTAAGGTTGAACTTAAGGTATTTATGTTTATTATTATTACGCTGTTTATTATAATGGCTACGCTTATTATTAAGGCTATTGGGAAGGCTATTATTATTAATTTGGTTACGATCCAATTTAGATATTATTTGAAGTAGTTTAAGTGTTGTTTGGCTATTAAGAAGTAGTTTATTTCATCCAATCTGATCCATTAGATTATTTTGGTTATTATTACTATTGTTATTATTATTGAGATTATTATTATTATGGTTATTAAGTTGTTTAATTAGATAGATTAGCAAATAAATTATTATTATTTTAAGGTTGTGTAGATTAAGCTTAATTTGATGTTTATGGTTATAATGGATTAGATATTGGGTTAGATGGTGCTGGAATCTATTAGTTAGTTTGCGAATTATTAGTTTACTATGGTTAGGAATTACTAGATTATTATCCAAATAATCCTCCTACATTTAGTCCTCCATTAGATGCTAATCCCTATCCAGTTCCTTAATTAGAATTAGTTCCTTGACCCAATGCTGTTGTAGAAGTATTATTAATCATTCCTAGACTCTAAGGATTTAATGCATTTTAAGTAGTTGTGTTTGGTTGATTAGACAATGTAGGTTAATTATTAGTATTGTTTACTGCAAATAAAGACATAGAATTATTATTTGCCTATGTTGGTTATGCACTTTAAGACTTTTATGAAAATAAATCTAAACCGCCTTATCCAGTTTGATTTGTTAAAGGTGCTGCATTTATAGGGTTGGAAAAAAGATTATTTGTTTATGCTTGTTGTTATGGTTATGAAGTTTACGCTGTTCCTGAAAATAAAGCATTTCCAGAAGTGCCTCCAAAAATATTTTAGTTAGGCACTGAATTTCCAAAAATATTAGAAGTTGAAGATGGTGCAGCTCCTTATTGAGCTCCGCCCAAATTGCCTTATAAATTAAAGCCAACTTACTAATTGGTTTAATTTTATGTCTATCCACTTGAATTAAAATTTAATGCTCCTCCTCCTTATACAGAGCCAAATAAATTACCTTATTGACCTTAAGTATTCCCAAAAGGTCCTTGTAAACTTAAAATACAAAAAATACACTTACTTATTTTAAGAGTTCATTTTGAATTATTTAAATTTATTATTGTAAAGTACAAAAGATAACACTTTCATATATAATTGTGCAAGAACCAGCGGGAACCAATATTCTAAAAAAGAGTTCTTAAATTTTCATGTCTAACATTTATTTACAATCAAACAATCTTTTCATTCTATAAGGCATTTCTTTTAAATCAAAGTTTCACTAAAACCCTATCCAGTAATTTACTTATAACTAATACATTTATTACTTATTTGCATCTTCAAATTCTGTTCTTATTAATGGAAACTTATAATTAATATCTCTAAGAAATTAATTAATCGATTATACATCTTTCGGACTATCTCATAGAAATTTTAAAATAAATCATTTGAGCAAAACTTTTATATCTCAATCCATTCACTTTCTTTATCTAAATCGAAATCTAATAGGATGAACTTTTCTTTTACTTTGAAAAATATTAACTACTAGCCGATAAATACCATAATAATACAAAAAACTTTCAAATAATTAAACTTTAATAAATTTTATTAAAAATGCATAATTTATTAATCATTTATCAAGTATATAGAATTATTTAATTCTATTATAAATTATAGGTTACTTTAATATGTATAATGAGAATAGTATACAAAAAATGTTAATATTTTTGAATGCTTGCTTTTCGCTCTTCAATTAACAATTAATTTATTTTGAAGTAAATTTTAGTTCAAAAATTTTAATACTGAAAAAGAAATTTAAAACTCAAACAATATATTAATTAATTTATTAAATTGTTAAGCAAGATAAACAATTTTTTCAAAATTCTGTATGAACATACGACCAACCATGAATATGAGAGGATGGTTCTAAATGTTCAGGCTGAAAAAGATTCTAATCAATTTGTTTACAAATCTTAATCTTTCTAGTTGGTTTAGGAAGATCCAATTCTTTATTTTTAACCTTTTACCAATCAACATCTTAAAAATAAGGATGTTATTTTATTTCCTTAGAATCACCTACTCCTGATCCTAATCTTTTAATTGGATTTCTTTAGAGAAGCTATAAAATACAAGATGAAAATTACTGATTTTATTAAATTTTTACCTTCAGGAGAAATATATGAAGGTATTTTAAGAACTGCGTTTTCAATATTATGAAAGAGCTGCTCTTTTTCATTATCATAATAAGGTGGCACTCCTACTAAAAGTTCATACATGACTACTCCAAGTAAATACCAATCTACAGCTTTTCCATGTCCTTATCTTTTAAGCATTTCAGGCGCTAAGTAAGCAACAGATCCACAAAATGATTTTGCTCCTTAACTAGCATCAAAGATTCCCTCTTTTGAAAGTCCAAAATCTGTTAGCATGGCATGTCCATCTTCATCAATTACTATGTTTTCTGGCTTAAGATCTCTATATATAATATCTCTCTAATGTAGATCTTCCAAAGCAAGAATCACTTCACAAATGTAATTTTTAACAAGATCTTCTGGCAATCTTTTTCTCTCTTCCAAAAGTTACCCCATGTCTCCACCTGGACAAAAATCTAAGATCATAATAAGTTTATCTGAAGTTTAAAATGCATATCTTAATTTGACAATAAAAGGATGAGATGTTACAGATAATACATTTCTTTCAGTTTAAGCATAACGAAACAAATTATGTTCTAAATTTATAAAAAATATTATATTACTTAATATCATGGTTTTATCTAAAACCTTCATAGCATATAATTAATTTTATCTTTTTACAAGATAAACTTGACCAAAACTACCTTTACCAATCAAACCTAATATCTAAAATTATGATAGAGATATATCTTCCTCTTCTTTCAAATTCTTACAAGATTCTGAGTAATTAGTTGAAAAAGTTGTTTATCTTTTTAATCCTTACATTTATGTTTTAAATTATTCAAGTTATTATAATTTACTTTACAATTATTATATTTTAGGAGATTACAATTATACATTATCCAAATTGTTATATGATTTACTTGCCTAAATTAAATTTTTTATTTATTTTATATTTTTTCTTTAAAACATTTTTAATATCGTTTCTGTTTATGTTGTTTAAATTTTAACTTCTTTACTTTGCTTTTCTATAGATATATATTGAAATATTTACTTTTTGATTGTTCTAAATAATCTTTAAAGATTTCAGCAATTTCTGAATCTTCTATATAGAAATCGGGATATTTTTACTCTAAATTTTACAATAAAATAAGATGCTCTTTTTAGAATAAATATTCCATAATAGACTTAAAATTAAACTTGCAAGCGTAATGGAGTGCAGAATTCCCATGAATGTCTTAATGATTAATATTAGCTCCAACATTAACCAACATTTAAAAAGTTTCCAATTTTCCACTAAGATAAATATAAATTTAGTACTAATATGCACTTAATAGTAATGGTGTCATTTTTTCTTCATTCTATACATCTATTTATATGTCTTTGTATAACAGAGCTTAAACAAGATGAAGGTTTCCATTTCTAGCAGCAAAATGAAGAGCGGTATTACCATTTTAATCTTTAGAAGAAATTGATGCTCGAAGGTCCGAATTTATTTTTACTTTAGGTGAAAGGTTTACTAAATTAATATTATATTATTACATATATTGTGAACTAGAGTAGGTTCAAGAAATTAGAGACACGCCCCAGCTCTATTACATTAACTTTCCTTTAGAAATTGTTCATTCAACTAAGTTTTTAATTTTTCTATTCCTTCTTATTTTGGACTTTTCGACTCTTCTGTATTTTTTTGAATCAAATATTCAGTTTGTTGTGACTAATCATCCAAAGTTTGTAGTTTGTTTAACTTTGGCATTTTAGAATTGAAAGGAAGATTTAAATTTTAATATGTAGACGTAGATCTATCCGAAAATAATCTCGGCTAGTGCTTTTTGGAAGCTAGCGGTATTTTTGGAGAAGGAAAATTGACTCTTGACTAAGGAGTGTGAAATTTATTGGATTTAGGACTTCTGTGTTCTTGGATTTGCTTTAACTTTGTTTGATATTCATAAAGGGTTAATTTGCGATGACCGTTCATCATTTCTATAGGTATTAAAATAAATTAAATTATTGTTTAAATATCATTTCATATGTTTGGATATAATAACTTTTAAAGAGCGGTAATAATTTTATATCTTAAAATTATTATTGCATATCAAATTATTACAATAATAAATCATATTTATATATTAAATGAATTAAATATAAATAATCATTTCGATTTTTAATGGCCCAAAACTATTTCATCTATAAAATTCAATTCAATAACTTAGCCTTCAATAAATATATATTTTATTTTTATCCTTTATTATAATAACGATTTATTATACTTAAATTGAAAACGCAAATTTTAGAAAAGAATAACTGTTTTTAAACTTTTTTTTTTCTTCATGTTTATTTATTTAATTCAAACCTTATAGATACAGTTTAATAAATAGACATTACTTACTTAATATTGATATCTTTTTGATTTACTTGATTTTGAAAAGAGATAATAAATAAAATAGATTTATTGAATATTAGTGAATTAGATTCATTTCTTGTTTGATAAAAAACTAAATATATAAGATTAGAAAAAGTGTTTGAATTAGCAAAGGAAACTAAGTATTTTAATTTATATAATAAAATATCTATATTTGCATAAATTTATGAATATAATAATAAAGATATAATTAGGTTGATAATAAATATTCAAAGAATTCAAATTTAGGCTTTTCTTAAGAAATTAAATTATTTTATTTAATGAAAGTAGTTCAAAATCCAACACAATATTTCTTCGAGCAATCAAATAATCCACCAACTGAATATTTATCTAAAATTAATGAATTTGTAGGCAAATTGCTAAATCAAAGATAATGCATTTTATGCAAAAATGATTACAATATGAAAGATAGGTTACCAAGAATTTTGATTCATTGTGGACACACTATTTGCACAGCTTGTCTTACTAATTTTTATAGGTAATTGACTATTATAATAACAAATTTAGAAATAGAAGAGTAAGATGCCCACTATGTTTAAAATTAATTAAACATCTTGATTCAGTTGATAGATTACCAGTAAAGGAATTATATAAAACTATAGATTAATCATACAATATTCACTAGAATGGCAGATGATATAAATAATAAGAGCAAATAACACGGAGGTACAGAAGTGATAGATCCGCAATAATATTTGTTTACCTAATTTCAATAATCTGCATTATAAGCCCAAAAAGCCCGTTAATAATAATAAAACGCATATCCTCAGGTGGATCCAGATTCAGGTTTGGAGTTTTGTGAGTTTCACAATGACAGAGTGAAACATTTCTTCTGTATGAAACATAAAGTGACATGTTGCAGAGTGTGTTCAGAGATGATTCATTAAAAGAAAGTATAAAAGCGATTATAATAAAACTAGGATTGTATTGTAGTGGATTTATATGAAATTGAAGATGTACCATAATTTTTGAAGGAAGCATACAAATTGAATGAAGAGAATGCATAATAGTAAAATTAAAGAAGAGAAGATATGGGATTTATTTAAGATGGAGAAGCAAGTAAATAGAAATTATAATTAGTTTTAGATGATGGTGAAAATTAATTTAATGATGATGATTTGGAAGATGAATTTGAAGGAAATAGTATTCAAAGCTTATGAATAATTCAAATATTAATAGTCATTTATATCTATAGTTTTGAATTTATTAAATTCTCCTTCGTTTTGATTCCTCAATAATATCAAATTTATAAATGGGATCATGATTGTTTTATTAATTGAGGTTTCTTTAATGATAAAATTAGTAATTATTTTAATACTAAGGTAATTCTTAATAACCTTAATTATATGAGTTTTCTATCATTACATGTCTTTGTTGTTGAGGAACACGAGATTCATTATAATGATAACGGTCTTATTATTGATTACTGTGAAGTTATCTTTAAAATCGTTATGGATTCTGATTTTATTGTATTTTAGGTTAGGGTTATCTATTTTGCTAATATTAATTGTAACAAAACATGGCTCTAATTTTATTGAATAATAAGTAATCCTTACCCCTTATCACTCATAAGTAAATTTTTAATAAAGGAATCAAGTAATGTATTTTATTGTGGCAGCTTTTCTAATTGGTACTCTTAATTAAAAGTTTGATTATTTACTGGATAGGTCTTACCAAGAGTTTTACACAGTCTCAATTATTAATATTTTTACATTTCATCATAAAGTTACATTCTTTCATCAATACATTAGGATTATCGAATTTTAGGATCTTAACAAAATATTTATGCTGTTTGCTTCATAACTAGTTTAAAATTGGAAAAATCATTTACATTCTTATTCATTCATTTTATCAAATTTTATTAATATTTTTATGGCTCATAAACTATCGTAAAATTGGGTATTTTGGTATGCTCCAAGAGGTAGAAAAGCAATTGCAGGTTCAGATCATTATGATGTAAACTTGAAAGAAATTGGAGAATTCAATACAGTAGAAGAATTTTATACATATTATTGTTTTTTAGGCAGACCAAGTGAAGTACTTGTTTAATACAATATATAGATTGAAATAGATAATAAAATTATGTTGTTTAGAAAAGGTCATAGACCAATGTGGGAAGAATGTTTAGAAGGAGGTACATGGATTATTCATTTTAAAAAAAGAGAAAATGAATTATTGAATAAGAAATGGGAAGCTTTACTATTGGGTATAAGTTCTTAAGATATTTTAAGCATGTATTGGCGAAGAATTTGATGATGACAATGTAATTGGTGTAGTATTATCAATTAGAGAAAGAAGAAATTTATTAGAAATTTGGTTAAAAGACAGAAAAGAAAGTGAAAAACTAAGAATAGGAGAAAAGTTAAGAGTAGCATTAGAAATGGATCCAAATAATCTTACATTTTTCTTTAAAGAACATAGCAAAAGTTTGAATGTATATTCTCAAATAATAAATTAGGATAAATCAACTATGAAAGGAGCAGAATCATACACTTTTGTGAAAACTCCATTAGAAACTCCTTAGACTGAACCGAAGGGATAACATCCAGATCTTGATCAATTTAAATTATGATTAATTATTTGCATAAATATATTGGTTACAAATTAAATCCACTTTCATTATACCTTATTCATTTTTCAAATGCGAAGTATCTTTATGAGTTTATTTTTTATGTCTTTGTGTAAATTATACTTTTATAAATTTTTAATTTAAATCTTATCAAGTTCATTTATTTTTAATTGTTTCAAATAAATTCTTAAAAATCTATAAATAAATTAAGAAAAATTTCCTAATTAATTTAATTCAAAATACCCATTTTTAATTTTTATAGAAAAAATGATTTTGGATTTACTTCTCTAAAATTGAAATTCAATTATTTAATTTAATTAATTGTTGATATAATTATCAAACGAAGAACAAAGTTAAGTGTAAATGAAATAGTTATAATTATTTGATAAAAATTCTGGTTTCCTAAATTTACAGTATAATATTTGATTCACATTTAATTTTGAAATAAGGTACATGTAAATATGCTTAAACTAAATTACTTAAATCATTAAAATATAATTCAAAAATTAATAGAAGAAAATATTCGCAATTTTTAATGTATATAAACTTGTTGCCTTTATTTCTGTTTAAGAAATAAAATATAATTAAATTTTGATAAAGCTTTTTCAATAAATTATTATCACAAATTAACGATTCATTTAAGAAAAGTATTGAATTTGTTAGAAGCTTGATGTAAAGGAGTTTAAAATAATAAATGATTGATATTATAATTAACCTATTAATCAATATATATTTTTGAATAATTATGATGAAATAAAAGAATCAATAAATTGTTTAAAACAATGAACAATTATAAGTTAACTCTAACCAATCCAACTAATTATCAAAATAATACTAATATAATCAACGCTAATAATATCAAGATGAAGAGGATCAGTCATCCATATCTCTACGCAAAAAATATGATCATTCTAAACCGACCTTTTTAAGGACCTTTCCATAGTAGCCTATCGATTGTTAAGGAAGCGAAGATTTGATTGCTCCTACTATACTTTCCAATATACTTTCAAATAAAAGTGCAGAGCAAATAATGTTTAAGTCACCTAAAAAAAAACAATAATAGATAAATTGTCCTTATGAAATTTCAAATATATCTTCATCCTAAAACTCTGTAATCAATTCTTTATTTATCAAATTAATAGATGAGATCTTTTTTGGAAGCTAGAAAATAAAAACAAATCAATTAAGAAAAAGTAAAAATGTTCATAAACTAAATTAAAGTCAAATTGTTGAATTTAATACATTATTCAAAATATAATGATCCTTTATTAACAAACCAATATTAGGAATGTAAAAAATCTATATTATAATTATTTTTAGTATCTCCTTTGAAATATCACTATTTTACTTAGTACATATTTCTATCAACTACAATTTCAAATATTTTAGGATCCGTATTTATTCCTATTATACAATTTTTTGAGGTCTCATAATTATTTTAAATATTATCCCATGTAATATTTGGATTTAGTTTAATAACGATTTTTTAAGATTTATTTTTTTAAAGAGGCCCTTACAAAATGTGTCGTGGTATTATTAAAGTCAATTACTAAGATGAATCAAAAAAAATTATAGATACAGCGAGAATGTTGCTTTTAATTTTTAATAACTTTTTTTAAATTAATCAAGATTTTAAATTAATATCAATTTTAATAATGATGTTTTTATCATTGTTGAGATAGAATGAATTATTTGAAAATGTATATAAATCCACACATTATTTCATTTTCATTTTTTAGCTTTGGGTAACTGTTATAATATCTTTTGCTTGCGCTTACCAAGGTATTACAATAAAATAATTAGAGTTTTTAATTTTGATGAGGAGATACCTCTTTCATATAGTATTGTTTTGGCAATATCCATGATTACTAATTGTTCAAACATATGTAATAATTTAGAATATATTAATATTAGAAATTGAGATATCTAATAATAATAGTATCTTAATTTCAATTTATATGATTCTATCATATTTATGTTTTGCTTACACTACCATGATATTTTATATTTGGTTAAAACCAGATATAAAAATTTAAGAAGGGAAATAAAAATTACTAACAGGATTTGTGGAAAGATTTAGAGAGAAATGTGAAAATGATGAATTGTTAAGAAGATGTTATTCTTACCTTGAGTTTCGAATAGATGTAAAAACAGAATAGTATTTTAAATTTATAGGAAGATCTAAACAAAACTAAAGATCAACTTACTAAAAAGTTAAGTCCAGACTTAGAGGATGAGATAGAAATCTCTTTAAGATCTACTATGATTGATAAGATAGAATTAATGAATAGATTTTCGCCTCACTTTAAATAATAATTATTATATGAAATAGAACAAGTACAATATAATCCTGAAGATAATATCATTTTAGTAATTATATTTTTTTATAATTATAGGAGCATTAAGCAGATGACTTAGGACTATTCTACATTTTAAAAGGCCAAGTGAAAGTTTAATTTTCAGGGTCATCATTTGGAATAAATAAAAGAGAAGTGACAATTTTATCAGAAGGGTAGACCTTTGGACAGTATTCCTTTATTACTGGGATTCCATCCAATATTAGTATTTTTAGCTCTGGATCAACTATTTTAATGAAATTAAAGAGATCCAATTTCATTCAAATTTTATCTAATTATCCAATTGATAATGAGATATTTTGTACAATGAAGGATAATGCATTTTATAATCAAAAAATATTTGAATGCTACTATTGTAAAATAAGCGGACATTATATTGTTGAATGCAATCATATACAATATTTTCCTTAAAGATTAAATACTATAGAGAAATACTTATATACTGAGAAATAATCTAGAAGAAAGTGGACCAGAAATTAACGAAAGTTATTTGCCTGGTAAGATCTTAGTCTAAATTAAGATAAGGCTAAACAATATATTAACAAACAAAGTTAAGAATTGATATCAGATGAATTGCCAGATATCTCATAATTACCATATTCTGAGAGTAAGGACCTTAAATATTTTAGATTAAACATATTAGTCTGTGAGTTTTGTTAGCAATTCTTTGGGTTAAAGGAATTTGAGTCCTGAGTAATATCAATCTTATAGTAATGTAGAAAGTTTTGAATAAATCAATATAGAATCAGCATATTAAGATGAATAAACTATTCCATTTCAAGAAAATTAAGTTAAAAATATTCGTAAGAATTCAAATAAAACTACATTAAAAACTGCAGGGTTTGCCATTGAATAAAATTTAACTAATAATTTATCAATTGTTGAAAAAGATGATAAGGAAATTCTAAATTAATTAGAAAATTAAATGAACAAGGATAAAACTATTCTATATTAAACAACTAGAAACTTAAATGCAAATAAGTTTACATTTTAATTTTAAAAAGAATAATCATAATTAACACACAAAGAAGATTTAATTAAAACCGATTCAAATTAATAACAATAATCGTTAGGGATTTATTCATAATAATAGGCATCTAATCTGAAATAATCAATTAGACAACCTTCTAATAGATCGAATACATATACTAATTCACTTTCGAAAGATATCTCCAATAATCCATCTTCGAATTCTAGATAAAATAGATCATAAAGATAATCAATGTAATCTAGTCAAGATAGAGTAATGGAACAAACAGGTACAAAAAAACTGAATAGTTCTAAATCTTTGACAGAATAAAATAGACTTAATAATAATAAGATGTTGAAATCTGGGACAAAGAGCACTCCAAATTAAATGTCTTAGTTTTAAGCTATAACAAGTCCGGAAGTAAATTTATTTAATATTGTTAGAATTAAGGATATTATTTGAACGACATATTGTTTAATAAGTTCGAGAAAATGTGTGAATTCAAAATTTATAATCCTCATAATAATTACAATTTAGTTATAAATAGATATAAAAAATATGTTGAATTATAAAGTGGCAACCAATTTTAAAGAAAAAAGAATTTAGAAACTCCATCATATTCTATCAAATGTTTTGTTGGATCGAAAATTAAGAAAGTTAAAAAGTTACTTTGAACTTCAAATTTATTTGATCGCTTTATTTATCTATTAAATTTAGATATAAAATAAGATTACTTTAAATAAAAAGTTATAAAAATGAGTGATTAATCCATTTCTTATTCTCAATTTAAACATGGTTAGGATTGATAGACATAGAGCTTATTATCAAAGGTTTGCGCTTTTAGTTTCTGGAGAAATATATATTTTCAAATTTTAATATTTGAATTGTTGAAATTTTTTACGGATATATATTAAATTAATTATTATTATGCTACAAAAGAACGTAATTTAGTATCTTCTGAAGGAACTATAGATATTTTTGGCCCTCCTTATAGGTATTCAATGTTGATAATATAGGATTATATTAATCTCAAGGAGTAGATTCCATTATACCAATAAGTTTGAATTCAATAATGGAATTAATTTATATATTCTTTAAATATAAGAATAGTAATCACATTAAAAAGATTTGGAGAATAAAGATTATGTTTATACTAATTCAAATTTCAATGAATATTGAGTTTAGCTAATTTTGTTTGATTATTGTACATTTGATTGAAGATGATACCATTTAAATTTTTATATTAAGCACAGTGTTTCTAATCAACCTTTTATAAGATTAGGAAAATAATTATGTGACTGAAATACCATTCAATTTGTTATATTATTTTAATGTAATATTTTTGATTGGTTTGATGTTTGCAAAATGGAAATCATTAAAATCTAGTGAAGCCTATGTAGAATAAACTTTTAAGTAGAAATCTTTAGAATGTAAAACAAATTTGTTATATTATAATATATAGTAAAGGATTCAATAAATAATAGAGATTTAATAAGCAAGTCAAATTAATAGTAATCGGTTAGTTAGGAAATTAATCCAATAAAAATGGATTGCAATGAAGATGAACTAGTTTTATAAAATGTGGCATGGATTTAAAATTAGTCTGCTTTAGTTTATAATAAGAAGCTCAACATAGTTTATTAGAATATATTTTTAGGGAAATTGCTTAAGCAATCAAATATGGATGAATAATAAACTTAATAGTAATCAAAGCCTGATTATGAAGAGTTGTTCCTAGATTGCTAAATATTGGTTGGAAGCAAAGAGTTAATGGAAATCAATAGCAATAATAATGATCAATCAGTAAATAGCGAGTAAATTAATAAATTGATAATTTAAAGTGGTTCATTTTTGCTAAATAGAGTGAATGATTATCATAAATGTCGAATGAAGTCAAATTTAACTATCAGAGACTTGAGTCTGATGATGCAAAACGAGATCGATAAGTAGTTTACTTGGAATTAAAGAGATGGCGACCCAGTATGGTGACATTGTTCAAATTGAGAAGCGACGTGTTCGATTTTGAGAATATCCAAATCAAGGCATTTGTGAATAAAATCAACGATTCCTCCTTTCTTACTTTCCTTTTTGAGTAGTAGCCCCCTCAAAGAAAAAAAGATGACACTACTTAACCATTCATAAACATATTTTCAACATTTGTGCATGAATCTGTAAGTTATATCAACTGTATATTAACTCTAATTTTATTAACATAACATGAGCATGAAAATACTCTAAAAATTTCATTGAAATAACATTATTATATGCCAATAAGGATGATGAGTTTAAGATATATTCTATTTGTCAATAGTATGAGGGATTATATCTTTTATATATAAAATTAGTTATTTTTAAGGATATCAGCATTTAAAGTAAACGATTTAATTGAGGAATTACTAATTATTTATGAGGATAATTTAAAAATTAGAGATGTCAATTTAACAACATCTATAGATTTAAGTGATAATAATCAAGTTATATTTAGTGATTTGGATCGGGTAAATAATAATAATTAATTAGTTAAAATAAATTCTAGCTTGTTTATTGAGTTATTGTTTGAAATATACATCTGCATCTCAATTGAAATTAGATATCAAAAGCTATACTGTTAGTGGTATTATGGTATCATTTAAAGACAGCATGATAGCTAAAGATGATAATATGAGAAAATCAATTACGAATTTAGTTAGGCTGCTTAATTCCACTCTTAAAATGGCTTCATTTTATGATGTTGATCTTAGCAACCCATTAGAACTGTAAATTTGTGTTATTTTATGTTGGTAATTGTCTGGCTCATTCAAAAGAGGATTAGAATTTTTGTATGATAGTTAAGGATATGGAACATTCACTTTTGTAATTGAATCCTAAACTAATTAATAAAGAATGTAATCTCGTTAAGATACAGGACCAATCAAAATTTTAGGTTAAAGAAAATATTATGAAACATCATTATCTTTATTATTAGCCTAAGATAGTAGCGGTTATAGAGAAGAATCGAAGTAAACTTCTAAATTATATTCTAGATATTTCTCATTAACTTAATTATCAAAGCAATTTTCTATGAAACCTGGAGATCCATTTGATGTTTAGAGTGCTTATTTTTCATAAATTTCAAGAATTAAATAAGATTCTTCAAATTCTAAATAAGTTTAAAATTCAGGATCTGTTCCAAAACAATCTAAGGAATAAAGTAATAGCTTTTCTGGAACTTGGAAATAAGGATTTCCAGATACAATTTAATAACCTTATAAAAAGAATAGAAACGATAGAAATGAGAAGAGTGATTCTCAACATGATTCAATGAAAACTCATTCAAATTTTGATTTTGGAGCTGAATTAAGCAATCCATCTATTCATCCTCCAGAATTAACTCCAAAATTATTATCTTCAGTAATCAAATATAGATTAAGATTAACTTGTTGTTCAAAAGTGTTAATTGTTGATAATGATCATTATAGTGTCTTCTCATTGTAAAAAGTCTTAGAAAAATATAATATAAAATGTGATAGGGCATTTAATGGAATCGAAGCTTAAAAATTAATATAGAATAAGTAGATTAAACCATGTCATTGTGGAAATAGATCCTATCTTTTGTTTTTTATTGAATTTTATTTGCCAGTATGAACTTAATATTTAAATTAGATCTTATCAGGAATTGAATTAGTACGATCTTTAAAGGAATAAATGAAGAACAGCCTGATAGACAAAGGATACGTTATAGTAATTGCAACATTTGTAGATTTAAATTCTAAATTGGAATGTTTTAAGAATGGAGCAGATTATTTTATAGCTAAGCCATTTGATTTGATAGATATAGGGGCAGCAGTTTAATATTTAGATTTTTGATAGTTAATTATATATCATTTGCATTTTTAAAAGCAATTAGATCTTTGTCTAGTCTAAATTACTTAGTCAAATAATAATTCCATATGAATTTATGTAGAATGCTTTAATGATTTCTTAGACATGTCTAACTCATCGGCTTTAAAAACTTATTCTTTGGGGGAAAGGGATACAAAATTAGTGTTAAACCAAGCTTGCAATATCTTTGATTCTGAAACAATAGACTTATGGAATATTTAAATAAGAATATCTCCTTATAATAATATATCGTTGAATGCAAAAAGAATCTCTTTTTCTGAAGCAATCTAAGCCTTTTCTATTAATTGTCTATCATTGTTTTATATTCTAATCATTGTTCCATTAGACAAGCCAACTAATCTTACTGAAACTAATTCGACTTATCTAAATGGCATTTTAACCAAATCATTTTTCAAAGCATAACTGAAATAATGTACATACCGAATTTAACTAGGAATAGTTACACCTTTCTTATTTTATGTCCTAACTAAACCATAATAAGCCAAAGCATCCTAACTTGAAGTATATTTCCCGCTATATAGCAAATAACAACACACCATAACACCGGTTCTTCCTTTACCGGCTTTACAATGAATTGCTACTACATTATTGGGATCTGCTTATAACCACTCGTGGACCTTCTAACAAAATTCTAACATCATATTAAATGGAGGAGCTTAATGATCATCAAAAGGAAATTCGGCCACTTTATAGAAAGACTCATGCTTGTACTTACGCTCTGAACATCTAGCTAGGAGTAGTAAGCTTACAAGTTAACAACCAAATAATTGTTTGCATGACGACTATTTAAAAATTTTTACACTTCTGGCATCGGATTTCTATAAATTGCTTCGAAACTTTCAGCTGGGAATCCCATAGCAATTACGTTGTCAGTTATATCTAATTTCAATACTAAACTTACAAGTTAAGTCCAAATTGAATCCATCTACCTTAAATCTTTTCTTCTATTTTGATACTAATTCTTTTATTATTTCTCTTTGATAAGCTTCTTTCGCATTCTTCATTGATTTTTATGTAATTTCGTCTGCCTAATTTTATAGAACTATTGTTTAATTTATTCTTTTATCCATATTTCGATTAAATGATTGTTCATTTGGAATATTTTGCTCTTAATCATTATTTTTTTGAATCTATTTTAATCCTAAAGGACTTTAATTAATTAATGGACTCTCTAAGTCTTCCTCATCATCACTTGAAATTTGATTCAGAATCATAGATTCCTATACATCTTGCATTTAGATCATCAATAAAATTAATTAAACTATATTTTTTTTTATTTTTTTGGTTTAATTTTATTACAAATATCATTGTATATAAACGTTTATTATAAGTATAATAATTCATTTATATTACTAACTCTTCTCTCTAAGTATAACTATTAATCTCTATTATTATTAATTTTCTTATTCTACATCATACCAATCACAAAAATATTTATAGTCTTAGAATGCCGCCACCTAAATTAAATTCTTTGTAAAAGACAAAAGTTAATCAAAATCATCATTATATAATATGATCCTTGCTAGATCATAATTTTTCCTTTAAAGTACAAATTGTAATTGCTAATCATTTAGATTAAAAAGATTGAAGTCATATTTTTCTAGAATTGTTTTTACTTTTAAAGGAAAAGTAAATTTAGCTTTTCTCCATGGAGGCAAATCTAAAGTTATAATGTCAAAAATTAAATCAACACTAAAGAGATTATCCTAATGTAACTTTTCAACGCAAGCATACATTCCTCTATTCTCCAAATTGAGTTTTAGTTAAGATATATCTACATTTTTTAATTTTGGAAACACTAGATTTTTTGGGTTAACTATTTCTTTCTTTACTTTAACTTCATCTTTACCTTCAAAATAATTTAAGAATGCTGGAGCACAATCAATAAATACTTTGTTGAAATGCCTACATACCATTCTCAAATCCATAATTTCCTTTGCTTTCAAAAATAAGGCAATATTAAAAAAAGTTGATTTATTAAAGTATTTTAGAGCTTGCTATTTTATTAAAACTTATTATTTTTATTAGAGAGGATTCTTAAACTATTTTAAGCCATCCTTGGTTTTATTTTAAGTATGTTATTAGAATTAGCTATTATTTTGTTACTAAACATTCTTTTTAGGTACTTACTTCATCATTATTTCTATTTATAAAAGAAATTAATAAGAGAATGGGGGGCAAAATACATTAAAGTGAATAGATTCTGATTAATTCTAAACAGAAATGAAACAAAATTTATTAAACAATATTGATATGTTAGTATGTAAAAGTATAATTTCTTAAAAATCTAAGTCAATAGGATGAATCTTAAACGATTAAATATTATGATAATAATAACCATCACTGAAGATTATAGTCAGATATCGAAATTACAACAAAAGAAAAATTTTTACCAAAAACACTTTTGATTTTAGAGATTTTCATTTTAGATCTTTGTCATAGGTAACTATAAATTTGATTGTGGAATAGAACTAATATAATGAGAATCTAATTTTGACACTTTGAGGGCAAATTAAGTAACATTTGTTTTACTTAATTAAGTTTTATCTGAAAAGGCTTTTAGAATAATAATATAAAAATACCTGGAAAATCTTAATTTGGTTTCCCATTCTTTTTTTTTGGAATGTACAATTCATAGAGAAGTGATCCATCTTATTAGAATGGGGAATAAATATATTCATGTTGTAAGTTGAATTCTTAAATAACTAACACAATAAAATCAGATATCAAAGTATCTTGTGATGCTGGTACAATGATTTCATATTTATTATCAATATTTTCATCATACCAAAAAACAGTATATACAATTTTTCTTCCATAATTATCTCCCTATAAATAGTATTATGTATTGAATGATTACCTCTTCCTAAATGATTTAAATAGGTTCTACACAGGATTGGGATCCTCTTCTTTAAAGAGGAATTTGATTAAATTGCAGCAAACTTTCTTTAAGTTATAGTCATTATATTACTTTGAGTTCTTTTTAATTTAAAATTTTTAGAATTTTCTTATATCATAGCTAGATTTGCATTGCTTTATTTAGATTATGTAGATGTTGATTGTTCTAAAATAGAGAGCTTTTCATCAACAACGAGATTATACTCTTCATCTTTTTAGCATGGTTATTTCATTTAACTTAGTTATGTAGGAAATAATTTGTAAAATAAATAATTTATATAGTAAATATTTTCTATATACTTAATGGATTTAAATTGTAGAGTGAAGTGTGCTTGTGTGATAAATTTAAGTACATTTAGTAAAAATGGAATCTTATCATTGGTGGCTGAAAACCCTGTTTTCATAAATGATCTACAATAAGAAGCTTAATTGTTATATTAGCAAATTTTGAACTAGTATAATGAGTAAAACGGTCCCTCTTTGCATGTTTAAAAGATTTACTCATAATCAGGAGCTTGGTATTGCTCATTAAAGAACCAAATTGTGATAAGTCTTTTAGTTACATCTTCTTATCCTATGCCAAGTGCTATGAGATTGTTAAAATAAATTGAAGAATTATTAAAAAGATAAATTTAAAGTGGGAGATATGAATTTCAACCATTAGAACCAAATGTTAGACATGTAATTATTAATAATATTTAGTTATTAACCCAATATGATAGAGACCCATTTATGGATGACAAAATAGAAATAACTTGTAAGTCTGTTGATTCTATCCAAGGATTAATGGAAGAAAATATAAGAAAATTCTAAATGAATTAAGAATAACTACATGTAATTCATCATAAAAGTGCAGATATATCTTAGATGGCAGTTCAATTTCAAAACTAAGCAGCGGCAGTAAATACTAAATAAAATTGGTTTACTTATATTGCAATTGGAATATTTGGAGCAATAATAATTGGAGTAACAATTTACGTCTTTTTATGATAATATATTTTAGTATATAAACTATATAACAATATCATTTTGCTGTGTGTAATCTAATATATCCAGGTTCACTTGGATTTCGAAATTGCTTTACAGAAGGACTCTTCCCAAAGTTTGTACTTTAAGTGATATTCTATAGTGAATGCAAAAATGAAGTTGTAACATGACTACTTGATTATATTTCTTTTTAATGACTTATTGAATGAGCATTTTTATATTTCAAAAGATCTAAATTCGTTTCAATTAAGAATTCTTTCAAATCTGGCCTTCTATTTAAAATACTTTTAGAAGGTTATGATTTAACAATTTTTTTCAATTATTTAGTAACCTTTAATTTAGCTCCTGAAATACTTGGATCTGATTCACTATATTTCAAAAAGCAACTTTCACAAATTAGAACAGATTTGATCAAGAAAGCATCATTCACTTTTAATTATTCAAATAATTGGACAGTCAAATGTGGATAAAGCTTTAAAATAAGAGGAGGAATATGAGAATGTATGTCTCTTAAATGACCTTCACATTATAAAAAGGATTTTGGCTTGATAATTTCAATATTATTAACAAGTGGATGTTAATTTGAATCCTAATCAAAATGCTTAATTATATATTCATATGTTAAATGATATAAATCTAAAGTTTATTTTGAAATATTAACCTTTCTGTTGACATAAAACTCCGCATTCAAAACATTCAATATCTTTAATTAATGCTACAGGATGCATTGTGTTCACAGTTAACATATTCTTTATTGAATGAGGTTTCTGAAAATTAGTATTAAAAGGTATTGGAGTATTATTTTTTTTTACATTTGTATTACCCCATAATGGTTTATATTATTTAATTTATGATTAAGCTTCACCTTATAATCTTATAGAGGAAGAGTACAAAAACCAAACTTTATTATTCTATGACTGTTTTCAATAATAATTACTTAATCTGCTTTAAAATAAAAAACTATTCTGGATAGATTTGTTTGTCCGTAGCTTAAATTTGTTATCTTTTAAACTATCATTTAACATTGTTTTCTTATTTCTTATGATATCTCTTTGCCTCTTAAAGGAATTACTCTAGAATAAGCTTCCCCTCCATCAAATGTTGTACATCTTTCTATCATAGCTAATATTTTACCATAAGGATCGTAGGACATATCATATAAATCTCTATTGTTCTATTTTTTTGAAAGTATACACACAGATGGGCTCCAAATTGCTTAGATCAAAGATTCATGATTTCCTAAAGGTTCTATAAACTTTTATAAAATTCCAGAGGGTGGTTTATTTTGTGAATTTACAAAATCAGGAAACATTTATTTCGTTAGATAGTAAATACATATCTTTTCATCAAAGTCCAAGAGAGGTCGTGCTTTTTTTGATTGATTTGGAAAGGTTTTCTCCTCTTTTGGATCAGGATGATTGTATTTTTAAGGGTATATATAGTATGCAATTACTTATCCATTAGGTTTATCACCTTAACAAAAATGCTTAATTAAAATTTCTGATTTTCTAGCTTCAGATTTCTTTGTCATAATTTCACCTTCTTTACTCGTAAAGTACCATACCTAATTTTAGAATTAGTTTTACTTAAGGAACTCCATTTTTATAAATTAATGTGTCTGGAATTCTTATTTGAAAAGACTCTTTTAATAATGATTCATCTTTAAACCATAAAAAATGATAAATGTTGTATGCAACTCCATTTGTATTTGTAATCATCTCGAATTTTGTTTTTTAAAGAAATAATTATATTAATTTAAGTTACAGGAATAATCAAGAGAAACATTCTAGTTTAAATTTTTTAAATTAAACTTTTAGTTTTCAGAGAGACCTTTACATAAACATCTTATGGGTGACATTTTTGGGATTTTAAATAAAGTCTTTTTAAATATTTATTCTAACTTTTAAGTTAATCTATTTCTTACTAATTTATGATTATATAAAAGATGTATTGTCATTTTAAAATCATATTATTCAAAAACACTTTTAATGAAATTCATTTAAATTTTTGTTTATCATTTATTCCGAAATCTATATACTTAGGTTTATTAAGTATATAATATATATTAAATATTTGATTGTCAACATAAACAGTAATTTATTTGTAATAAACTATATACATGAATATAAAGAATTCTTAAATACATAATAAATCAAAAACTAGTTATTTAAACTATATGCTTGATGCTCGGCTATCAAAAATAAGACAAAAAACCATAAATTAATTTAAAGAGAACTAAAGAAAATTTAGTGATGATCAATTTCAATTTAAAAAATTTCAATTTAAAACTACCTATAATGATTCATATAATTGTTAAAAATTGTTAACAACACTAATTAATTAATAATATGAATTTTCGATAAATATAAATTTTAAATTCGCTTAATTATTGAACTCTTTAAAAAATTGAACTACTTTAATTCAAAGATATACAAAATTAATTAACCATATATAAATGAAAAGTTCTCCTTAATTGGATTTGCTCCTTCCAAATCAAATTGAAAACAATGTGAAATAAAAAAGCTAACAGTTACATTTCATTGATTTGAATGATATGACAATAAAGATTTAATTGATTTAGATTAGATCTTTAAATCATGTTCAGTAGAATATAGAAAAATTGATTTAATTGGTTGCTGATCATTTCAGTTAAGCATAATGAAGAGTGATAAATGATATGAGTAAAGTTATTTTATGATTATTTTTATATACTAAAAATCGGTAAAAAAAATTATATTAATCATCTACTAAATTTGTCAAATTAAGAAAATGAAGACTACATTTTGTCTCTATTTTTATCAAAATGATATTTAGGTATAATTCCAATAGTTCCTGTAATATAATAGGATCCTGGACCTATTTCTTCCTTTTCTTTAGGAGGAAATCTAGCTGCTTTGCCAAGACTAAGTATAAAGAAAATTAAACCTTGATCTTGTACCTGTATTAAATGGCAATGTATAGCTTCCAGGCCCAATATTTTTAAATTTCGAAAGAACAGGATCAGATCTATTGCCTTTGGTTAAACTTGCATGTGGAGTTTGGGCCTTAGTATAATGTTAAATAGGTTTGGTAAAGGACTCTTGAATAATTTAAGAATCTGGGTCATATTATCCTGGACCAGGTGTATTATTATGATTTCTTTGATCATATTTAAGTCGTATTGAATAATTTGGACCTTGTAAACTTGAGTTGACATCATATTTTCCTGGAGAAGGAACTCTATCTCTTGATAATCGAAATTCAGTATTTGGATTGTATCTATCTCCAGTTCCCATAGATAATTATGATTTGCTATGTGAGATACGAGTGGGAGGCATATAAGGATCATGCATACCTGGTCCTGGCTTTAATTGTGATTCCTTTGTAACAAGTTAAGATCTATTTTATTTAAGCATTTTAACTTCTTTGGCCGTTGATGGATGAGGGAGTTTAGGATCATGAGCTAAAATAATAAGAAAGTTTAAACCTCCAGGGCCTGGATCAAAATAATCAGTTGTTAAAATTGGAATATATTTATGACCGAAGCTAAAGGCTTTTTTAAATTAGTTCATAGCTGGAGAATAGGTATCGGGACTAGGTACAATTTTATGAGATGGTAATTCTCTTTCTGCTTTTGGAATAGAATATTTTGGTGCCAATTCTTGAGATACTTCTCTATAATCTCCAGGGCCTACATCTATTGATTTTGGTAATTATAATTTTTTGGCTGTTCCAAATCCAGTTCTCTTTCCTTTATTTGTTGCCCAACTTGTTGCAGTTTTAAATTAGCTAAATGTTTCAGAATTATAATATTAATCTGGTGAAGGGCCTTCTTTTGCCCATTTGGTTTCTTATTTATAACCAAATCCAAAAACTGGCTATGAATGTTAATTTGATAAAGATGGATTATATGATCCAGGACTAAAATATTTAAGTTTGATTCTCATACCCTATAGGATGTTCTTTGATAACTTCTGGTCTATGAATTGCCCAAGTTTAATGAAGGTCTAAATCCCCTCCAGATAATCTTTTACCCATTGATGTTTAAATAGTATACATTTACTTTATTCTATCTTGATATTCTTTTGTTTAATTCTTCTCTAAAAGCACTTTAAGTTATTCCTCATCTATAACTTAAACATTATGAATATTGTATGCTCCAACAGGTGGATTTGGTGCTTTAACAGGTTTCAATTTTTCATCTTATGGTAGATTAGATTTTCTTCTAGATATTTTACTAGAAAGTCTAGATTCAGTTCTTCTAAGTTAATCATCGAATTTCTTGCATCCCTCAACTTCCACTTTACTTGCCATCAAATCATCTTTCTTAACCCATGGTAATCTTTGTGACTCTCCAAATGTGAATGCTCCTGTAAATGTTAAACCATGAGGAGTGGTTCCCGTTGTACTCTAATTCATTTTTGTATAATTTTTATTATTTTATTCTAATAATATAAATTTTCAATAGATTTTCAAAATTAGTTATTTAAATATTTATTTGGATTATCTATAGCTGCTTTTAAAAACTTATCGAAATCCTCTTATTCTATTTTCAATTTCTATGCTTCATCCCATAATATTACTGCAGATAATTTTTAAGCCAAAGATTATTTAGAAATTTATAGTTTTAGTTTTAATAGTTTTGAATAAAATAACCTTTAAACTTGAGATTCACACTTTCTGGATTATTCTTCTAAAAATCCAACATCATTTGTTGATATATTAGTTAATATTTCACTTTTGGCATTTAATTTAAGTGGAACCTATTATGTTAACATCTTCTTATGAGGTTGCCTAGGAAAAAACGCTTAGTTTTATTAAATATTCATCCATTTTGGGCTTTTACTTTTTTAGAAGTTTTCATTAATAAGATTATTATAATGTTACTATTCCTTTTTTAAAGTATTGCATTCCTAAATCTTCTTGTTTATTTATTCGAGCAATTGTTCCTTTGTTATACTAGCTGTATCTGGTTGATCAGCACTCACACAATATACTTTATTACTGTATTAATTTGATTGACACTCTTAAGTTACTAAATTTCTTAATTTATTTTAAGAATTGTTCTAATTAACTTATTCTTGCTTAATATCTAAATTCTCTTTTAAGATTTTTATTTTCTATTCTATAAGTGCTTAAATTCTTTCGATATACAAGCTTAGATTTAACGAGGATTTTGGAATGTATTTTAATTGGTTAATTTCAGCTAAGTATGATTAACAACAAGATAATTCTACCTTGCCTACAGTCGAAATTTATATAAGTAATTCTATTATTCTAATAAGTCTAAGGACTAACATATTGTGTTATTTTTCCATCAAACTTAATCTTATTTTTTATAACTTAAAATGATTCTCTTCAAGCAAAGAGTATGTCTTATCAATATGATTAATGTTCTTCGTAACTTGAGTGCAAACTAAAGCATGACTGTTTGTTAAATCTTATCTAATATATTCTTAGCAATTCATGCAGAGAATCAACAATTGAGAAGGTTCTTCTTCTGCTTATTAATTTGTCTTGCATCTTTACTTAAAAGTCTTGAAGTAATTCATCGTATAGTATATAAATGTTAATTATTTATTGACTTAATATATGTTATAATTTGTATCAAAAATTTCTGTTAAAAATAATGAAATTTTTCAAGATCCACTTAACATTATAATGAATGATATTTGTTTAATTATCCTATAATCCTAAAAAAGAACTTTCTTAATAGAGATTATAATTTAAATAAAATTTTACTGCTTCAACAATTTGTAATTCACCCCTAATATTAAATGTAATTCCAAGTACTCATGAATCCATTTCTTAAACTATTCCATATAGACGTTGCTGAATTACATTTTATTTCATTACTAAACTCTCAATCTAGAGCTATTAGCAAGTAGATAATTATTTTATAAATTGAATAATTAATTGAGATTAATAAATTAAAGAGTGTGACAAGATATTTTAATAGTTCATTTTTATGTCAAACATAATCTTGATTTTCATCAATCAAAATGATTTAACATCCATTATTTATTTGAAGGGAATACAATTTCTTTAATTCAACTTAATGCAGCAAAGAGAATATCAAATTAAATGTGGAAGATTTTTATTTAATGGGTTTGTTCAATATTTTGTTATAGATATGATTTTATTAAAAAATGATCTATATTCCTTAAATTTAATTCATAACAATAGTGCTAATAAATTTCTTATCATTAATGAATGTATTTAATTTGGTTAATAAATTTTCTAATTTATTAAAATACTACTATATTATTGAAAAATAAATTTTAAATAACATAAACTATGAAATTTTGCTATAATTTAATTAATTTATTAGAATCATTTTAACTAGGATGCTTTTATTATAAGAAATTTTATCTCTTTTTCATCAACAAACATTTATCAATTTTAATTTTGTACTTAAATAAAATTATAAATTAGCTTTTAAAAAAAGGATTATCTTATAGGCGATTTCATCTTCTATTAAACAGAATGTATTTTTAAAGAGTTACTTGACTATTTAAAAGGAAAGAAAGTCTAACTTATTGTATAGTTATTATAATCTTTACATCAAATTAATTTTATTTAGAATTACCAATTTTACAAGGTATCTTAAACATAGATCAAGTACAATTCTATTTTTAAAGCAAACTCTAGAAATTTAGGATAAAATTGTATTTTTCTAAGCAATTTTATGAATAAATTTCTATTAAATCTAAAACGAATAGGGGAAAAATAGTTGATTAGTATAAATAAAATGCTTAAATACTATTGAATTGATATAAATACTTTAAAAAATAATGTTTTGTGATAAATTTAAATTTAATATATATGATATTTGTATTACTTATATCAATTGCTATAGCCTGCAAGTAAATTCATAGAAATATGTTAGATCATTAAATGAACTTGAATCAATAAATTTAGAGAATGGGGATAAATAAGAATTATGTTATAAAGTGAATTCAAATTTGCCTACAATAATTTAATTAGTTAAATATGAGGATTAAAGTTCTAAGAAAAAAAAGAAGGGAAAGACTAATTAAGAGGAATAGGAAGGAGATGATGGTATTTTATTATATGGTATGAGATTTAATTTAAAAATTTAGAGGAAATTGGTATTGGTTAGTGCAAATTAAAATAAGGATAAAGAGTTTGTTATTTTGAAGAAGGTAAGGAGAGATTAGAAGTTGATTTAAAATGTACAAAAGGACCATGCAAATTTAATGTAGCTGTGATGTAAGAGGAGGTAAAGCAATTGAAAATTGGGAAATAATAAAAATCTAAAATAAAATTATTGAAAATTGAATAGAATTCAAATTATAGAGTTGTGTATTCTATAAAATGTAATTAATGCATAATGTAAATAATTGATGTAGATATTTGTTTTTATGGCGAATAACCTACTTTAAAATAAAGTGACACCAGATATGTAGCAGCATTTTTTGATGGTATTTAGAATGATACGATTATGATATTGATAGGATAATAGGAGTTTGAGATTTAAATATATGAATATTCGAAATAATAGCAATTGAAAATTGATCAAATTATATTTGATTTAGTTAAATAATAAAAAAAAAATGAATATATAATAAAAGGAGAGAAAGTAATACAACTCAAATCTCATGCTACTCATGGGATATTAAGAATTAAGATAAAAGATAATGACGGAGATATCATTTTAGATTAAATGATTGAAGCATTTTAAAATGAAAATTATAATTTATTATGGAATGATGATTTTAATATAATGGAATTAAGTTCAAGTGATAAAATCAGTTATTAAATAGAAGTTATTGATAAGACTGACTTCATTTCTTTGGATGGTAAAAATTTAGCTATGGGTCAATAAATTGGTATTATTAATTACAAACTGAAACTACTTTAAATTGAAGGTAATCATTTTAAAGTGTCAGCAGACAGTTAAGATGATATATCTGTATTAGTTAAACCTTGTAAAGGTAGTAAATGTGAAATCATTTAAAAGATTAAAAATGGTGAATCTTACTAATCAATAGAATAAACCTGCGATAACCCAGACAATGAAAATTATTGTTGGTTTGTGGTTGCTGTTAACAGTTAAGGTTTGTATGTTTTAAACATTGATGACGATAAAGTAGTTTAAACTATAAAAGAAAATTAAATGATAAATTCTTAAATAGATGAAGAAGAAAAACGTCATTATAAATTTAATTTAGCAAATTCATAAAATTATAGCTCTGTTGTTTTTAGAGTAACTTCTGAAAATGTTTAAATTTTAGTAAGTAAATCCACAAAATGTTAACTAGTAAATTGGAAATGTTATGAATATAGCGGAACTAGTGACTAACCTATTAGTTTAAGTGACTCTTAATTAAAAGATGCTTAATATTTTATAACTATTGAAGGAATGGAATTTGCAAAGTATGGATTAATTATAGAGACTCATCCTAAGGATTAGATAAATATTATAAATATTAGTAAAGGATAGATATTCAAATCATCAATCAATTCTAATTAATAAAAAAAATGCTTTAAATATGAATAAACCACAAAAGGTGTTTTAACGCTTTTGATTCATGGACCAAATTAAAAACTTGTTAGTTATGCATATATTGATACTAATGATGAGATTCCAAGTAAAGTTGATTATGATGTCATTACTGAAAATTCGGCTTTATAATTGGTAAGTGATAAATTTGTTGCTTGTGTTGAGATGTAAGTTAAAAGTTTCAATAATATTCAAGATCAAAGCTACGAAAATGAAATTAAGTTTTAACTAGTTTTATATGATTCTAAATCTGTCATTAATTTGGAATTTAATTCAGCTTATTATGGATAAGTGGCATTTACAGAAATTTAAAAATTTTCTTTCATAACTTATTATGACGAGGATGTTATTTACATTACTAAAAATATATTATCGAGCGGGGATGTTAATAAAGATTTACAAGTTTACATTGGAAATATGATATATGATGATTTAGAATAATATGAATACAAATTTTTTGATAATTAAGTAAGTACATTGCAACTTTCTACTGATAAAATAAAGAAGTTATGTGAATTAAATGAGGATGAATCAATTAGGGTTGATCATGATAGAATTTCTCATCTTTGTGAAATTTTTATAGTTATCAAAAGTATATCTAAAACTCCAGTAAGATATACATTAACAATTCACAAACAAGAGTTGGCTATTTAATTAACAGATGGATTGCAGCAAACATATAATTTATAATACATCGAAGAATTTATGCATTTTTATTATTAACCTAATACTAAGACTTCTGATATTAATTTATTTGCATCTACTTTTTATGGTAAATTTGTTTTACATTTAAATGTTTGGAAATAAAATGAAATTTCTCATAAATCTGATTGGCCATTTATTGATGAAAAGGATGATTCAGATATTTCTAGTGGATCTACCAATTAGATACACAGAACTATTAAATAATAAGGCTTAGATTAATGTTGGCCTGATTGTATTTTACTAATATCTGTGTAAAGAATATAAGATTCTTAATAAGGCGCTTTCTCTTTTAATGATTAATTCCATATAATGATAAATTAAGGAATGTAAGATGTAATTGAAGGTTAAAAGTATGAATTATCAATTAAGAGTGAGGAATCTGTTTATTTTACGTTTAAAAATTTATAAAAGTTTAGAGATGATGCTTATTTAACATTTTCTTTATTGCAATTGATTGGAAATGGGTTTTTTGCTATCACTGTTAATGGTGGTGAAAATTTTGAATATCCCAATCTGCTTGGCGTTTACGATTTTCATGCTGATGGTAGTTATTTATAAATGTCTAAAGCATAATTGAACGAGAAACTCAAAGAGAAAGAAATTTCTATATAGGATGCCTATTTAATTATTTCAATTTCAGGGGTTCAAAGTTATTATTAGCCTGTTTCATAATCAATTAAATTAGAATTCACAATCTCTTACATGAATATGGATTATATTTAAATAATGCATGGCCAACCAAATACCGTACATGCAAAATATCAATAGCCTACAATTGTTTACTTTTATAATTATCTTGAACAAGATATCTTTATTAAGTTGCATAGATTTTTAGGCTATGGATCTATGTCTGTTTTCATTTGCAACCAATAAAGCAATGTAGCTGAATGCGTTAAAGATAGTAATGATGAGGAATTCTAATATCTTGATAGAGTTTTAGCAGCTGGAAGTGAGAATTCTTAAATATTAATCTAATCCAATGATAAAACTAAATTTTGTATCTATTGCACTTACATTATCAAAATTGAATCATAAGAAAGTGAATTGCAAGGTTAATTAACAGTAGTTTTGGAAAATGACTTTGTTAAACTACCTGCTGGAGTGTAATTTAGTGACTATGTAGAAAAGTAGAGTACCTCTTAATTTTCTATTTTTTTTACATAAGATAGCAAAGTTGAAATATTTATTTAAATACTAACAGGAGATCCAATTATCTAATATTCATTTAGTCAAGATAATTTAAATTCCAGTAAAATGATCAAAGCAAAATAAAACGAAAAATATATTCATATTACAGTACCTAGTCAAAAATTGTTGGATATTCTTGAAGATGTGAACTTAGGACTTAATAATAAAACCAAGAATAAAAGAGAGGAAGATGAAATCGGTTTATTGCCTTCTCATTTCATACATGACGAATTATTTGTTAAAGTATCTACTTAATTAAATGATCCTTGCAATTATACTATTTACTATACAAGTGATTAAATAAATGGAAAATTGTAAGATGGAAGAATACATTTAGCATATATTGAATCAAATCTTACATTTTTATATGAAAATTATTATGAATAGATTACAGTACTTAATATATCACCTTTGAATTAAACGTCATTATAAGATATTGAAATCAAAGTGGTTTACATTGAAAAATAAACTTTTGGTGATTATCATTATCAATATCCAAAAGAAGTTTAAGTTAAAACTAGGCTAATTCATCCACTCTCTAGTAGTTATGAATTACCTAAAGATAAAGGAATTTATGAAATTATCTTAATTAATAAAAAATACATAGAAAATGGACAAAGTACAAATCCTACTCAGTTCATTGAAATTAGTGCATCCACTAATGATATAAGAATTTTACCAATCTAAAGACATCATAGTGGTTACATCTAAAAAGCTGACATTGATTATTATGAGACCTATGCTCCATAGGAAGGTTATTTAACCGTTGAACTTTATTCATGCTCATCTGATATAAGTTTTAGTTTTTCCAAAAGAGATATTAAATCCTTTATTGATGAAGATTATGATGAATCTGTTGATATTCCAGAAAAAGATTACCATGTTGAAATGATATCAGTAGATAAAGGAACTTTATGGATTGCCATTCAAGGAACATCCACAACCCCTGCCTACTATCATATTACAAACCATTTCTATCAAAATAAAAAAGATATACCCTTTGGTAAGATAATGGCTGGAAATGATGGCCATATCAAATGGCAATTAGATAAATAAAAGCCTGATTCCCTCCAAATAGAATTCGAACATGCAACATGTAATAAATGTAATTTAGAAGGAGTTTAAATTAATTATCACATATTCATCGCTTAAGATGAAAAAAAATTATAAATGTTAGGTTATTGTGGAAATGAAGAATTTGAAAATCATAAAGCTGAGGATGAAAAAATATTTAAAAAAACCATTCAATCATATCGCTTAGCCGATCATAATGGAAGCATTGCTTATGAAATTTAATTTCCCAAACTAGTTACATATGAATATGCTTCAGTTGGAGTTTTGGCCACCGTAGATAATTTCATGAAGTATTTGTTATATTACTATTATAGTTCTACCTCTTAAATTAAAGTATTTTATAGGACCATATAAGTACCTGTGCCAAATTATTTTGCCAAAATTTTAAATCGTAATAGAACATTATTTACATTCTTAATAGTTGGAATGATTCTTTTAATTTCTTTATTAACACTCTGGCTATGTTATTATATAAAACGGTAAATAATATAAGTTATAAATTTAGATATTAAAACACAAAAAATAAGTTATAGTATTAACTAAATTTGGGAGCTTAAATTGTAGCTTCCAATGTATTGCCTTAGAATGAGAATGCAGCCTTTTAAAATGATTTCAAAATAAAATACTAGACTTTTGAGGAGGATTGAATATTTAATAATTATAATAAAAAATATGATACTCTAATTCAAATGTGAAAGATTGCATTATCTTCTTAACACACATTATGTTGTCAATGTATATAAAGATAAACTAACAATTGGCAATAACGTATCGATTAATTTTATATTCATATAAGAGTCTTCTAAAATATGAGTACAAATTTACTTTAGAAAATGTGTTACATTGGTACGTCGAAGCACTTAAAATTTAGGCCTTTGGCATATAATACAAAGGTGCTATCAAATTCTTTAAGGCCAATCATAAGGATCTTGATTAACTAAGAAATCTATGTAGAAACCTTATATGTTATGATAATCTTATAGAATTCTATAAACAAATAGACATAGATGATTCTTCCAAAATATAGGATTAATTTTCCCATCAAACTTATACTTTGAGATGCTTAAAATTTTTATAGTTACAAATATAAGTTCCCCTTTTAAGATCTTTTAATCATCCAAACATTATTACTGTTAAGGAGTGTTTCCAACATAACAATTTCTATTATATGGTCACAGAATATATTAGTGGAATCAGTTTGGAGAGTTACATATCCAAAAACCCAAAACTTAGTCATCTACAATGCTAATCAATTATCATAGTAAGTCTTAAAGTGTGACCAAAGCAAATCCTAAAAGCCCTTAAATTTTTACATGACCATCACGTTATTCATGCGACAATAGAAGCTAAATTTCTTCTATTTAAATCAGATTTGATCAAAATTATAGAATTTTCTAAAGCATTCCAATCAAAAATAATTGATTCACAAGATATAAAAAATTGTGGTTCGATTTTGTTTCAATTGTATTGCTATATTATTTATTATAAAATACTAGATACACTACTAAAATTTATAATAACTATGATTAAGTTACTGTAGAATCTATGCTTTTGACAACCTAAACTCCTATTCAAGCGTAAGATTTAATAATAAAAATGCTATATGATTCTTAATTTACAGTTCACTAATCTTTAGAACATCCCTATTTTTCGAATAATTTAAATCCTCAAGAAAAAAAGAAGAGATTTTAGAATATTCAAAGAATTTAAAGATCCACATCTGAAATGGATGAATCAGAAGCAGTTTCATAATATATTCCAGAATTACTAACAAATAAAAGTAAATCACTCAGAAGATTATAATGATTACATATCAATTATATATCGATTATCTAGAGATTATATTAATTATAAATTGATTTTATATAGATTAAACATTACATTCAGTTTCTAATTTTAAGTGAACTAAAAATCATTTCTAATTAAGAAGTATTCTTGATCTAAATATATGAAGGATTTAGACGAATATTTAATAAGAAATAAAATTATATAGATATATTTGAAGGAGAATTTATAGAATTATATTGAATAAAAAGTTAATTTTGAAATAAGTTT
This sequence comes from Paramecium sexaurelia, assembly GCA_000733375.1. Classification (NCBI taxonomy): domain Eukaryota; phylum Ciliophora; class Oligohymenophorea; order Peniculida; family Parameciidae; genus Paramecium; species Paramecium sexaurelia. The sequence continues at coordinate 314,783 of JPFM01000061.1, forward strand.
ATAAATAATTATAATGGCCTTTGTTTATTAGGCTTAAAGAGACCTTAATCAATCAATTACTTAGGTTCCAGCTAATGTACTTATAAATCTTGAAAGAAAAGGTTGGTCCAGGTACATACACGTTGCAAAAAACTCAATCTAGTAGATAATCAGTTGCACCTTTTAATACTTAGACTCTTCGTAGTAAACCTATAAAATAAAGTTCTCTTCCTGGACCTGGAAGTTATAATATTAATTTTGTGAATGCTGGGTATGGAGAGTAGAATATGTTATAGATAAAAGGTTGTGTTACAATCTACTCAATCAGAAGTGCAAATTTTAGAGATGCCAAAGTAGTAATCAGTGTTTGCATCAAGGTGTAAAAGATTTTAAGAAGGGACTAAGAATGAAAATCCAGGGTAAACATAAATAATTGTTATTCAGTCCTGGGTCATATGAACCAGAAGTAATTCAATAATAAAGGTATTAAGTGGCATCACAAGAGAATATAGTGGAATAGTTAATGAAGCTTAACAAATACAAATCAATTCCTTCAATTCCTAGTAATTCTTAGATTCATGGCTACACAGATAATGGAAGTAATCGATATCATTCAAATATATTAGCGTTGGAATTAAATAAATGTCCATAAGAAATTCTATCAGGATTAAAAAATGATTCAGTTGGTCCAGGTTAATATGAATTAAAAGACTTATTTGAAGAAAATAAAAATAAAGGTTTTAATTGGCATAAATCAAAACAACCAAAATTAGCCCCTGTAGTATCAAAAGAGAAATAGTAATTAGTTGGTCCAGGGAATTACGAAATTCAAGAAGATAACTAACCTTTGTATAAACTAATGCCTTCAGGTTCGTTTTAGTCAAAAACACAAAGATTATTTGATATGGAAAGAGGATAGAAAGCAAGAAGCTTTATGAGATATCAATTTGAAAAAAAGAGAAATCAATTACTTTCAAGTCCTCAGTTTGCTGAACTATAAGATGAGGAAATTGAATACATAGAAGTAAAAGATTATTATATAAAATGAATTCAGGATGCAACTCCCGGTCCTGGTTATTATTATAAAGATTCTACTACTGCTTCAACATATTCGAAATCAGCAATCAAAATTGATACATAATGTTTCGGTTCTAAATCTAAAAGATTCGGAGAAGAATAAGTTTCAACCTCTATTGGACCAGGGGATTACAAAGTTGATGTTTAAATAGCTAATAAAAGTGTTTCATATAAATATCCACCATTTATGTCTTCAAATAGTCGTTTTGAAGCTAAATTGCCAGAAAAAAGACCTGGTCCTTAAACTTACAATCCAAAATAAACAGTATATCCTAAAATTATAAATTATTAGTTAGAATATAATTTAGTAAAGAAATTGGAAAGAGCACCTGTAGGAAAATTCGGATATAATTAACCAAGATTTGATGATAATTAATTTTAAATGCCATAACCAGGACCTGGATCATATGATTTTAGAAACAAAAGTCCGGAAAAAGGAGCTCAATCAGTTTTTAAATCGTCAACTAAAAGAGCAGGACCAGGCTCACAAAGTAAGTCTGAATTGCCTGCTCCTGGTTCATATGATCCTAAAAATTTTACAATAGAATATAGAACTAAATTAGAAGAAGAGGAAGATCCAACTCTTAAAATATAAAAGCCTCCATTTATGTCTTCAATGCCAAGATTTTAACATAAAGAGGAAAAGAAAATAGAAGAACTAGAAGAAGAAGATAGTATTAGAAAAAGTCCTTAAAGAGAACCTTATAAAATGCCATTTTAGATAAAGAAACCAGCACCTCCTTTTAATATACAAGTTTTTAATAATATTGATTATAATTTTATTAGGAAAAGAGATTTTAATATGAAAATTCTAAGAATTAGTCTCCGGGTCCTGGAGAATATCACGATGCAAATAGAAATCCATGGGATAAGAAAACTTATAATATACAATTCTCTGAAATTTGAGTAATAAATAATAATACAAATTTTTCATTTTTTGTAAAATCTAACATCTGATCTTGTATGTTAATGCATTCTTAAAGGCATTCTTACAACATCAGCTATTTTAAACTGTTTAGAAATTGAAAGACTCTATTATTTGTTTTTAGATGTAGATATTCTAAGTTAATAGATATTATTACTTAGATTTCAAATGCATGGCTGTGTTATTATGATTATGATTTGATGGGGAATTAATTGTATATATTTATGCAGGAGTTAATATTTTCTAGAGAGGATCCTTAATGGTTCTTTAAGTGAAAGCACCACCTTAAGATTAAACATCTTGTCCTGGTTTTGGTGACAAGTGAAAAGTCTATTAATTCTTTTGAGTTCTTGAAATAATTTATTTTATTGTTTATGAACTGACTCCAATAGGAAGTTTATTATAAGTTTTAGGTGAGTTGAGTTGCGATTATTAGGTTATTGTCTTCAATTTTTGTTTATCGACTATAAATTAAATAAAGTTGTGTAACTATTCTTATTCTCGATTAGATGGTTAAAGATTTAACTCGCCAACATTCATTTATAACGCATTTAATTTATTATTAATTTTTTCAATAGTTGTTGAAGCATCCTAAATTTCTGAGAGGATCTTACTATAAACTTATTGAGGTTTGGGTGATGTGGGATTAACTTCTTAAGGTAAATCTCCAACAATGGCCTTTTTTGGTTTATTAGGGTTTTTCCTATTTTCATCTTCGATTATTCTTTTGATTCTGTAATATTCAATTCTTCTCCTCTTGTCATGATAGCTGTAGTATGTCTATGAATAAAATACTTGCTCATAATCTCGCATAGATATGGCATGAAGAATCTAGGTATCTCATTGTGATATTTGTAGTATTCAGTAAAGAGGCGAAGCTTTTCAAGTACCTCATCTAATGAGGATATTTGATGATGCTTACTTACTTTGAAAATAGAATCTCTTTAAATATTCAGAATCATCTCCATAAGCCATAACTTAATAGAACCTAATCACTTCTGGGGTTCTAGCAGAACTTATAAAATCAGTTAAGGTCTTTGAGTAATAGTAGGACTGACTATGTGCATATTTGTTCTAAAGAAACCTTTGCACATCATATTTATTGGCCATTTTTAATAATATGTTAATCGATTATTTTTTAGTAATAGGATTATAAACAAAATCGAATGGTATGCTATTGAGGTACATTTAGAAATATCATTAATTAATATCCTAAACAAGAAACAAGAACCAGAAATAATTATTATTCATCCTTTGAATTAACCTGCTCCAGATTATATTGAAAATATTAAAATGGTTCATACAATTTTATATAAATAGTGGTGTTTCCCTAATGGAGTTTAATACTTTAACCATGATTTAAAAAGAATAGAGTTTGACAGCAAATTAGAATAAAAAATAACCGAAGACATTAGAAGTTAAGATTAGTTGAATCACTTTGTACTTACAGATGAGAAAGGACAGCAAAAATATTGTACTTCCTTACTTTACTATGTATTAACCATAATAATAGAAGGAAAAAGTCTATGCAAAAAATAAACATAAACATTTTTAGAAACTATCGAAATCATTTCCAAAAATTGCCCTTAAACAAATTATTTAAAATCCTCTTATTTTAGATGAAGATACATAATTAATTTATGCTCCCAAAACAATTACATTAGTATCATAATCTCCAGCATTTGATTTGCAAAGATAATTTTTAGTTTTCTTTTACAATAATTATATTATTGATCGTGGATTGAATTCTATTGGTTTATGCGAAGATCATCTTAAATAATTTGATCGTTTAGTGCTTACTCATGGTTTAAATGGTGCTGAATAAGAATGGAATTAATAGGAAGTATTACACCTTAAATAACTTGAATAAGATTATATAATGGATAAAGATATTTTAGAATTTTACATTAGTGTTTTATTTACTCTTAATAAGAAAGTTCTATAGACAGATGAAGAATAAAATCATGAAATCAGAATCACAAAATGTGAGGTACATAATGAAATGCTTAGATTTCGAACTAATGATTAAGAGATCTTGTCTTTAACTAATTTCACTTTTCGCCCTCTCTTTAGTAGATTATCACTTGTAAATATAATGAGAATTGTGATGTGTATCATCTCAGAAAAGTAAATGCTCTTTTTTTCTTCCAATATCAGTATCTTCAAATAACATTTAATTTAGGTGAAATCTCGCAAATTACTGAAGGATTACTCTCTTTAATTAAACCACTCAAATGGTCCAATATTTATATCCCCTGCTCAAATATCGATATATGGGAGTATGCTTAAGCTTTGTAACCTTATATCATTGGATTTGAAAAGATGCATAAATAATTTGTATACTTATAATTTATATGTTTAGCTACTCACATAAATATAAGGAAGAGTAATAGTTGATTTAGATGAAGATTCAGTTATCGATCACAGTCATACTATTGATGATGTAAATTAATCAATTCATTAATTTTTAGTTAAAAATTCCTGAAAAATGGTTAATTGAATTAAAAAACAAGCTAAATTAAATTACTACTTAATTAAAGTATTCGCCTAAATAAAAGATTTATTAATGGATGGAAGCTATTCTTAAAACAAAAAAAGCATTTTTTAACTTTATCTTATAAATCTTGTAAAATGTTTTACCCTTCATTAAGTCTTTGAATGGTAGGGAACCACAATAATTTTCTTAAACTCTTATGTAATGTTTTGATTTATAGGGATATATAAAAAATCATCCTGAATAAGAATTTATTAGTGTAATAGCAAAAAATACAATGACATTTAATACATTTATTGAATAAGTTGATGATTATTACTCTTTAAGTAAATAAGCCGATCCTATGATTATTTCTTATGTTGAATACATGAAAGTTTAAGGATAAAAAAATGAATTAGATTTTCATAAATTGATTAATTCCTGCTTGGACAAAGAGATAGAGAAAAATCTCAAAAACTTTTCTAGTCCTGCAACTATTGACTTATATCCATGGATGATAAAATATCGTAAATTTTAGGAGCTTTTCAAAGAGAAAAACAATGAATAAGTTGAAAAAAAGGAAAATCATCAAATAGTATTGCATTTTTATGATGAAGAATCAAGAATGAAAACAAGATAATTACTTAATTCTAAAGAAAATATTTTTTCTAAATTCAATCAAAAAAAAGTTATTAATTTAAAACAAATCTTTACTCATTAAAATGTATCAAACCTTATTGAAAATTATAAACATATCTCAAACTCTTCAAAATAGCTAGTCAAAAAACCATCCGAAAATTTTGATTTAGATCCAATTCTTTAAAAAAGAAAAACCTAAATACGTCGTCACTCTACTCTACTAAATGATAAATTAGAAGGAACAAAAGAAGATATAATGAAATTAGTAGAATCACTATAAAAACAAGCATGAAATTAATTTATATTCATAATAAAACAAATTTTTAAAAGGATTTCTTGTAATAAAATGAAATCATTAAATAATAATACTTTACATTAATCAAACTTAGCTCTCTATTTCTTTTTAAAAAATAATTACTATAATTTAAAGAAGTATTTAGATTTATAATGAAAATTAGCCTAAAATTAATAATTGACATTTAATATCAATTATTAGATCAATTAATATTATTAAAGAAATAGAATTCTTGATATCATATTGGTTCACTTTAACATCTGTTTAGATAGAGAATATTTCACCTGTTAAAAAGTGTAAGAGAAAAATCTAATTCTAAAAGGATAAGATAAAATAAGAAAAGCTTAGTGATGGATTCAATAATTATTGGTTATTATTTTGTGTAAAAGTTGTAAGGTTTGAGTAAATAATAATAAGCGAGACTAGAAGAAAATGCAAAGAAGATGGGAAAGATTAAGTTTTAATATTGCATCATAATTATAGGAAATTAGTTAATCAGTCAAAAAGTTAGGAAATAAGTCTGGAGATGATTATAGAGGATTGAAAATTTATAAATGATTTTTGATTGATAAATTATGAATTTTTCTTTATACATATTTATGGTGAAGTCAAATGAAATTCATAATAGTTTTCCATTTAATTTATACCACATTTATCTGATATCATCTTTAGTTTTTGTTTGAATTTTAGAAGATATTTCTGTCCATTTAATGGTTACCCCAATATTAGGTGGTATTTTAACAATTGATTTAAGCAAATCAAAAATTTCTTTATCTTCAGGTTTCATTTTTCTAAAGTTAAGTCTGAATCTAATATTTGTAAAGTCATTCCCTAGTTTTTGTTTCAATATTTAATCATAATTTGGAATTAATAAAGGATATCCACTTAAATCATGAATACATTCCAAAAGAATTAGAAATTCACTTATTATCCAGAAGGATTTATCTCTAAATAAATAATTATGCTCTCCAATTTAATAAAATTTATTTCTTATATTATCAGGTGTTCTATTAATATGCTTACTAATTTCTCTCCATTTTTTTCCATATTATTAGATACATCTAATTAATTCAGCTTCTTCTTCTTTATTCCAATATCCTTATCTATTTTTACTATCTAATCTACGTCTAATGAATTTATAAACAGAATCAACTGTTCTAGTTGGTATATATTTTGTAATTTCTAGCCATATCTTCGAATGATCTAAAGTCTTTAATTCAATATAATCTTTCAATTATTAATTGCTTAGATTGTTTTATACTTAGTAGTTATGTACAATTTGCATAATTTATTCTTTTTCTTCTTCTGAAAATCTTCCATCCTTCATCTCTGTTGGATTAACCAAATTATCCAATCTTTTATGCCAGGATCTCTTGGCTACAAATTTTGGTATTTATACTATAGGCTACTATTGCTAAATTGGTTTTTTAGTGAAGATTATACGAATATTTGATTTTCTTGGTTATTGATTTTGCATTATAGGTTATGGTTATTGTTCCATTTTTTTATTTGAAAATATGTCATCATATTCTTATTCCTGGGATTTTATATGAGTATTGAATTTCTCATTTTATTTCTGGGACTTTTTCATCATCCTTAATTTAATTAGGCTGAATATTATAATTAATAATGTATAGCATTCATCCATATTCACATTAATTTAAATTACGCAATAAGCATGCATCCTACAATATAATTACTTTAAGAAGCCAGAGAAAGAGTAAAATTTCCAATCTGAGAGCAAACCAAATTAATTTGTAGAATTCACTCAATCAATCAATCTTTACGAAAGCTTAACCAACTATTAAAAATCATCAAGATTATCAAAATTGGGACGTAAGGAACAGATAATCAAATCATTTTACGAATAATTCATTAACAATTAAATTTAAGCAATTCATCTCATTAGGCACAATTATTAGGTTTATTCTATGGTACACCATCTACAGCAGTTTCATTTGGATAACTGGTCCTGCAATGAAATTCCTTGGAAAATATGAATAATTCAATCTTTGGGATCCTAAGTTTCTTACTGTGGATATTGTAGCAGCATATGCTGAGACAGAATTTGGACATGGAAGTGATGTATAAAATTCAGAAACGGCAGCTACATTTGATTCATAAACTAAGGATTTTGTTTTGAATACCCCTTCAATATCAGCAGTTAAATGTGAGGATAAATTTATATTCAATTAATTAGGCCTGAGAAACTTGGATTTTATCAAACTATGCGCTTGTCCATGCTAAGTTGTATTTAATGGTAAGAATAAGGGAGTCCATACTTTTATGGTTTAGATAAGGGATAATTCCACACGTAAGCCATTAAAGTCGTTGGAGGAGGAATTGGACAAAAATTACGATATTATACAAAAGATAATGGATTTTGGCATTTGAAAATTACTGAATTCCTATGAACAGTTATTGGCTAGATATTAGAATAGAAAATGGATATTTTCAAGACATGGAAATGAAAATGTATTAATTGAATATTCAATTTTAGATATCTATGCTTCTATGATGGTATCTAGATAATTAATTATTTTATATATCCAAAACTGGCTGCTCAAAATTTAACTGTTAGATATTCAATAAAGAGATAAAAATTTACAAATGATAAAGGAATAGAGAATTCGGTGTTTGGATATCAAAAAAATAATACAAATTATTGCCAAAATTAGCCACATTTTATGGAATGAAATTTGCAGGTCTAAATATAATGGATTTGGTAGTTGATAATATCCATAGAATTTAAAAGAAGGACTTCCGTACTTTATAGTAATCACATGCCATTTAAAGGTATATTAAAATATTATCTAAAGTATATTAAAAGCTTGATGTTCTTAATGGGTTTTTGATACTGCTGTAGATTATCATGCAGTGGTCATAGTTTTGCACATTATTCTTGAATCCCAGCTAATTATTTTGACACTGCCCCTAATGATACATTAGAAGGGTAGACTCAATTAATGTACCTTAAGTTGCAAGATATAATAACGCAAAAATATTTTTCAATTATTTTAAAATTAAACTATATATTGAAAGTAAAGCAATATAATTTTTGCTCAATTCTAATGATTAAATTCAAAGTTTCAGATTTAAGTTTGCAATATAACTCTTACAATTTAATTGATAAATGTTGCAAAGAAACTTAAGGATAGCTTGAGTACAGGTAAAAATTTTTAATAAGTTCGGATTGACGTAGTGGGGTTCTCATTATTATCAATTGCATAAAGATTTGCTGAATATTTCACTTATTTAGTATTTTAGGAATAAATTTCAAATGCTAATTCATCGGTTAAAGAAATCTTGTAATAACTATGTGATTTGCATTTAGTTTAAGTGATTTTGGATAATCCAAACACTCTAATAGATAAGGGAAGAGCTAATGTTGAATAATTTAAGAAGCTCAATGAAATCAAAATTGAACTACTAAATAAACTGAAACCTCTAGCATGGGTTTAGTTGAGGCTCATAATTTTTCTAATAATGCTTTGAGAGCTTGCATTGGATTTTGTGATAGAAAACCATATGAATATATTTATGAATGGGCCACAAAAGAAAACTCAATTAATTTCAAAGGAGTGCCTTAAGCTGCCAATGATTTGATGGACACTAAATTAAAAGCTAGATTATGATTATTAATTATTTTAATAAATGAGAAAAAACATTCAGATTATTGCTAGATAATTTACATCTACTAAACCTGAACTTTTTAAGTCTCAAAAGATTGATGTCAAAACATTTGAGTATGAACCTTTCAAATTTGGTATCGAAAGATAATCTATGATTCATGGATATACAATGGAAGAAATGTATGGCAGGTAAAGCAGATTGTTTAACATTAGATTTTATGGAATTAAGCATTCTCCTTTAATTAAAAAGGAATTAAAGAAAGATAATCTTATCGCTCTTGCTATACTCTTGGGAGGTAGTGTAATTACATTCTACTATAATGAATGGGGAGCTTAAGATCAAGCTAATTGGCTTTAATACTATTATTCAGATTTAACAACAAAAAGAAACAATCTCAAATGATTGACAAACAAATTTAAACATATCATATAGACATAAAAATAATAGCATAATTATTTAAAATTTCATTATTAAAATTGCTTTTATATAAAAATAATAATATTTCTATTCATTATCCGCCCATCGTCAGAGAATCTAATAGAGCTTGTTTTTCTGCTATTATCAATTTCAACTGTGCTATTTCCTTAGCATAATTTTTAGCATTGTATGTCATTTCATCTTGCAAAGCCTCTATTCTAGCATTGGCTTTATGCAATTTCACTTCCAATTCCATTTTATCTTATTCCCAGTCAGCACCACTATTACTTACAGGTCTTTTATTTCTTAATTCCTCTTTCATATTTGCAACTATTTTTTCTAATCTTTAGCATTCTTGCTTATATCTCTCTAATTCTCCAATATCTTCACCATAAACTATTCCTTTAAGTTATTTTTATAAATTGAGATTTTCGCTTTTAAGTTATTCAACTTCCAATTGTGCTTATCTAGCTTTTTGAGCATCCTTTAGTGATGTTTCCATCAATTTTTCTAATTTAGATATCACAGTTTCTTATTTTTTCACAGCTTCTTTATAAACTCCAACTTTTTAAATTTCTTGTTGCATAACTAACATTTTTTTAGCATTCTCTTAATGCACCCTTTATAATGATTCCAATTCAACTTCTAATTATCTTGCTGAAGCTATGTCTTTTTACGCAGTTTTCAAAGCTTTTTCAAATTCCTCGTTTCTTACTCTTTCATTACGATAGGCTTAAGCTACTTTAATTATCTTTTATCTTAACTCTTCCATAGACATAACAGCTATTTCCTTTGTAATAATTGATTAGATTTCAAGAGATTCTTCATGTGCAAGGCGCTTTCTTAGAATCGCATTCTCGCTTTATAATAATTTGACTTGTCTTCTTAAATCAACAATTTCTGTTCCTGTAATTTTAAGACTTTCAGTTTTATCATCAACTTCCTTCATTAACCTATGAATCATTTCTTGTTTTTATGAAAGCTCTTTAGATAAAATATCCCATTTAGATTTATCAGCTCCTGAAACATTTTCTGCTAAAGCCTTCATTTCAGGTGTTCTAGGGATTACTCTTTTGGATTTCTTTGAAGAAGATACTCTACTTATAACAGAATTATCAGCAGCTTCCATACAAGTCAATTCTACTTAGCATCTACTATTCATAAATAAAGGTCTTTATTTTGATTCATCAGACCATGTGATTGGGAAAAATGCTTGCTTCTTCTCCTTGGAATAATATAATTTACGAAGCCAATCATCAATTATTTCTGAATATCCTACTATCCCATTAGGCATTGAATGCATTGATTTAATTGTATCATCCCTAGTGGCTAAATAGAATGCTATTCCACTCTATTAAGATGAACATAAACAATACTTCCAATTAAGATTTAGGTAAAGTAAATACAGCTACTGCATTATAAACTTTGTCAGCTTTATGAGGAGGAATTTTCATTATCGATGATATAAATACATCAGATTAAGAATTACTTAAAGCTTGAGCCAAAGTTGGTGCTCCTTTCAAATCTATAATCGAATATGGAACTTCCTTAATTTTAGTTTGATTAAGTGTCATAATCAAATTGGTTCTGCTTGCATATGGCAATGGATCGTAATGAACCATCTTAACAATGATATCAATCAATTCGTCTAAAAACTTTTGTTTGTCAGCCATTTCTAAAGTTATTGACATGTACAATCGAGGTCTAGCCTCGTACTCTGCATACTTAAATTGCAATTCAAAATTCATAGGTTAAAAGGGTCTCATTTATGAAATTGGAAAATAAACACTCTCAATTTCTCTCTAACCCATATCATCCATCAAACAAAGATATAAATACCCATCCAGAGTTGTTACTGTTTAAGGATTTGGAATAAGAAATTGTTAGTTCCATATTGGATGACGATTTTGATCTCTAATTTTAGTTAAATGCATGTGATGTTCTGAAGGAGGTTAATTTTCATATTATGACCAACCCAATTTTACAAAACCTCTAGGTAAACCTGATTGAGAATCGCGATGTAATGGCATATCCATACAAGCTCTTATATCTACTCTCAATCTCCATACGAAACTCATAAATGGATCAGATGCAGGAAGAGGTTGAAATATTTCATCTGATTCCAATGGTTTCTCATCATTTATTGGAATTATTTATTCTCCTACTAATTTCAAGTTTACTATAAATCTTCCTACTGTAACTTGTTTATCATTTCGACGAACGAATTTCAAGTGTTACCTCACCCCTGTTCCACTTATATCAGTTAAAGGACCTGTAAAATCACCTATTTTCAATATACACTCTCCTAATAACCTTGCTTAACCTTAATTATCTAAATCAGGTCCACGACCTTATTCACGATCTGTTACAACATAAGCTTCGAACTATCATATATGCAACATTTTTTTACATGCAAATAATCATTTATATCCAATTTAAAATTGGAAAGTGGTATTATAAAAGTACTTGCTGCAAAAACTGGTGCTGCAACTTAGGCACTCACATCTGTTCTTTTCTATTATAAATATAATTTTCATTTTACCTTCTCTCCATCAGCATTTAATTACACAGTAATGAAGTAATGATAATCTTTTGCGAACTCTACATTATGCAAACTTACACAAAGCGAAGAACGCTATTAATCCATTATTTTAATTATAACATATAAAAAATTAGTATAAATTTTATACTCAATTTATGAATTCACTGTTAATAAAGCAATTGTGTTTCTTATATATGTAATTAATGAATAAAAATTCATTCAAAACAAAAATATTTTATAAATGCAAACATTTTTCTTTATGATTTACTCATCTTTCAATTAATAATTTCAATATTTCATAATCTTTTTTTGATGATCAGTATCTTTTTGATTTACAATTCTAATTCAATGCAATTTACTCTATTTAATAAATAGTATTTCATTTCAAAGTTGTGAATTTAAATATTTATTATTATTAGATTGATTTCTTACAAATAAATTTATTTCCCATCAGTAAATCCCTTCCCTTTTCTACACCTTTCAGTGTACACAAGAGTTTGGGTCATAAAAATAATGTAATTATTTATTATTACATCTGCTATCATGAAATTATGATTTATTAGATTTCTTGAAATCAGTAAACATTATAATATGTTGAAACATTTTATAATCACATTTAGTATATAATTTAAAATAAATCATAAACCTAAGGATATTTATTTAATTAATGAATTCTCAATTTTCTGCAGATTCAATTTTTCCTCAAACAAATTGTGAGTTTTGGAGTGATGAGTAAATTTAAATAAGACAATAAGATTTCAAAGAAGATTATTTTCTCTTCTACTCTATTAAAAAAAAAACTTATAAAAACAAGGCTTTAAAAAGGTGTGGACCAATAATAAAAAAACTGAAAAAAAATGTAAATTTATTGTGATGTAAAAGGGATCAGAATTATGGTGTGATGTTACAAATGCAATAATTTAGATTATAGAGATACAGCATGTGGGTCAAGGATTGAGGATCACAAAAAGTTCAAATACTTTCGAGTTTTTTGGATATGTAGATGGCTGGTTTAAAGAATTGAAAAAATTCTGTATTTAAAAACAGATTAAAAATACTTTCATAATTAGTAATAAATTAGGAAGCGGGAACTATGCAGATGTACGATAGTTAATTAAATTTTAAAGGTTCATAGATTAATAAAGCAGAGCGATGAAAAGGAATTTGCTGTGAAAATTTATGATAAATAATCTGAAAAATTTGATGCAGAATGTGTGATAAAAGAGTTAGAAATACTTAGAAGAATGGATCATCCAAACGTAATTACAGTATTGGAGACTTTTGAATCAAAAAAATACTTATTCATAGTTACTGAATTACTAATTAGTGGAAATTTAGATGAGATTATATAAAAAACAACAATTTCTGAAGAGGATGCTATTAAAGGTATTTTCAAAATTATTGATGCTCTTTCATATATTCATTCAAAAGGAGTTATACATAGAGATATCAAACCAGAAAATATTTTGTTTAGAAAGCCAAATCTTGAAGAAATAGTCATATCAGATTTTGGATTGGCAGAATTTTATAATGAAGAAGGTCATTATAAATATCATCGATGTGGAACTGCAGGTAATATGGCCCCAGAAATTTTAAAGGATCTTTCATATGGTTTCAAAGCTGATTGTTATAGTGTTGGGATTATATTTTATCAAATGCTTACCTAAGGATTATCTCCATTTATTGTAGAAGATTATCAAGAAACTCTCCAAAGAAATGAATAAGGTTCAATAGATTTTTCAACAGTTCAATCCTCTCCTCTGGTAATGAACCTCTTAAAATCAATGTTAGAACTAGATCCTTTAAAAAGATGTTCTGTTTAAGATGCTCGATCCAATGTTATATTTAAGAAATTCAATCGATAAACAATAATAATTAAGAGAAAGAGAGTTCTATAGGATCATACTTTTTCTAGTCAAAGCCCAAGAAGTAATTCGATTTACTAAAGTCCTATTAATTAAACTTCTCCTCACATTCCTACTAGTCCATCATATAAATATAATGGAGCTAAAAATCTTCACTCAATTCCATTAAGACTCAGAAGTCATGAAAGAAAATTATTTTCTTCTCCAAATTCATGCAATTCAGGAGCTAACAGTGCAAAATTATAACTGAAATAAAAAAATTCTAATTTTAAAATCAATTAGAAAAATAACAGAACAAGCATTTATTTACGTATGAGTTCGAATAAAGTAATTTGAGCATTTTAACCAACTTATATTAATTGATGATAACTAATATTTATATTTCAAATATTGTACAACAACTTCTTAAAGTTTTTTAAATAGAACTTATCTCACGTTATGAATCAAGATCAAGACTTAAATTTAATAAGTAAATTGCATTTTAATATTATTATGACACTTAATCAATTTTTTCTTTTTTGTAAAAAAAGTGCGTTTTAGGTTCCCATCTAAATATCAGGTTTGTCACTTAAATCATCTTTTGTAATTAATGCATGCTATAATTCAGCTTCTGTCATCACTTCATTAGAAATCTAACTTTAAACTAAGCCTTACGCTATCTTAAATAAGTTCCTAGACAACCCATTATTGATCTTTTGCTTCAATTGATTATTCTATAACATTTGTTGATGATGAATAATCCTCTTATTAAAACATGAGGTCATTAGGATCCAATATTCTAGATTAATCTTTTGTTGTTAATGCTAAAGCTAGACCTAAAATTAATATCAATTGTAAATATTTCATATATTTTAATTAATTATTTCTACAATTATTATGAAATAATTTTTCATTGCAGAAGTTAGAATTAGCAAATCAGAACTTAAAATTAAATATAATTATGCAAGAATCCTTATAATTAATCAACATCAAATAAATTAACGAGGGAATATTAAACAAGAGAATAATAGACCCTGAATAAGTTGTTTAATAAAGAAGAAGATTACGATTAGTTGATTAAAAAATAACGAAGAGTATATTGCTAGTAATTATTTTATAATAACATTTTAAAACGATAATTAAATTATAGAAATAAAGTTGCTTGTATCATACGTAACTTTAGAACATTTTCATTATAGTTCCTTAGCCAATCTATAATTCTTTTAAAAGAATAGAAAGAAAAAAACTCATAAAGCCTGACTCGAATTTAATACTAATTCGATTAACCAATTATTGTTTTAATTTATTATTCACATCATATTTTCAGAATGGTTCTTCAGTTTTCTGTTCTAAAAATCTGATAATTAAGAAAGGTTTTATTATTATTCTTTTCTGATAGTCAACTTCTTCAATTAACCTTTCACAATCATCGCTCAAATTAAATGCTATTATTTTCTAGTGAGATGGTGTTGCCAAAAATCTACTAAAATTTAAATCTATACCTTTTTTTCCTGATTTTAGGAGGAACACTAATCTATATATTTTAGTTTTCAAACTACAGGTCTAACATATCTAACCTCCTAAAATTTGGAAAAATAATTTATGAATTTACAATTTCAATATCATATTATTATTGCTAATATTCATAATTAAGAATATTCAAATAAAATCTTAAAGAATAATAACTCATAAATATTTTAGTTTTACAATATTGATTATATAGCCCTGGCTACATCATTAAATTTTGCATAACAGTTAATAAAATTAGAGATCCAAATCAATCTTGAAAAAAAGAGTATATATTGATTTTTTATTGAAAATCTTTAATTAAGAACATCAATATAGAAAAGAATGGAGAATTATTATTATTTTACCAATAATAAGTAATTCAAGAAATTACTATCCCTTAAGATTATTTTTGAATTTATTAATTTTTTAATACATTAGAATTATAATTAAGATAATATATTGTTTTTAGATTTAAATATTAATATACATATTATCTTCAAGGATTGTATAAATTTTAAGCAATACAAATAGTTTAAATCAAAAGAATTAATTCTGCTTTAAATGTTCTTTTGGTTGAAAAGTTATTCTTAGAATATTGGACAACTTAAACTATTTTTATAAATTTAGGGGATTTTTTGTAGTTTATAAAATATTTGATAAAGTTGTTGTTATAAAATACCATAAATTTATAAAAATGTTTTAATCATGGATTGAATTAATATTAAAAGCAAGTTTTAAGGAATTAGAATAAAATTGTTAATTTAATAATTTATTTTTATTTTTCACTATTTATTCTAATCAATCCAATCTTAATAAACAGCAAGTTGACCAAGCTTTATTGTTTATTAATCCATTTGTTTTTCTAAGGCTATGAATTAATTGCAATTATCTTGATTTTCACTTACTTTCCTTAGCATAGATTACACATTTTTTTCCAAATCAGCCTTGAATAGATAATTATCTATACTTTCTAATGCTGCAAGCTTTTTTCTTAACCTAAAAGTTCAGCTAATCCTTTCTTCTCTGTGATATATTCTAAATTCTCTATAACATTATTCTCATTAATTTAAAACCATTATTTATTTTAATAGTCTGAATAAATACAAAATATTCCTTTCTATACGCCATGAACATAGAGTAATTCAGCTATTTATTTAATAAAGGTTCATATTACTATGTTTTTATTTGTGTTATGATTATCTCATTTAACTATCTTCCAGTTAAATCAATAACCCTAGACCATGTTTAACATTGCAATCAAATTCACCAAAATACTCCTAATTTTATTGTTTTAATAGTCCAAACCCGTGTTTCATCCCTTCATAGAAATAACCAGAAAATACGGTAGTGTCAGGGAATTGAATTTAGCATAAATCATCTAAATTATCTTATTTCCAATTTCCTTTAATAGTTGTTCCATCAGCATATTAACAAAGCCCTAATCCATCTCTTAAACCATCCTTAAATTATCCCACATAATGGTAAAGTTATCTATTAGCATAATATTAATATTAACGTTTATATTATGCCTAATTTTAATTTCCTATCTTCCCAGTTGCCTTTATAAGTTTAATTATCTTTGGTCTTAAGAATTCCTTTTCCTTTGAATTCATTTTTTTGAATTTCTCCCATGAATGAGTAATCATAATGAAAAAAAGCATATCCATTGCCAGCAGCTTATCCATTTCTATAAGTTCCAAAGAACTTATATATTTATTCTTAGTCATTAGATCCTGAAAATACAATTAATAACAACATACCTTTTTATTGTTATTTCTTTTAAAGAGATAAAACTCCATCTCCTTCTCTATTTGGACCTTAAAATCTTCCATAATAATATCCATCCTATATCTTGTGTTTTTCATATTAAGCAGGATCTAAATCAGGGAATTCGTTGGTACTAGAAATAATTAATTATATCTTAACATCTCCTAGGATATAAAGATTCTTAATTCTTTTATCTAATCAATATTAGCACTTTTTGTTTGATTAGGTTTTGGTTTTGGTTTTAGTATTACAGACTCATCCTTTATTATCTGAATTAAAATAATAATACTTAAGGATTATCAACAACTGGTTTTGATTTAATCATAGATTAATTCTGATTCTCTTGTATTGTATACAATTCAACATAATCTGATGCTAAGACCTACCCCATTAAAAATAAAATTAAATTATAGCAATTCAATAAGTAAAGAAAAATTTTATATAAAAAGAATAATTAAAGATAATCTGTAACTCAGTGCATTTCTTTTTATGAATTGAATAGGTTAATAAAGATTCGAGAATAAAAACATGATTAACGAAACCATCTTAAAGAAGTTTTAAATATAAGAAAAATGAAAGAGAGATTATGGCTTTAGAAATTAGTATGCTTAATCATTTATTTTCTCAGCTGTTACATTAACTCTAAATAAAAACCATAATTTTATTTTAAAGTTAATTCAGGGAGGAGAATATTTTGAGTCTGGATGATGTTTATAGAATTATGTAATTTAGTATTTAGGATAATAATAAAATAGTTTCGAAGAAAACAAACTTATAAAAATTAAGGAATACCAAAGTTTCAATTACTAAGTTTGCAGATGAGTTTTTAAGGATATAATCTTTTATCTACATGTCTTAAATACTTCTAAATTGTAGTGTATACATTTTAAAGACTATATGCTTAATAATTTTATTTATTAAATAAAAAATCATAGATTTGAGATAATATAATTATTATAAAAATTAAGTGAATCAGATTTTGCCAAATCTATAAAAATAATTTTAATTTAAGGATTTTCACTATTTATTTTCATTATAAATAAATTAATTATGAATATTTTGAGAATACTCTATCTGATTTCTACTTTATTCTTTTCATTGTCAGCTTTTCATCTGTGTGAAAGAGAAAACGAGCAAAAATGTGAGCAATGTATTGATAATTCGATACCATAATAAAATTAAAAAGACTGTGAGTGTAAAAAAGGATATGTCGGAAATACTATGATAAATAAATGCTATTGTATATATGCTTAAATCATCATAAAGCTTGTTTGCCTGGTTGTGAAAAATGCGAAGATGAATTGAATAAATGTGGTGGATGTAAAGATAAGAATGCCGATGCAAACAAATATTGCCTTTGTAAAAATGGTTTCGTTTATGCACAATATAATGATAGTTGCGTTAGTTGTAAGTATTAATAAAATTTTAGAGTCAACAAATTTATAATAGGATCTATTCAAATTTAGATAAAAGACGGCCTTTAAAAATCAATTATTTGAAAATTTATGCAATGCTCCTGTTAAGTTATTAGAAAATTCAGAACTTTATGAATTGTTAGTTGATAATAAGCCTTAAAATTTAACTTTTGAACTTCCAAAAAAGCAAATTGGAGTAGCTTATAACAAAAAAGTAGGTAAGTCTTTATATAAAAAAAAATGCTTAAATAAGGTTTAATCTTCTATTACTTATCATGATTTTAATGACACTCTGTATATATAATAATATCAGTAATGTACTAAAAACTAATCACATGAAATTCTAAGTGTGGAGATAGAAAATCAATATAACTAATATTTTCTTTTGATGTAATGTCAATAAAGACTAACAGACTCCAATGTATATCTAATAATCGATGAATTTTTTAAATTAATCTATTAATGTCCTATTAATTGTAAGAATTGCGCTTTTGAGACTTAAAATTAAACCACTGTGAAATGCTTAGAGTGTCGACATGGATTCAGATTAGAATAAGATAGATGCTTATATATAAATAATCCGATATAAATGTTAGAAATAAATAAATAAATTAAAAAGAATGAAAAAGTTGAATGCAGTCCATTCGCATATAAAAATAATAATGATTATTGTGAACTTTGTAATGTAAAAAATTGCAAAAGCTGCTCAAGTGACAAAATCTGTATAACATGCTATGAACCATTTGAGCTTGAGAATAATGAGTGCATATGTCGTAATAATGATAACAATATGAATTGTTAAAGGGATAACTGTTTGTATAAAGATGAAAATAATAATTGTATTCAGTGCTAGGATATGTATTTTTTACATGAAAATTAATGTTTGTAAATGCTATCAAGAGAATATTTATTATGCGTTAAAGGTGATCAATGCTATAATTGTTTTAATTTGGCCTAAAATATTAAGGGAACTAAATATAACCCTTAAGACTCTAATTGTGAATGCGAATAAGGATATTTTCTGAATTAATATTCACTACAATGTGAAGACTGTGATAAGAATTGCAACACTTGTAAAGATAGAAAAAATAAATGTAAAACCTGCTAGAAAGGTTTTTATCTAGATTCAACAGTTTAATTGTGTAAACAATGTGATGAATAGTGTATCTTTTGCATGTCTAGTGGATAATGTGATGAATGTAAAGAGGGCTATTATGTAAAAGAACATAAATGCTAAGTATGTGAATCATCCCTAGATGGCATTAATGTTTGCTTAAAATGCGATAAAGATAACATTTGTACAGAAGCAATATAAGGATATTATATAGAAGAGTAACAACCGCAAAAATGTATAATCGAAAATTGTTAAAATTGCAAAAATAAAACTATATGTAAAGAATGCGATTCAAAATATTATTTGGTTGATGAAAAATGTATAGCTTGCCCAGATGGATGCACTAGTTGTGAAAGCAGCACTAGATGCAAAAGTTGTCTAGATAATTATACTCTCAATGAGGAAGACTGGCTCTGCCATCCTTGTCCAACCAATTGTGATTTATGTTATTCTGTTTCAAGCTGCGCTGCATGTAAAAATGGATTTAAACTTGGAGAAGATTAACTATGTATTTGTGAAAATAAAAATGAATATATTAAAGATGAAAATACTAATAAATGTGAAGTATGTGTGTCTAATTGTCAAGAGTGTGAATCAAAAGATAAATGTAAGGTTTGTAAGCCAAATTATGAAGAAGAAGATGGATAATGTAAGGAAATAAAGTGTACAATCTAAAATTGCGATACTTGCAATGAATCAAATGATTAATGTAAGAAATGCAAAGGTGGATATCGATTAAATAGTAAACAATAATGTGAAAAAACTAATTGTTCAGATCAAACTGAACCCTGTAAAAAATGCAATGAAAAATATTATTTGGACTAAAATTAATTATGTTAACTTTGCAGTTCTGAATGTTAAAACTGTGAAAAAGAAAAAGATAAATGTACAAATTGCAATGATGGTTTTTATCTTTCGGGTAGTGCGTGTAAGAATTGTGCAGAACTTAAATGTGAAAAGTGTAAATAAGACCCAACAACTTAGAATGTTTAATGTTCAAAGTGCTAAGACGGTTACGATCTTAAGGATACAAAATGTTATAAATAAAATAATCTCTTTCCTTTATTTTCCTTATTATTTATAATTGCCTTAATATATGGAGCGTTTTATTTCAAGGACTAAATATATTAAATTTTATGTCCAAGTTATCATCAATTTCGAGAGCATAGTGGAATAGAATTAAATTCAAAAAAATAAATCAATATTTTAGATTGATTAAAAAATATAATAAATATAATTCATATATTTTTAAAATATTGATATTCTTTTACTATTTTCATATGGTTAAAAAATTTTCTGAATTTGAGAAATATAGAGAATAGGAAGAACTTATGTTTTTTTTGTTAGATTTTAAATACTAAAATGTTATATAAACTTCCATATTGTTTAATCAGCAGCAACCTCCAGAAGAGTTATTATTTTTTTTTCTTGCCTAATGATCGGCTGCTCTTAGAACTGAAGCATTTGATGTGTGACCCTTATTCTTATTGTATTGAGCTGTCGTTTGTTCAAACTCATCATCATCTTAAGTTTCATTGATATCTCTTAAAATTTCTAAATTAGAAAGAAATTAGACCTTCAGCAATTTATTTAAATGCAAATTCTATATTATGACCTGTGAATGCTGACGTTTCTAAGAATCCCATTTTTTTAGATTGAGCATACTTAATTGCTTCCTCCTTGCTCACTTATCTCTTATCTTCTAAGTCATTCTATGATTGTTTTTAATCGAAAAATACCTTATTTCCGATGAGCATTAGAACCAAATTTTATTAATCAGAATAATCTTTAATTTCTAGCAACCATTTATCAACATCTTGGAATGAGTTTTTATTTGTGATATCATATATTAAGAAAGCACCAACAGCACCTTTATAATATGCTTTTGCAATAGCTCTATATTTCTCTTGTCCTGCAGTGTCCCAAACTTAAACTCTAATTTTTTTGTTGTCAATTTCCAAGACTTTTGCACTAAATTCTACACCGATTGTAGTGTTAGAAGATAGATTAAATTAGTCTTTAGTAAATTTGAGTAAAATCTATGATTTTCCAACAGAAGTACTTCCTAACATATATCTTAAAATTACCTAGTAAGATGATTTTAAAAACATGAGCTATGTCATTCACACTTTAGGAATCCATTCAAATATAATTAAATATAATAACAAAATTTTATCAAAATAATGACAAAGACAAAGTTTGATTCCATCATCAATTAATTATAAGGATCAAAAAATAATTGACAATTACTAAAGAAGCTCAAGTTTTAAACTCTTCTTTCAATTTACCTTTGGACTTAAATTATTAAAAATAATAGGAATTTATTAAGAGAAATTAAACTACTTTTAAAAGTTCATCATATATTATTAATCAAAAATTAATGAGACTCTTCTATAAATGTGATTATATAAAGTTAAGTAAATTGGAAAATCTTTTTAAGAATTCCAATCAAAAATTCTCTTGTGCAACTATTTTAAACAATACAAGAAACAGCAAATTCAAATACAAACTGTAAACCTCTATTAAATCTAAATCCTTAATTGAAAATTAAAGGAATATGAGAAGGATAGACACTAAGTTAATGAAAAATATTCTATTAAACGAACAAGTATTTGTCATTGAAATTTTGAAAGACACAAAAAATAGATAATAAGTTGAAATATTTTGGATCAGAGTTGATAGAATTAATATAATTATGTCTAAATTTAATAATTGTGCTGATAAAAATTGTAAAATAAGTGTTTTTAATTTTTTGAAGCATTTTTTATAGTTAGAAAATCGAGAAGTTTTCTATTATCTAATTTCACTATTTTTCTTAAAAGAAAATTAGAATATATTTAACTTCATATAATCCACTTCTTAGTTTTAAGATAATTTTCTTAATAAGAGATAGTTATTATAGCTGATTTCAATTAAAAATGGGTGGATAATTACTTTGTTGAGTTAAAAATAATAAAAAATAATAAAAAATATAAAAGTTGCTTGCCTTTGGTTATTATAATTAAATATTACTTTTTTATAAGTAATAGCGATGGTATCGATAAACTTTTTCTGTCTCTAAACTTGAGATCGATTGATTAATTATCTCAATTAGATATCATTTGACTAATTTGAAAAAGTTTATTGCTCAAATTTGGTTCAAAAAAAATAAACTTTTTGCATCAAGAAAACAATTATTTTGCTTCAGAGATATCAATTAAAGAAAAAAGATAATGGAGTGATTAGTTAGAATTCTATTTATTGTAATTAATTTTTATATAATGATAACTGCATTTGGTATTGCATTTTCTGAATTTTAAGAATAAGCCATAAATTTACCCACTCTTATCAACTTTGAATCAAAGTACTATGTGATCGATCATAAATATGTATTGTATTATTTATGTAGCTTCCTCTAGACTAAAGATCTATTCTCGAACTGAGGACAGCAATATTACATAATCAGAAGTAAGTATAAGTTAAGGCTCAACTTATATATAATACTTTTATCAATATTCCTCAATTTTATTTCACTTTATAAGACTGCGAATGTAAAACTCTCAATAAATATTTAGCATCCGATTACCTATCAATAAATGAAATAATTTAAGATGAAATCGAGTAATAAAACTTCATCAAAGATGTAATAAATATCATTATTAATTTAGATTAATCCCGCTACAGGAATAGCTATGATCACAATGCATAATTGTTTATTATCCGAATTCATACAGTTTGCTAGTTAGGAAAAATCATTTCTATTGACTTTGATTTCTTATTACTTTTCTAAATTGCACATCTATATCAAAAAGTAAGAATTTTGAGAGAGAGAAATAGAATTTTTAATGATTAATTCTAATATATATATTTGAATTAAATAAGCAATTAATTGCAAGATTTAACACCATAATTATAAAGAATGAAAAATCTAAACAAAGCAACCTCAAATTATTACATCATCTTCTTTAATATAACTTTAGAATTTACTGTTTTTTATAATTTTATTCTTTATCAAGATTAAGACTTTATTAATATTAAAATTAGAAATGATATTGATGCTATTAAATATCTGTACTTAATATATTAATAATTGGGTTTTAAGTTTGACGATTAGCAAACCCTTGGTTAACCCTAATAATAACAATTTAAGAGCCAAAATCATTACAACTTATAGTATAATCATTTTGTATTTAGTGAATAAAATTAAAAGTTATATATAAAAAGTTCCATTTTATCAAAAAATAAATATTCTTTTCATTCTTTTTTTTGATTAATTTTCAATAGGCTCAAGAAATTCTATCAAGTCAATTATCCTAAATGATAAATAAAGTATTAGATCCAATAGTTTTATCCTATTTGTTAAAAGAAAATTATTATGATTAAATAAAAAGGTTTTGAAGCATAGTATACACAGTTTTCTACAGCTAATATTAAATGCCAAAACTGAATTATTATCCTGTTAATCAGGAAATAAATTTTAATTAATTTTTACTTTGTTTATCATCTTTCTGTATTAGTTTAGGATAAAATAAAGTAATTTTAACTGTTTGATTAATTTTAAAGAAGCTATAATGCATTAAATAAAGAGATATTATTATAGATAAGTTTTAATATTTAAATAAAATCTTTTTATAAAAACTTTCATCCATTGTGAGCTCCTTAAGAATCAGGACTTAATGGTAAAAACATTAGCTTTTAAGATGGTCCCTTCGCTAATAGTTAAAGCGTTTCTAGAAATCTAATCTACATGGCTGCCTTGCTATCTAAGGCTTAAGCAGCTTCCTTCATTAGTTTTGCACTTTCTACATCAGCTTAAGCAGAGATAACTTTAGCTTAAGCAATTCTCTTATTTTTAGCTGCAGCAGCTAGATCTGATTACATTTAAGGTGTTAAAACCATATCCTTAATAAATACTTCCTCTATATAAATCCCCCATTATTCAGTCTATTTATCTAAATAAGCTTCAATTGCATCCTAAACCATTTCTCTGTGTTCTAATAAATCTTGGAGTTAATGTTCTCCACAAACTTATCTTAAGGCTGCATATGTCATGTCTTTAACTGATGATGTTAATCTTGAAACTCTATATGTTGCCCTCACAGGATCTAAAATGAAAAAAAGCATAATATTCAATTGCGTACCAATTATTCTAAAATACATGCATGTATCAATATTAACTTGAATATTGTCTTTTGTCAATATAATTTATCTATCTAAATCTAACACTCTTGTTCTTAAATCAACTGGTATGACTGTATCCTTGAATTTAACATCAAAATACTGTGCATGGATTAATTTGGTTCAATCCCGGTGGGAGACTTCTATGATATTTTCCAAATTTTTCCACCAATCCCACAGAACTTTATTGAACTGCAAAGAATGGATTTTCGCAACAACAAAATACACATGGAAACCAAGCCTTTAAAATTCTATATTAATTTAATTACTCTCAAAAATCCTGAAAAACTTCCGCAACAATCCAAACATGATTCATATGCAGTTAATTCTCTTCTTTAAGTAAGTTAGTCGTCATTAAAGTTTTGCTATAATAAGGAAAAAGAATTTACTTTTTAATTGCTAAGTGGTTACTATTCCATAAATTTAATTATAATATATAAATTTTAATGATATATTCTTTTTAGATAGATTTATCGACTTAAACTAGCATTTATTACTATGATATCTTTTGAGAATATTTTGCTATATTATTTTCTGATTATATATATTATATAATATTATAATATAAATAATTTACTTAGATTAATACAGTTTATTTAGATTTTAATTATATAGCACCATTTCAAAAGAAAACTGATATATTAATTTATAATTGAATATAATACTTTATACATTAATAAAAATAATATAAATATTAGAAATCATTTCTTTACATGGATAATATCATAGAAAACTCCCTTAACTTTTGGTAACAAAGACTCAACAATTCATCATAAGCAAGAATTATGTCAAAAAAGAAATAAAGATCAATTGTAGATAGAGTAGTGATAGAATCTGCTGAATATTGGAGAAAAATTGCTGATGAATTTTAATCCATAAGTTCCACGAATAAATCAGTCTAAAGTTAATAATCATAACCTCATAATTAATAGATTTCTGATTGCTGAATTGTTATATTATATAATTTTATAAGATATTCCTTTCTGAGAATAATTCACGAACAAAATTTATTGTTTTTAAACAAATTAATATATCTTTCATTTTTCATCTGAGCACTAGGATTTTTTTTTATTTCTACCATGAATTTGATAAATAAATTAATCTAATCATTCTTCAAAGAGAATTTTACTTAATTAGAAAGTGATTTTATTTAAAATCAATTTATTTCAGAAACAGGTTTAAAGATATTAAAATCATAAATAGTTTATTTTTCCTCATAAATTAATTTTCCAAATCTCAATTCAACAAAAATTGTGTTAAAAATTTTAATCTAAAATTCATTAAGATTTTGATCCATTTAGAAAAAAGATTTATTCTCTATAATTCATTTTAATTTAAAAGAAACTGAAATTGATTGTTAATTATTAATTTATTTTAATGCTAAGTACATTTTTAATGTTTTTAAATTTAATGCTCATAAATCAATTATGTTTTAAAAGCTTCAAAGGTTACATCTTGTTATTTATGGAAATCCTTAATGACAGTATTTTATAATTTTAAAGCAAGCCTTCAGTAAGTTGAGACTTAGTTTCATTCTTAATTACATTAAATACCAGTTGATTATTACATTGCTTAATTTGAATTTTATTTCCACGCATTCGTGAAGCCTGGTTCTAAAATAAAAACTTTTTAGCAATGTATTAATATCCTGAAATTACTTGAAAGTATTATATTTTATTTTTCAAAAATTTTTGGTGAAGGATTTAGTAGAAAGTTAAAACATTTTTTGTTTTAAAATTACTCAAACTGTCAATTATCATAGAATTGAAATTATTTGTAATATTTTATCTTATACATGTAAAAGCTAAAATTTTACCAAGTCTTAATAGAATAAAAATATATATGAATTTAATTAAATACTTACGCTTTCAGAAAAATTAGATTTTTAGCTTTATTACAATTTTTAAGTTTGTTAATTATTCATCCAATTTGATGTAGTTTACACATATGATAATAAACCTAATTTTAAAATAATCTGCATTCAACTTATATATTTCAATAAATCAAAAATATTAAAAAACTAATCAATTGTGAATCATTAATTAACTAGCTGAAGGTTTTAAATATAATATAAATCCAATAAATTAATATCAAGTAAAATGGATTATAAAAAAACCTACAAAAACAATAATTGACTATATCATAATAGAAAAATCAAATCATTAGATTGTTATTCAATAATTGTGGGGAAATTGGATTTAGATTCCATAATAAAGTCTTCTTAAATCTACATTGTCTCCTTTACTGTCTAATCTTATTTATAAGCCAAATATTTAGAGGTTAAAACTTTAAATTGTGTATTAATGCATTTTTAAACTAATCTTAAAATTCATTAATGTACTAAAGAAATATAAAATGAAAGATAAATTTTAATAGACCTAAATATAAAAATATTTTATATGAGTCTATTCTCTTCATTAAGTTAGCAATTAAGCATATAATAAAATATTTTCAATTGATATTTAATATGAAATCAAAAATGGAATCCAAATTTGGTCTTTTATTTGGATCAAGATCTGTCATTTAGATGATAATAGGATATAATTTAGGTTATTTTAATTAGATTTCTTTATAATCTTTTTCAAAAATAGCTTTATATTTTTCTTACTATATAGGTCTTGTTTTATATTAAGAGTATTATTTATTATAAGTTCTTAATATCATGCATTAAATAATGTATCCAAATTACCAAATATCATAAGAAGGTAAATAATCTACTTAAGTTCCTTCAGGTGGTTAAAAACTTTGAGTACCTTCATAATAGGAATGGTATTAACTTAGGTGCATACTATCAAACTCCGATTATAATTGAGATCTATCAAAATCAATTAGAACACATCTAGTATTTTAAATATTCTAATTATTATCTAAATATTCAAGCATTATATTTTATGGTTTCAAATCCCTATGAATGATTTTACTAGAATGAAGATCCTTTAAAGCCAATAATATTTATTTAATGAGATGTAATAAATCATCAAAACTCAATTAATTCTTCGCTATTTCATTATTTATATTCTCTAAAGTAAGATGATAATATTTCATAAATATAAATTATTAATCTTCAACGTTAATATAATTAAACATCTTTGTACAATTTTCTAAATCATAAACTAGTTCTAATAACTTTATTTCTCTATATTGATATCTTAGGTCATTTGAATCTTTAAACTAAATACATTTAACAACAATTTAATCTGCTTAGCAATTAATAAAATTTGGTTTCTAAATCAAATATACGCTTGAAGCTTTTTCAGAATAAATTTGTTTAATAATCTTAATATTATAAAGCGAAGTCAAAATTTACTAATCTTAAACTTTAGCATAAATATTTTAGCTTCTTTCTTAAAAAATGAGATTGTAAAGTTCATTTATTATTTTACTTATATAATGTTCACCTTCAAATAATTGATTATCAAAATTAAAACCTAACTTTTAAACTAATTCATAAACTAAAATGTTACATAAATTAATTAATAATTGTTTAGTTGATATTTTTTCTTCAAGGTTAATTTATTGATCCTCTTCAAGAATAAATATTTTAGCATCATCTAATAAATTTTTATTTAAATAAATCTTATCTAAATCAAGATTTTTTAGAAAATCTGATTTTCTACTTTAACATTCAAAAGCAACTAAAAATTAATATTTACATTACTTGTTGTCACATGAAACATTATTTTACTTAAATATTACACTTTTAAAAGGCCTCTTTAAATCCTATCCTATAAGCTCTCTATCTCAAATTTTATGTCCTCTCTTTTCATGACACCACATATTAATATTGGACATCTTTTTTCTAACTTCTAATAATACATGAATAATAGAATTATAAAAATATTATTAAACTCTAGTATTTATAATGATCATTATAATTATAAAATGAAATCCCATATTTTATAAAAGTAATTAGTTTATTTAAAATATTAATTTCAAAATATATTTGCACTATTTAATTTTTCAATAACATCTTTTAAGGAGGGTCTGTTTTAAGGATCGTAGTTTGTCATTTGAGATATTACATTATACATAGTTTCACTATAAACAAGCTTTTAATTTATATCTCTTAAATTTTAAAGGATTGGGTTTAAAATGGCTTCATATTCTTTCTATGATAAATGCTTGGTCTTTTTTTTTGGAGTTTACTGTACCATTAAGAATAAGAAACATATCCCCATCTACCATATATCGTAACTCTCGTTGTATGGCTTACCATTCATATTTTCTGGAGGTTAAAACATTTTAGATCCTTTTTCGAAATCATCTTTCTATCCTATCTCTAAATTTAGTTCAAAGTCAATAATAGACAATTTTAGAAAATCAATTTAGGTTATATTTTATTATGTAATTTCGCAACTCTTTTAATTATGTATAGCAGTAACCATAATGTTGTCTGGTTTTAAGTCTCTGTGAATTTTATTTTAAAGATGTAAGGTTTATAACTCGTTTGCCAATTTACTACATATTTTCCTTTTTTCTTAAACTCCCAAAATATTTATTGACATCTTAGAATACTCTGTCAAAGTCAAACTATATCTTTTTAAAAACATCAATGATGAATTATTTATTTCTAAGTTATAAGTATAAAGTGAATCAAAATTTTGTATTTATTATTATGATTCGCTTAAAAGTTCCTTATTATTATTGATTTCAGTTAATCTCTATTATTCATGATCAACATGAATCCATTTTATGAGAATTTACTCATCCTAATTGTTATTAATATAATAAGGAGTTTTAACATGAAAAATATAAGTTATTTCCTAATTAAAATCTTGGTGATGTGTAATCTGAAGCCCATAAATAATTTCTAATATTTGTTTTCTCCATTCAGATTTATTTAAGTCTATATTTAACATTCTTAAGATATAAAGCAATATATCATCAAAGCAATTGAATTTTTTAACATCAGCATGATCAAAACCAATTTCAATCACTTAATTTAATATTAAAGATTACAAATTTCCTTCAATTAATTCATGATAGTGATTTAATTTTAATTTATTTATTTACTATATGTGATAATTCCTGAGATTATAAAAACATCTAACTTTTCAATATTATCAGAGTCATTCACATATAAATCCTGTATTCTTAATTTTTCAATAGTATTTGATTCTTTATATATTGTACTTAGAGCTATTATAAAAAATTACTTTGATGTATACTTGAAGTCAATTAATACATCAGTTTATAAATAATATGAATAGGCAATAATTTACTCCTTTTAATCTCTTCTTCTAATGGAATAACTCTAAAGCGATTTTAGTTTACATCAATAATAACTCCTTTTGATGAAATCATCGCAATTCTATTAAAATTTATATTTATATAAAGTATTACATCCTCAAATTAATTTTAATATCCTTACTTTAGTTTAAAAACAATATTTTAAGAGATTATGTAATTTTTAGAAACTCGTTAATCTTGTAAATCTTTACATTTCTTATTATTTCGATCATTCAAAATACTTTATTGTTATATTTTTAATCAATTTTGCTCTAATTGTCTTTTTTCTTTAATTCATATCTTTAAATTCAAGAGTAACGATAGTCTTTATTATTTTAACAATGTGCATGATAAAAAAATAAATCAATGTTTTGGAATTTAAACATAAACTACTTAAGACAATAAAAAGATTTTAGTAGACTTCTAATCCATCTAAATAACTTATATATTCTATATTGAAAAGAAGATTAAAGTGTGTATATTTAGAAAAATATAAGGAATATAGGAATAATTTCTTTAGATAATTTTAGTTCTCATTAAGTAATTATGTAAATAGAAGCAATGCTTTCATTTATCTCATTTTAATAATCATTAAAAATGGTAATAGAAATATTAATTAATAAGGGGATGAAACAATAAAATATTAAGTATCAGTATACTATAAATAAATTTTATTGATCAAAAATTGTCTTTTGCCTCGATGATCTTATGAAAATAAATGAAAAATTGATCTCAAAAGAAATATTTTAAATAAATACCTTTCAACCAAATTGTTATTCAAATCATCAAATATAAAAGGAAATCCAGAAGATGCTCATGAGATTTTTGACTTTCTTGATCGAAGAATCAATAGAACCTACATTCATATATTTCAAATTATATGCAAGATTCCGATTTATAGAATGCCCCTATAAATTTGACAACATCATGTGAATTAGATTTTAGACCTAACTTACATAATTTTATGCTTTTTCTACTTGACCTGAACTAACTAACTATTGTTCAACTGTTTAATAATTTGAAGTGATAAATTGTGATCAGATTCACAGAGCGAAAAATCCATTAACATGTGAATGGATAATTTTTGAGCAGCTGGTCATTCAGATAAAATTCCTAAAGAATGAGAGATCCATTCTAAGAACTAACCTTTGGGAAAATTTAATAATAGATTTAGAACAGGTTAAGCCTCTTCTGATTAGAGATTAATCTTTTCAATTGATATTATTTTTCTATAAGTCAGCCATTTGTTTATATTAATTATAAGTATAAATCTTAATTAATATCCAAATTTTACTTTAGTATGATTTCTCAAAAATTATAATTTCCATAATTATGTAATATGAATCTAGATAGAAATCACTTTGAATATAAAAGGAAGTAAAAAAAGTAAAATTCCTTAATATTTGCACTAATCGTTAATTATAATTTATTTTGAATCATATTATAAATTAATTTACCCAATAGATTCATCAAATTTTAAAGTAGATGCATAAATTGTAAGGCAATTTTATGCAGAAGATTTGTGCATGGAAACATGGAAGGAGAATTTCTTCCCAATAAAGAATCATAATAGTAAATTTAATATGATATTTCAAATTATAATAAGAATATTATTTATTGATACTCTTTAATTAATAAATACTTAAAATATTCTACTCACATTCAAATGATAATAAATTACAAATAACATAACAGAGATTTAATATGAGAATTATTATTTTTTCTAATCTCTGTCTGAGTTCCACTAATTTAAATTTGCATACTAAATTTCAACAATTATTATATTTAATTAATTCAATAAAAATTTTTAACTCTTTTTTGAATTCACATGAATTGAGGTTCTTTCGGATGAAAATTGTATAATATATATTCCTTTAAAATTATTATATTATATTCAATCCCTATTAAAGAATTCTTATTATCAAATTTATGAGGAATTTGCATTTCTTAAAAATGCATAATACATATTGTATATTTTATAATTTTTAGCATAATACGACTATTTTGAAGGAATATCATTTTTGAAATCCACTAATAGGAAAGAAATAAAAATATTTTTATTTAATAAGTAGTAATACTAAATTTGTTTCTAAAATCTGCAAAATTGAAAATATACTGAACTATGTTAAACAATCAAATAATTCATGATTAATTTTAATTAAAGAGTAAAGAGTACTAAAAGAGACAGACTATCGATTTTTTGATATATTAATTATTATTTTACAAAAAATCATCAAAAAATCAAATCTTTAAATTCAGCTATGAATCAAAAATATTGCTTTAAATCTTATTTCTCCTAGCAAAGTACTTAGTTTTGGGATAATACTAGAATTGATAAAACTTAAAAATATATAATGGAAAATCTTTACTATATTTAGACTCCATTTGAAACTATGCCTTGTAATCTGAGACTGAACAAGAAAAACTTAATTATGGAGTAAGATGATGTATGCTATTCAATTATAATAAATAGAGATCGTATAGTACAAACGTAGAAAATGCAGGATTAGAATTAATAACAAGTGATTTGAATAACGATTAAGGAGTAAGAATAACAAAAGGAAATTATACTTTTGAGTTTTATGGTAAAATAAAATCTCTGTTTGATCAATTAAAGAAGATGAGCATCTAGTTTAACTTCACACAAAGGTACACAATAAAAAAAATGATAGCAAAGGGGACTTTTGCTACAGTAATAAATTATATTAATTTTCAGATTTATCTAGCGGAATGTAGATTCACTTAGAACGAATTTGCAGTGAAATGTTTTGAAAAACGACATATTTCGAATGAGAAGGATAGAAAAAATTTAATTAAAGAGATGTAAATACTTCGTTTGATGAATCATAACTAATTATTGACTATATACGAAGTTTTCGAGAACTAAAGTTATATATACTTTGTTTAAGAATTATTAAAAGGTGGAGACTTGCATGATTACCTGGAAAGAAGTGAGAAATTAAGTGAGTAAAAGGTTTCTTAGATAATTTATAATTTATTGAATGGAATCCAGTATATGCATTCTCAAGGAGTTCTTCATAGAGATATAAAGCCAGAGAATTTAATTTTAAGATAGAAAAATAATTTAAACGATATAGTGATTGGAGATTTTGGACTTGCTGATTTTTATAAATACGATGGAAATTATTTATATAGAAGATGTGGAACCCCTGGTTATGTGGCTCCAGAGATATTACGAGGATAGCCATACGACTATAAGGTAGACATTTATAGCGTTGGTGTTCTCATGTATATATTAATATCTGGTAAAAGACCATTTGTTGGTAAAAATAATTAACAAACTGTTAAATTGAATGAGATGGGGGAAATTAATTATGAAGATATAGATTGTAGTTCAGAGGCATTATCTTTAATGAAAAGGATGTTAGATTCACTACCTGAGAATAGAATCTCAATTATTTCTGCAAAATAACATCCTTTTTTTATAAACACTCAAAAAAAGGATACTTAAAAATCAAAGACAACATTAAAATTGGATGTAAAATGCATTCAACAACAGGAACATCTTTCAGTCTCGCCCATTATGACATCAAGAGCTTTCAATAGACATTCAATGTTTAATAACTTTACTATTCATACTCCTCGATAATTACCCAGATTAAGTCACGATGTTAAATCGATAATTAAAACAGAGTCAAATGAGGTTCATCGAACAACTTTGTCTCGACAAGGTTTAAGTAGAGCAAATTTAAGATTAAACAATTAATTCACTAATCTGTAAGTGTTTTTTTGAATGAAATATGTTTGAATACATGTTAAGAATATAAAATATATTTTGTATAAATTTTATGATTTGTAATTTAAAGTTCACAATTATTCTGGTTTTTATGGCTAACACCAAGGGAAATAGATAAATTCTTTTCCATGGAAATTCATAAAGTAGAATAAGGCAAATATTGTTCCAAATATCCATTCAAGTCTACTTTTATTTTTCTAAAGATTCAGTCTTGATGATTTTTACTTCTCTCTAAAAATGCAAAGTTTCACAATATGGTTTGGACTTAAGCGCAAATTTCTAAGAAGGCTTCAAGATCTCGGGTTAATAATAAAAACTTGGTTTGATTGTTAATTACTTAATTATTCTGTAATTCATTAATTATTTTATTTGACATTTCCTGTTAATATAGATTAATAAATATTCAAATCATTCCTCATTGATCTTTATTAGGAACGATAGCCAACATTAAACACAAGCCGTCCCCTCCTCCGATAACACACTTATTTGAAGTATTTGCAAAATCCATAGTATAAACTCCTAAAATTTTAATAAAAATAGAGTACCTTTATTAAATCCACTTAACTACATAGCTTCTTTATAAGATCCTTTGACTCTATCAAACACCTTGAATTCATTTGTTCCATGAGCTACTCCTCCCACACAGTATCCTTTTCCCTTTCCAAACTGGGATCCATATATAAAAGCCCCAGCTGTATCAACCTTCTCATCCCACTTAATATTTTCTATCAGTTTCTATGTGCCCAAATCCCATATTTATAACTGTTCGCTCATTCTATTGGCTCCTGTCAAAATTGTACCATCTCTGATATCTATTGTATCTCCTGCAATTTTCGGTCCCACAATGCATCCAGCTTGAGACTTTTATCTTAAATCCTTTGATATCAAATAAAAACTACCCATATAATGATATTTTAATCCCAACCTCCACTGATTACTAAATTTTTATCGTAAGGTACAATTTTAACGCTGAATAATCTATTATTATGTCCAGGTTAAACCCATTATATGGCTTCCAGAGTAGTTTATAATGTTTATGCCTCTATATCATAGACTCTAACCTAGAATTATAGAAGAGCTATTACTTTGCAATCCTTGCCACAAGTTGCTAATTAATTTTTTAAAGCATCTATGCAATAAACTTCATTTTCATCTTCTTCTTTAAATTCATAGATAGTAGAATCAGTTTTCACATTTTTATACATAATTGTACCTAATTTAAAGATTAATATACCATCAGTATTCGCAGAGATTAAGACTTGCCTCATTTTAGTTGATTTTTCACTTGAAAACCATCTTAGATAATAAAAAAAAATAAACCTAAGAGAAGTACAAGGTAACTTCAAGTTTGATTTAGAACTGAGATATGTGTAAAATGCTGTCTTTTCGCCTCAGATTGTTTAAAATATTACTTCTGGTAAGATCATAAACACAAACTAATCCACTAGAACATCCTAATGCTAGCATTATATCATCTTTGTCAAATCGGGAAGAATGAATTTCAGAATCTGATTTAAAATATCCTTTAAGCAAAAGACGTGATTATGGGTCCTTAATTCTTTTTGATAGTTTGATTGATGTACTGAATATTCATATGAAGCTTTTCCTTTAACTCTTGAGCTATGATATCGTTCCTATTGTAATCCATAAATTATTTAATATGAATTTTTTTATCATTTCTACTATTGCTCTAATTTCATATCTGACATTAGACATTTTATTTGACTCATATTTGTGGAGAAGAAACATTGATTTTACAGTATATTTACAATAAAACACATTTACAGGGGAAGAATTGTTATTTTAATTAATTTCACTTGCTATTCAGATACCTATGATTTTGGGAGGGTTGCAGTTTATGCTATCAAGCAAGAAAGTAGAATCTATTTTATACATCTTTTTATGCATGTTTGGATTTACAAGCAATGGCATGTTAAAAAATGCATATCATCAACCTAGACCATATTGGGTAGAAGATTAAATAAATGGGTATATAGAATAATTATCATATTTAAGAATTGGATGCAATATGGAATTTGGTAAACCTTCTGGACACGCATAAACCGCAGTTATTATTTATTACTCTTACTTATTCATTTTGTACCCTTCAACTTTCAGATTCAATAAATCAAAAGTCTCAGAATAAGAGGGTCAGAAAAATAATAAAGACCATAAGTCTAAGACTGTATTAGTGATATTGTTAAATATCTTTGCTTTTATTTGCATTATTTTAACTGGACTTTCAAGAGTTTTTCTGGGAGTTCATACTATTGGATAGGTTACATTAGGATGGATATATGGAGTTTATATTGTATTTAATTATCAGATTTATTGTCATGAATTCTTATTGCAGTAATTATTTTTCATATAAAAAGCTATATAAAAACGTAGCTAAAATTGAAAAGCGAGGATTAGGTCAAATTTTAAAGGATGTCAGTTACAATCTCTGCCATTTTTATTTTAACAATTGTGTTAGATGTTACTTTACTGGAATTGAACAGAAGGGTATTTAATCAAAATGAGGATG
The DNA here is from genome assembly GCA_000733375.1 of Paramecium sexaurelia. Classification (NCBI taxonomy): domain Eukaryota; phylum Ciliophora; class Oligohymenophorea; order Peniculida; family Parameciidae; genus Paramecium; species Paramecium sexaurelia. The sequence continues at coordinate 351,082 of JPFM01000061.1, forward strand.
TTCTTAATCAATGGTTGCTCAAAATTACTTAATGTAAAAATAAAGATATTGGTTATTATACTAAGGATCATACTAATGTATTATTTAATGCTTGCTTTTTACATGGAACACTATTCTCTTTTATATTTTCTTTCATCTAAGGATGCTTTTTTAGTTAAGGAAGTTTTGATTCAATAGAGTACTCCAATTCAATGAAATAAAAAACTGTAAATTTTAAGATATGCAGATTACTTTTCTATCTTCCTATGCTATTACCCTTACCTTTATTGTTAATCTAAACATTTAAAATTTATGTCACTGCTTTTTTGATAGTATAACTCTTTATAATTTTAGTTCATACCTGTCATTTTTTATGAATGCTGGTACCTCACTGTTTTCCATCCGAAATTATTGAAAATATGCAAATATTAGGTTGAAGGAGAGTTCTTGAAGTCAAATCAAAGCTTTTATGAGTCATTAATTTAAAGTGGAGAAAATTGATTTGATTTTAATTTGATATTAATATTTATGTTTTTAATATTAGCATCCCTAATTATAAATGTTTATCCATAATTTACTAAATCAATCTCAGTTCCTGTTGTTGATGCAAATGATACAACAGCTACTGAAGAAAATATTTAAAGTAGAAGTACCAGAATTTATTCAGGTTTAAATATAAAATGAATAATAGATCCAAATAGAGGAGCTTGTATGTGTGATCTGATTATCAATATATGTGATTCTCAATGTTGTTGTGATAGTAGATGCACAGATGCATTGATAACTGAATGGACAGATTTAGGGTTATGTTTGAATTCAAAATCAGAAACCGACCTTTATTATCCAGAATGCGGAAATCTAGTAAATGATTAGAATGCTTTTGATGACAAATATCATTTCAACTAAATAAATGACATTATGTGTACTGCAGTTCAAAGGTTACCTTACGCAGGAGTCTATGCCAATATTGATGAAACTCAAACTTTGATAGCTGATTACAAAAGCTTTGATATTGTAAGCTTGGGTAGTGTACTTTTTACTCTTGCTACTAATCCCCAATATATTGAGAATTCTGCAACTCCACAGTTTTCTGGGAATCCAGGATATATTAAAGGGAAACCTCTAATGATTGGAAAATCTAATGGGGATAATTTCAATCTGATTTGGTATCGAAAATTGCTTGTTTATGCTTGGTAAACAAATGGTTATTGTAGTACAGGGTCAAGTGATTATAATAATCAAATTTATAAAGCAATAAATTTTGGAGAAGATGTATAAAATAATGTTATTTAGCTTGTACTAAGTTGTTCTCTTGAACCTACTATTACTTTAAATAGCTATTGCAGTAGCTCAATAAATTACGAAATTTTGAAAAGTCTTAAAGACAGTTCTGGTGCTTTTTATTATATTGGAAAATGGGGCTCCTCTAATAATAACAGATCTAATGAATGGATATAAATTCAAACAACAACAATAGAGAATGTTACATCTACTTGTGCACTACCTACAGAGCAATAATTAACTATTATATACTAGAAGGTAGGATATATGGGAGATTTGTAGAATTCTATAATCTCTGCAAATTTAACCAACATTCCAATAAAGTATTGAATATATTTTCCCTTCTAGTCATACAGGTTTCACTTAAAATACAGTACAATTGACATTAAGAGTTAAATTTATTGAACTTATTGATTCTGAAATTGATCCAGATATTGAGAAATCTTTAAGGGATACCATTACTCCTTATGTTAAAGTATACTATTGATTAAAATATTATAGAAAATCTTTTTGCCTTTCACTTTTTCTAAGAACCTAGTAGGATTTGGAGCGATTTTAATTTTGTTATTTATATGATTTTAATAGAGAGAATAAATAAGCTTGATTATGATTTTATAATTTGATATTTTTAATGATATGGGATATATTAAGTTTAGTAGTACGAATTCATTTCAAGCACATTACTTAAAGAAACAAAATCCATTTCCATCATTTTTTTAATCGTTTCCTCCATTTTTACTCTAAATTTAATGGGAAATATAAGTTACCTTCTTGTTATTTGTTAAACTATTGCTATAAGAAGTTCTTTATTTAATAGGAGCCTCTTATAAATTGGCTTAAGGTTATTAAATATTGTTATTTTAATTTTATGGAGTACTTGTTATTTGTTTTTCTACTTGTTACTATTTTTGATTTAAGACTAATGCAAATACTATTGCACCTGTATCAATGAGCTACTATTCATTATCCAAGGCTTTAATTAGAGATTTGATTACCTGGTAAATCATCTTTTGGTTTGCCATTTTTCTTCGCTACATTTAATTTAAAAGAATCAGCGGATCCTTGCAATTTAAAAGCTAATATTAATTTAGATTGATTATATACAGGGATCTTAGAGATTAATCTGTTCAATTGTAAAATCAATACAGTCACCAACAGTGAAAATGTTGGGCAACTCAAGTATAATTTATTTGAGCTCATCTTCTCCAGGCTTTTGATAATATATTGCATATTTCTTATTATATTATGCTTGATTGCCCTAAAATAGAAGATCAATAGAGTAAATACTTCTTAATTATCTTGTGGTCTAAGATTCATATTATAATTAATATAATATTAAAAATATTTTTAACAATTAATGTGTTTTATAGGTAAAGGTTTATGTAAGTAGAAGTATTTAAGCAATTTATAAATAATTTCATGGTTTTTTTTTTGTATTTGAAATTGCCTAAAAATAACACAATTATTTAATATAAATGGGTTTGAGATAATTGGATTTTTTTAGAAAATTAAATACTGATATAGGAGATACTTCATCATCTTTTGGAGGATTCTTAACCCTAGTTGCATTCGCAGTAAAATTGTAGATATAACTTGGTAGTTTGTGACAATTTTAACCATAAATGAATGTAGATTATTTTTTAGTGCAGAATTAAACTATTAAACAGTGATTGATAATGATACAGAATAATTTATCAAAGTTCATTTGGATATGATCATTTTAGCTCCTTGTATGGTCTTGTCATTAGATTAATAAGATGAAGTGGGAGTACATATAATGGATGTTTCTGATACTTTGAAAAAGATAAGTCTTGATAAAGAAAGACATATATTACCTTCAGTAATTAAACAATTATATTAATATTAAGATTAATAAAAATGAAAGTCCTAATTATAAAGGAAGTGAGTAAGAATTAATAGATGCAATCGAAGCGATAAATTAAGGAGAGTAATGTTAATTGAAGGGATACTTTTCAGTAAATAAAGTTCCAGGTAATTTCCATATCAGTTATCATGCTCACAATTATTTAATTTAAAGAATAAATTAAAGGGATTTGTAGACTTACAGAAAATTGAAATTAGATCATTCTATTTAGGAATTAAGATTAGGAGATGATTCCATCAAATAGAAATTGAGACAATATTCAAAATCTTTGTAAAAATTATAGTCCTCTTGGAATAAAATAACTAACTCAGCTCCTGAAGGAGAGAAAAAAGATTATGAATATCATATCAATGCTTTGCCTGTAAGGTTCTATGATGAGAATGAAAGCAATTATGATATTGTCTATAAATATTCAATAAATGAAGCTTAAAGGGCGAGAACTTTTACCGAGATAGATTCAATATATTTTAAATATCAAATAAGTCCAGTCAATATGGTGTATTCAATTTAAAAGAAATCCATCTATCATTTTATTGTTTAACTACTGGCTATAGTAGGTGGAGTTTTTGCAGTTATTGGAATCCTCAACTCAATGGTATAAACAGTAATTTGAGTTTAAGTTATCGATTTTAACACATCATTCCTTGTTATTTAAATTCATAATAATGTTTATATAATCTTATACATATGATCATTCATTTATTATACATTTCTGATAACTAACTAGGTTTTGGGGGCCTATAATTATTTGATTTAATTTCTTAAACAACTTCTTCAAAATCACTTGTTTAATATTTTTTAGTTGTCTCTTTGGAGAGCTTTCTATTTCTTCCTGGAGTTCTTGATTTTATTATTTCCTTTACTGATCCTCCTTTCATCACAACTGTAGGAATTGGTTACATTATTGCTTCGTTTTCAATAAATTCCTCATCATGTACTGAAAAAGGAGAAGCAAACATACAGTTCTTCTTTTATAATGGAGATAATATCTTTATTATTGAAGAATGTTTTCTCGAAAGTTGACTTGAACTATTAACATTATTATTGTGAGTTTATTCTTCAATTGTAAAATATTAATGTTGCAAAATTGATTTAGAATCTATCCTCTGAGTAGGATCAATATTAAGCATTTATTTCAACAAATTTATGGCTTATTTTGGAATCTTTGGATTTCCATTTAAAATATCAAAGTTTGTATTACATTTAGCATTATTATCCAAAATCTCTTCATGATTTAATCCTTTAAATAAATCATTTGATGTCAACCTAACAATGAAAGATAGTTTTACATTTTATAAAATATCACTCCTAATGAAAATATATCACATTTCTCATTATATTCATTAATTTATGTATCTAAGTTCAGGATTTCAGGAGCAACATATCCAGGTGTACCACACTTAGATCTGCCTGAATCCTTTGTGGTCAAACCAAAATCAATTAGTTTCAATTAATATATACTATCCATAAACATTATATTTTCAGGTTTTAAGTCTCTATGCATATAACCTTTTGCATGCATAAAATTTACAGCTGTTACTAATTATTTAAATATAATATGGATATCTTCATTGTTCAAATCTTTTAGAATATCAGTAAATTCAAGATCATAATATTCCATTACCATATAATAAGACACATCTCCTTCATACACTTCTAAAAGCTCTGCAATATTCTAATGTTTCAAAGCAACCATAGCTTATATTTCATCGAACAATCCTTGCTAAAACGATAACATTATTATTACTCTGCCAATCTTTTCATTAACTTAAGCTTTGTCTAAACATTTACAAGCAAAATATTCAAAGTTACTCAATTTGCTTTGTAATAAATAAACATTCGAAAAAGTTCCTTACCCTATTTGTTATAATGGATTATATAATGTATTTACCCCTTTAAAAACTATTCTTGCTCCTAAGATTTATTTTAAATTGATCAAATTTTCATGATCTGCATAATACCAATGATGTTTGTTCGTTATCAATCCTATAGCATGAAGTTATTTGCCTTTAACTTTAAAATCAGCAAATAAATTGTAATTTATCTCCAATTCATTTCTCTTATTAGGCTAGTCTGAAATGTTTGTAATTATAATTTTATCTGGAGTAACTTCTATTATGCATTACTTATTCCCTAATAATTTGTGTCTAAAACACTCTATTTTGAAGTTAGATTCCATCTTGAGTGATTTTTCAATTAAATATAAGAATTATTTATACAAGTAATTTTGGTTAATTGATTTTATATAAATATATATATAATACTGTTGTTTGATATTTATACGTTATTAAACATAAGTTAATACTTGTTATTTAATTAATATATTTTAAACTTTAAATAAGAAGATTTTAAACACAAAAAAAGAATTTAATCAAAGAGGATTGTCGTTGTAATGATTGAAGAGATCAGTCATTATTTTTTCTGAAAATGGTTTAATTCTGTTGAGTGAGCATTTTAACTATTCTTCGTTAACTTTTGTATGGAATGCTAAAAACTTTGTATTTAAGCCTCCTTATTTAAAAAATATTATGTCAGCAGCAATTTTAATTGTTATTGCTATTTAAAGGTTAATCGTTAACTTGCCAATTAAATAAACTAATTGTTTTTTTAAAGTTTCACATACTCTTGAAACTTAATCGCCGAAACCCATTTTCTAACAGACATAAGTAAAATTTAGGCTTTATTATTGCTCAATGTATTTAATGACGTATTCGACTTTTTTATCCAATGTAGGTAATTTTCTATTTGATTCTTTGAGACAGTAAAATATGACTCCTTTTGCTGAGGTTATATTATTTTATAATGGAATTGTTTAAAGTATTCTGATCGCCTTCTTTTCAATCTCAAAATCCAAATTCATTTTAAAAATTAAATGCTGAACTTCCTCCATAAGAGACATTTCCATCTTTGGAGTTAAGCATTCATCGTTAAACTTTGGGACTGGAGGTCTTTGATTAGTCATAAGTAATTTAATTATTGAATAATCTATAATTACATTTTTGTTTTTAATTGATGACTCAATAATTGATGCACATGCGCATTCTGTATTATTTAATATATAAAAAATAATTAATATATAATCAAAAATATTTCTTCAGCCAAATCATGATCAAAATCATTATTTATTATGAGTTTTCTACCTAAACATCTTAAACTTCGTCAAAAATCCCCATATTCAAAGGAAATAAAAAAAATACACACTATAAGAGAAATTTTGATTTCTTCAATTTTTTCTTCCAATTTCGCTTAAAAGAATGCTTTTTTATCTTGAATCGAACCTAATTTATTTAAAATTATAGTGTTAAACTAATAATTATAACTTTTTAAAAACTATTATATTGTTCGAAATTTATATATAAAAATTTTGAGAATATAAAATTTTAGAAAATGAAAAATTATCATAAAATTATAATTGTCACATTATAGAACAGCTCTCACAACAACAACATTATTTAGTTTAAGGTTTCAATATTCTATTCATTCCAAATAATTAATTCTTTTCATAGTCTATTTCCCATTTCATAATTCTTTAACCGTCATTGGTAATCAAATATCCACGATCTCTTATCCAGTTACAATAGTAAAATGTTTATTACATTTCATTATTAAATAGATGCCCAGAGTCTTACTAAATCGATAATAAATCATAAATTATAATTTCTTTTTCTGTTGACACAATTAAACATTTTTCACTTAAATTAATTAAGGATAATACACATCCAGTTTATAAAGATAATGTTTATTTAACTTCAAGTTTAATCCCATGGTCTTTTTCCTATTGAGATATATTCAATATTAGAATCTCATTTAATTTTTATCCATTAACTACGATTTAAGTGTCAGTCAATAACTCAACATGTTATACTATATAATCTAATTTTAAATAAGAGCTATAAATTAATAATATTACATACAATTTATTGCTAAATAAAAATCTAACACTTAGAATTCGAGAATTATCTGAAGTTATCAATAATTAATTGAATTTATCAAAAAAAATTAAATTAATTTATGCTGTGTGATCCTTCAATGAATTTAAAACTTTAACAGTTTTTTCAAAGTGTAAAACTTACACTTCTCCATTTCCAAGACCAATTAGAATATTAGCTTCTCTCATCTAACAAATTGCATTAATTTATTATGATTCTGCTGACAATTTAAAAGGTTAGCACATTTCATCATTTAAAACTTAAATGGTGTTATTTTCAAATAATCCTACAACTTTTTTTGGTTATTCAGTTATGCATACAAATTTTAGATCTTAAGATAAATTTTTATAATACTTTTTATTTATTTTTTGAAAATTGTTTATCCATCAAAATCAATTTGTTACAAATAATTATCACTAAAGACAATAATGCTTTAATCATCTACAATTTACCCTTTTGTAATTTCATTAAATTCTTAACAAAAAATCTAATTTATTTTCCTTAATTTAATTGATTGGGATTTATTCGTAATAGTTTTTTCATAAGGAATATGCAAAGCATAATGTTTTTCTCTGTTTTAGAGACTTCCCCCTTAATTTTAATTCTACTCTAAACTACCATTAAATTTTTCAGTTCCATTAAGACAATTAATTGCTTATTGCCAATTGAATCTTGATTTTTCATCATAACATAACATCCCAGTTAATATTTCCTTTATTTTATCATGATAAATTTTTTGTAAAAGAACTGAAATTTTATTTAATTTTTAATCATTTAAACCTGCTATATCTTGATCCTATAATAACAAATAGGTTTAAATAAGTGTAACTCCCAAAGAAAATACATCTGATTTTTCTAAATTATGTCTTGAGTTATTGTAATATATTACTTAACATCATTACATTAGCCATTGATGTAAGCATCCCACAATTTTGGTGATAAATAAAGTGGTGTACCAACAAGAGTGTTTTTAAAATTGTTTTTAAAATGTTCTAACGCTTTACTAACACCAAAATCAGCAATTTTAACAATAATTTTTTCATTTTCTTTATCAAATAGAATATTTTCTGGTTTAATATCTCTATGGTAGAGTTGTTTTTATTTTAGAAATAGAAAAGCTTACAATAATTGATTGACAATATTTAGAAAACTGATTTCTACAAATTTTGAATGCAAAAAATACCACCAAATGTTTTTCTATTTGATTTGATTTCATCATCTTTTAAATCTTTTAGACTACCTTTAGCTAATTTCATTTAAAAGACTAAAAAATAATTTTAAACAGGAATAGTTTCAGACCATGCATATATTTTGTCAAAATAGATAATATTAGGATGAATATTAATTTATCTATTCAATTAAACTTCTTTTAAAGCTTAATCATATGAGTTTTTACTAGAATTTAAAAGATATTACTTAATGCATTAAACAATTTTCACTGCGCAAGTTTAAGTTGGGTTAGATTTAAAATTCATTTTATAAACTTATCCATAAGATCCTGACCCTAAAAGTATTTAATTAGCTGTATCGAAATCATTCTAATAATCTTCTGCATTAGGAAAACATAAAGGATCTAAACTATCTCCTTCTTTTTTACTCATAGTATATTTAAAAATATTAATTAAATTTTATGAATAATAAGGTAAGAATCGGTATATTGTCAACAGCTGAAATAGCACATAAGGTGTGCTAGGCGATAGATAACTCTGAATTTGCAGAAGTCTATTGTGTGGCTAGTAGATCTTTGGAAAAAGCTAGACAATGGGCTGATGCTCATAATATCAAAATAGCTTATGGAACATATGATGAGTTATTGGATGATCCAAATGTTGATGGTGTTTATATTCCTTTACCAACATCATTAAAAAAGGAGTGGGCCATAAAAGCTGCCAACAAAAAAAAGCATGTATTGGTAGAAAAACCATTACCAGGTGCTGATACATCAAAATGTCTGGAAGAGATAATAAAAAGTTGTGAAGATAATGGAGTTCAATTTTTGGATGGGACAATGTGGCTACATTCTGATAGAACTCAAATAATTAAATAAAAAAAATAAGAATTAGGATTAATTTAAAAAGTGATAGCTGCTTTTACTTTCAAAGCTCCCAATGAAGAATGGTTATAGGGAGGAAATGGAAGAACTAATAAAAATCAAGAACCTTAAGGGTGTTTAGGAGATTAAGGATGGTATCCTGTTGGAGCCATTCTTTTTGCTTTTGATTATGAATTACCAAAGTTTGTTTAATGTCTTTAATACAAATTAAATAAAGTTGACACAATTATAGAATATTCTGGATTCTTAGAATTTTCAAATGAAAGATATGCATATTTTGATTGTGGAGTAACATCCCCTCATAGATCTTTTTTTGATATCATTTGTGAAAATGGATAGATCAGAATTGATGATTAGGTTGGTGGATTTGGTAGGACAGGAAATTTCAATGCTTACTTTGAAAATTTTGTTGGAAGTGAAAGATTCTTTGTTGATGATCTGAAAGGAAAGGAAGAAGTAGTAAAGGTTGAAGCTTGCAACCACACTATTAAAATGATTGATACTTTCGCTAATATTATTTTATCTAAGAAGAATGATTATTCATGGCATCACAAAAGTTTAACCACTCATTAAGTTTTGGCAGCATTATTCCGAGCCACATAGTAAGTTGGATAAAAAGTATCAATTTGATAATTATGAGATTTATAAATATTTATATTAAATAAATCAATAATTGTTGTACACTTATTTTCTTTCGTATTCAAAGAAATTATTCGTTTTAAATTCAGAAACACTTAATCTATCTTAAGTTTACTGAAGTTTCACTTTCCTTAAATGTTATTTACATTCTATAACAAATTCTTTACATTCCTTTTTAAAGTTTTTTAGTCTCTATTGATTGATCGTTAGTTTATTTAACATTCCAAAAAATTTAATTTGTTTCCCATTCAAACACAATAATTTATAAATCTCAAATAAATCAAACAACTATTCATTATTCTGACTTTTTAAATCAACAATTAATTCTTTTAGATAGTCAATCTACTGACTCTAGAACTATTCAAGATCTTTTAATATAAGTTCAAAACAATAATCTAGTTTTGGACATTTCTATCCTTCAATTATTCTTAATCCCATTGAACAAATATTTTGTATGACATATAATTCAATTATAGGAATTCCACTAGATTAATAATGACAAATTCTTTTTAAGTATGTGTAGTACAATTATAACATAGATTAATAAGAAAGAGGTTCCCTTATTACGTGTCTTTCAGTTTATTATTTCTCTGAATAACTCTAAAAACAATCCATTCTCTTTGTATGTACTTTTTGTGATTTTGACTCTGTTTAAAAATGAGGATGATTAATTTCTGTCTATTATTAAGAAGATTTTAAAGATGAAAATTAACTACTTCTTGCGAAAGTACTAGAAGAACTCATTTCCGTTGATAACCTTTCCATTATAAAACTATTATTCAACACATTTGTAATCCAATATATATTACATTCTTAAAATACTGATACATCCAAGGTTTTTTTTTGTATCATGTAATGAAATACACAAAGTAATCTTATAACTTACTCTGGAAACACTATTTTAGTCACATCTGATTTAGATAAATAATTAAAGACGTTTAGAATGCCTATTTGATATTAAAAATAAATTAACCTGCTTTTTCTAATTAAACGGCACTTTCAGGAAGATTTATATTGTTCATATTTAGAATTTTAAAGATTGCTTGACTAATCATTAAGAACTTTATTATTAATTATAAAAATTAGATAATTATAATTCTAATTATTTGAATTCTTGCTTATAGTTAAATTTAGTTAACCTTAAATTCATTAGATATATCGATAAAAAAAGTCCAAATTAGATAGTTTTATTGATAGTACATATTATTACTCCCCACAAATTCATCAAACTTTAATAATAAATCTCAATCATCATAATTTCTAAATCGATATTGAAAACGTTAGCAATTTCATTCTATTATTGAATCTTCATTTTAATTAAATGGTAATAATCATTATATTTTAAGTAACTATTATACCCTAATATTTTTGTTATTATTTTATTATTTATTATTTGTAAATGAACAAGTCTAACTATTTATATTATACTAATAATTAAAATGAACTCCTTCGAAGAGATAGGTATTAATAATATAAACTATAATTTTAGAGACTTTATGATACACTAACAAAAATTAGAAGAAATAAAAAGATCAAAAAGTGCAATCGGATGTAATAGAAGTAAATCAATTAAGTTGCCTAAATCAACAAACATGAAAGATGAAATGAAATACGCTGACATCTATCATTAAAATTAATTACTAGCTACCAATCTAGCTAGAATACACGCAAGACCTTTTTAACTCCATTAAAAAGCTCAAAATTTTACAGCATCGATTAAAGGTTCTTAGTCAAAAGAAAAATTCAAGGAGCAAACATTTAAAATACTAGATGAAAATATAAATTTATGCAAAAGGATACTAGATTAACAAAGTTAGATTGATTTTAAGTAGAAGTTATAAGAATACAAATAACACAAAAAAATAAAGTTTAGATTATTAAAAGTTAAAAGATAATTCGAGCAATAAGAAAAATTAGCTGTGGATTAAAGGTTTAAATCAAAATCTTTTAGTTAAGTATAGATAAATAAAATTTGAGTTGATTTTATTTTAAAGTAGTACTTTAACTTATGATTTATATTCAATTTTACAGCGAAAATTTATCGCCATATTAAGCTTTAAGATTAATATTTAACATTTTTAATCTTTCTTTTTTTAATTCGATTGGTTCTTAATGGTTTTAGAAATTTTTAACATATGGTGATTTGTGAACCATACCTGGTAAAAGTATCTTACTACCAAAATATGGCATAGACTTTTAATTTTTTTTGCCACTTACTACTCTCTCAAATCTTTATTATTAGTATTCTTAATGTAATTTTTTAAGTTTTCTAAGACTAACTGAATTTTATAAATCTCCAGAACTTTTATTTACACTTTCTCTTCCACTACCTAAATCCAAAGATCTGTTAACATATTTCCCCAGAGCAGATTTTCTAGAAGAACTAGGAGGACGATATGATGGAGGTCTATTGAATCTAGTCGTATATCTTTAAGCCATTCTATACTTTAATGGATTATCTATTAGATTATAATTCTTACTATTTAAACTTGAATTTTAGGTTTTAGGAGACTTTTATAATTATCCCATTTGTAAAACAGGTGGTAATTTAAGATGAGATTTCTATTTTGTATGTCTACCAAAATAGAAAATATAAATACCTTTACACAGCATAAGTTTAACCTCCTGCAATTTAATAATAAGGAGAATCGACTCCAGGTAAACTAGGAACTAAACTATATAAAATTTTCAATTTTACCTTTTTTGGGTCCATTTTACTGACTAGACTTTGATTTAGCACTTTGAATGTGTTTTGTTTATTATTATTAATGAATTTAAGTTCTTAATTATCTCACTTATTCATCTTATATTGTTTCTTAATATTTCCTTCTTTTTTCTTAAATATGAAGTTCAACATTTTCCTATAATAAAATTGTAGAAATAATTACTATTTTTAATTCACCTTATTTGATTATTCCTTATAAATAATTTTTTTAATTCAAATCTGGAATTTATTAAACTTATTTTTAGATATCTACCTTTTTAATATCGTATTCAAGTAGTTATTGTTTCATATCATCTTCACTTTATTTGATTATAGCTTTTTATGTTTTAGCATTATCTATTTTCTCTAATAATTTCATTTGATCAAATTTATCTTGAGTACGACCTTTTTAATATTATAAAAATCCAATATTTTATTAAAATTGATTTTGTTATTATTCCATCTCGTATATTTTGTTTTTAGCTTCAATAATATCTTAAATGTTTTGATTAATAATAGATTCTAATTCATTTACTTATTATTTCAAAGTCATTTAAGGAACAGGAATAGTTTTCTAAGTTATTGAAGGTAATCCTATTATAACATTAAATGTTTACTTGTTTAAGGTGTTATTGAATTCAACTACTATTGTTGAATCAATAATTTAAGTTCTTCGTTTTCTTATCTTAGATTTTAAATAAGCTATGCATAATTACTTATATGATTTTAAGCAACTAACACATTTCTATTAGCAACAGTTTTAATATTCTTTGCTCTATTTGCATAAACCAAAGTGTTATATGTTTCTTCAAAACTAGAAACAGATGGAGTAACGTTTGATATCATAACTGTTCTACAATTTCCACCTAAAGAATCTTTCAAGAGTCTTGTTAACTTAGAATTTCTAAAAGGAATAAAAGGATTTTTAATTCCTTTTTCATTAGCTTCAGATAGTGATTAAATACAATTTCCTAAAACTAATAAAGATTTATTAATATTTGCTCCCTCTACCATTCTTTAACCTCGATTATTTGTATTCGATGCCCTTTCACTTCCTGCCAAATCAACTAAACTAAATTTGCTTTATATGATTTATTCCTATAATCCAGCTGCTTTATCTTTACATTCCACTTGAATCTATAGGATAGCATGAGATCTAGATGATTCTTTATTTGCATCAGTTGCTTCTTTGGATCTATTTCTATTTCCAACCTTCAATAGGGATAATACTTCAGTAACAGTTTTAACTTCTATTTCAATAACACCTGCTATTTATATTCCATTATTTTTGTCTTCCCTTATTTCTAAATTTTTATCTTCTTATGTTAATAAATCTCTTATATTCTCATTATAGATTTCTACATAAGAAACTTTGAATTATGTATCCTTGAATCTATCTGACTGAGAAAAATTAAAAAGTGATTGCAAAGCTCTTGGCATTAAACCAATTTCTTATTGGGTTCCTATCATTCTATTATATAATTCGTATTTATAATTACGTAAATGTCTTTCCAGAACCTGTTGCACCATAGCAAAATACCGTTGTATTAAAGCCTTCCAATACTCCTTCTAATAAAAATTCCGTTGTGTTCTCATAAATCTTTTATTGTGGAGTCTATTGATCAAAAACAAAGTCAAATGCAAAGTTTGTTTCTTTCAATCTATTTTTTCTTAATAGCTATTCTATATTATATCTATACATCATCTTCTCTCTCTGATTCTGGATCCATTAATACTATCATTTTCCCATCAAGTATTCGAATAGTTTCAAACTCTGACACACTTCTTTCCTTCTAATTTAAAGGTCTTACTCTTATTGCTACCTAGAAATTAGCAATACATTTACTAAGATGTTGCTTGATCCATTTTTTAATTCCTCCAAAAATTTCTTCGTTTCATTCTCAAATTAATGCATTTAGAAAGCTTATAATAATTTATATAATAAATTAATTTTTACTATCAAAAACATTATCAAAATGATTGTGTCTTGGTATTTATTTTTTATTTTAATAATTTCGATCTACATTTTCAAATGGGAAATTGTTAGTAATGCAATAATAATAATTCCATTAACTAGACAGCAGAGATAAAAACAAAAGTATCTAAATCTCAACAGTCTTTTAATTTTGCAAATAAGTTTTCTACATAAAATATAAGTGGAGTAATCAAAATATAGGCTGCATTTAAAGGATACATGATTAGAAAGTATCAAAATAATAAAATATTCTATATTAGATAGTTTTCCATTTTATCTACTTAACAGAAGCACAGTTCGCCAATTTTAAATCATGAAATAGTAGGGTTTGAGACTTTCAGCAATCACAATGACTCGCCAAATTAACCATAGTCCCTTATTATAAAATAAAATATGATCTAAGTTGATTTACAAGAAGAAGATCATTCAAATTAAAAATTAGCTGTAGTTAATAAATAATGCTATTAAAATATCAACAAAGAATAACAATAAGAAAATTAAAGCTAGATTTCTGAATTAAGTCATAAGTCAAGTTTGAAGAAATAATTTTCATTTGATATGAATAGCCTTTGCTTTATTCCAAAAACTTAAAACGATTAATTATTGATTTAAACAGAGTCAGTCATTAAACTACCAATAATATAAATGGTTAATGGAGCTTTTTACGAGGGATAATGGAAAAACGGAAAAGCTAATGGTTTTGGAAAATATGTTATGGTGGATTCCTCATCTTATGTTGGAGAATGGCTTAATAATACAGCCAACGGTTTTGGTTCATTTTAACTTATAGATGGAGATTTTTTCAGAGGTTTTTGGATTGAAAATGTAGTTGAAGGATAAGGTAAATATACATTTGCCGATGGGACATTTTATGAAGGAGCATGGAAAAATGATCTACCAAATGGTAATGGAATTCAAACCTATTCTAATGGTTGGAGATATGAAGGTATAAATTTGTAATATCTAAGAAAGGTAGCTTTTTAAATGGAATCAAGAATGGATAAGGTGTATTGAAATTCCCAGATAATTCAGTTTATGATGGATACTTTGAAAAAGATGTTCCTTCAGGAATAGGCACTCTTAAATTCTAAGATGGTAGAAATTATAAAGGAGAATGGAAAAATGGATATAAACATGGCAAAGGTATATTTTAATGGCCAGATGGATCAAAATATGATGGATATTATATCAATGATGAAAGAGAAGGATATGGTATCCTATTTTGGCCAAATGGTTAAAAATATCTAGGATTATGGAAATAAGGACTGTTTCATGGTAATGGATAAATAATTAAACCTAATGGTACATCTATTAGAGGAAAGTGGATTAAAGGAAAAAGAATACAATCTAAGTTAAATACTAATGCATCAGGAAAAACTAAAACATCTTAAGTTGATTGATTTTAATATGTCATTAGTTACTCAATTACAGTATTCAGATTAGTTCTTTCTTTTCTCCAAATAATTATTCATTCCTATTTACAAAAATAAATAAGGATACCAAAATATAATTGAATCTATCAAATAATTAATCTAATATAATAATCTAATTTTATTTTCAATATTAATATTGTTAAATTAATCCAATCCTTTAATTTTATAATATCTGATATTCTAATTATTCTTCTTGACCATTAAATAAATTAAATTTTCAGTTTTAATAAATAATTTATAAATGTATAAATTGATTTATCTACTAAAAATTATTTCAATTTGAAGAAGAAATTAACTATAAAGATAAATGTTTATGAAAAATACATTTTATATATTAATATATTCTAATTAATAGTTGTATTCATACTAATAATTCATGAATAAATCTTTCAGTTAATGTATTTACTTGCAATCTTGTTTGCTTAATTAAATTATCAAGATGCTAGGATGATTCAAATGGTAAGTCATTTGTATATTGCTTTGTCTTTTTAGGTTCTCTTCCCAAGATTAAATTATTTAATGGAAAATCTTTTTTATTAAGTACTTTATCAATGATATTATTTTATAAAGTTATTAAATCTTATAGTTCTAAGATTTAAGCATTCTATTCAACGAATAGAGTTGTAAAAGTAGAAATCTAAGGTAGCATTTGTTCTAATTCCCTCATATCTTTTTCAATGTTTTAATATCCAGTTAATTACTTTTCCAAAGTAGATATTTAGTCTTATTATTTATAATATTCAGGTCTAATCATATCTAATTAACTTTTTAGTGATCTCATGATTTCATCATTTTCTTTATTTCTATATTCTAGTTGTTTCTAACTCTCTTTTAATTACCCTAATCAAAATTATATAATACTTCGTTAATAAAGTAATTTAATCATTCATACTGATCATCTATAAACTTAACTTAGTGTTTTAACTTTATTCAAATCTAAGTTATTCATTTAGATGGTTGTTCTAAATTTATAATTACTAATTCAATTTTATCAATGTTCCTTTATCCCTTTCACTTAAATTGTATCCTTCCATAATTGACTATACATGTAATAGAGATATTATTACATTAGCTCTTCCTTTCTTTGGAGAACCTTCGCCTTTTTTACTTCTAGCTGTTACAGTAGGATTTCTGCTATTACTATCTTAAGAAAAAATATCAAATAAATTTTGACTGGAGGGTTATAATGACATCAAATTGGGATAGGCACTTTTCCTTTCCTTCTTTTCAGTAGCCTAAATTTACATTATTTAAAAATAATACAAAATTTTGTATATCAGCCTTCCATTTTTAATTTTCTAATAATTTCTACACACTTTTTTTTCTGATATCCTATCGGTGAAATCACCTTTACATTAGTTTACCTTTTTCTTTTTGCATTTGTCTTAATTTTATTGTTATTTTCTTTATTAAAGGATTTCTTCCAATTTTTTTAACAATGCTTAAGGTTTAATTTGTTAATCATTTTCTTATTTTTAATAGTTTTGATTAACACTTGAGGATCTTTGTGTTTTTGAATATGATGAAATTGGATATTTTTAAAGCAAATTTTCATAATCCATTTAACGAATTATATATTATTATTCATTCTTTATAAACCGTATCAAAAAACTCTAGTTATTAATTTTATTTTAAAACTATACTAATGTAAAATAATCAACATGTTCAACTTAACTAAGAAATGACTCCTACTCCAAACGAAGGAACACTTCCTTAACCAGTGTATCCATCAATATAGAATTAATAAATCTAAATAGGATAACCAATTTAATAAGGGAATCCAAGCCAATAAATTATTCAATAAATGCCATATCAATAATAACCGTATTCTTAATCTGAATAACCTGTATTTAATCCTTAACCAATATACAATCCTTAACCAATTCAATATAGTAAACTAGATTTTAATTATAGTTTAACCAATATATTCTAAATATCCAACAATAATAACATGTATCTATTGTTAAAGATAAGTGTAAACTGTGGTCAATTATGAACCAGGTACAGGAACTTATGTGGTTGGAGGAATATTAGCAGCCGTAGGACTTTGGTTAGGGTATGTATAAATTTAAAATTCTAAGTTGCTGTTTAATACCGTGCTTCATGTAAGATTGCAAAGATGCAATTCACTTTTGTCCTTAATGTCAAGCCAACGTTGGAAGAAAGAGATTCATATTTGAATGAATAAAATATGTAATATGGAATAAATTGATATAATTCATTTACTGTTCTCAATCTCAATTAATTTTTATTTTACTCTCTTTTAAATATATAGTTTATCATAATGCTTAGTTCAATATTGGATAAATATTTCAACTATTATTCTAAGTGCAAGTAAATAAACATAGAAAATAAAACAGAATAGATGTATAATTATACATAATAAAAATCAGCCTAGAAATATTGTTTTACTGAAAATCTCAGAAATATTACTTCTCAATTCGGTGTTATAGGAGTCGAAGAAATTAATGATGATAATAAATCGTATCGATAGACTAAAATGAATAGTTTAAGAGAAATAAAAAAAATGAATTTAAGTTTTAAATAAATTATACTTTTTTAATCTTTTAATATTGAATTAATCAAAAATATATGATGGGTAATTTTAATCTAATTTATTAATATAGAAAATTTAAATAATTAGACTTAAAAATGAAGTGAATTTATAAATAAAAAATTATATTACAAGTAGATTTTAATTGTTTATTCATTCTTAATTTAAAGAATAATTTAACAAAAATCTTTAATCTTTATTGGTAAAACAACTCCAATCTTAGGTTGGTTGTTAAGCTAGCCAAATTTTATCTAACATCTAAAATATGAAATTATAAATTACTTCTGAAAATGGAATAAACTTCTTATAAACTTTCTATAGAGTTTATTTGTTTTCCTCTTGTTTTTTTTCTACAATATACTTTTCAGGTTAATTTAAATTTACTTCTCCTTTCATTGCTCTTTATATTTATTCTCCTATTCCTTTTTCTTTTTCTATTTTCTAAACAGATTTTAATATATATATATCATACTATTTAAATATCTTTTAGTAATTCTTCATTTGATATTAAAATATTATCACCAAAAATTGATTTTATTATAATATCAACCAATTTTGAATAATCTTCAATTTATAAATGAGTACATTTCCATATGTATGAATGCATATTTTTTAAATTTATTTATTCAATTACAAATGGCCTTAAAAAGTATTTAATTTCATTTAGCTCACTTTCTGTATATTTAATATACTTTTTTGTTTCTGGATCAATTTAGGGATGAAGTGAAAATTATTTCCCAATTTTAACAGAAAGTTATTCTAACAGTAGTTTTGAATTTAAATCTTCACATTAATATTTTGCATTAAAACGATTGAAGAAAGGTTATAAATTTCTATTAATTTCTTTTTCTGGCTTCAAAATAGCTGTAATAAATCGATTTTAATATTCTTCAAGAATATACTTTTCTAATTCTCTTGCAGCCAGAATTCTTAATTCATCATTAGTTAATTTATGATAATTATATATTACCTTCTTCTGTATGCTATCTCCTCCAATTCTCCAAGCCATACATCCAGAACGATATGGAACTCTACCGCAACAATAGACAAACTAAAAGTATAATATTTTTAAATACTATCATCATGAAGAAATCATAAAAAGAACGAATTGCAAATTTTACAATAGCATAGACCATTATTAACATTGCAAGGAATGGGAAAAATACCAAACAAAACAAACATATGAATACTTCTGCCATACCTATCAATATATCAACCAAAACTCTGAATAATGGCATACAAAAATGAATATAATCTAATTCATTAAAATGCAATCTTGTTACAGTATCAAAATCAAAAAATAATAAACATATTAACCATCTATCATATTTTTATACATTTTACTTAATTAATACTACAAATGCAGCCCACATAAAAGAAGTTATAAATACAATGAACAAAGTTAATGAAACCAAAAGGATTAACATTGATTTTAAAATCAAAGTGCAAATTATTCCAACAAATAAGAATCGAAATATATAAACTTCAATTAAATTACATATTCTTAGACAACCTTTACCAAACATTCCACTATCTTCAGAACTCTCAAATTCTTCTCTTGATTATTCCATTCCTTTATAAATTTTTGTCAAATCAGAAGAAATAGTTTAAATCAAATCAATATCTACAATTTCTCCAGTTTACTCATTAATTTTTTAATCACTATAAAAAGGCTTTGATAAAATTAAAGCCATTAATCCAAAATTTCCCATCAGACCTTAAAAATAAAATACAGAAAAACTATTAGCAATTAATGTATAATATAATAAGCATAAACTAGTAAATTTCCAAAAATAATGCTAAGAAGTAATAGAAAAGGATAATTCCTTAATAAAATAATACCTGGTTCCAGATTAAACTACAGGATAAGGAGGAATAATTGTACGATTTCTAAACTATTTGTACAAATATTTACAATTTAAACTATATATTTGGTTTTTAAATTTTCTCTTTAGCCATTTCCATAACTTCGTTTACTCTGATCTTATATGCTTTCTTATTTTCTATAAACTCTTAATATATCATTCTATCAGTAATGTTTTATTGACTTAATTCTTAAAGCATCTAACTATGAAATTGCTTTTTTAAAGTTAGTCTTTTAATCTTTAGAGATTTTTTTAAGTATTTTTCTCGATGATTTTGATTGGCTAAAAAGAAAAATTCATTTTCATATTACTACGTAATTATATTAGTATAATTTTCCAATTCAAACTATAATAAACAATAGAGAGTTACTTTTAATAATTCTTAATAATATTTTTGTAACTTATAACATTCTATTAAGTCTAAAATCTATTATACAGCAGGTTAAGGTAAATCTAAATTATTCTTTTAGAAAAATCTTTATTGAGCATTATGAAGCTATTCATTAATGAGTTCGTCGATGTCTTTATTTGAATCATAATTAATTGAATATTTCTCTTAAAGGTTTCTGAATTCAATATTATTTTAACGACTTTTATTTACATGTATTTCACTTAAAAGTGTTACTATTTTCCTACAATCTTATTCAAATAAAAGTAATTGATGTTTAATGTAATCAATCTTTATTTTTATTGCAGATTGTGTTTCGGGAGTATGATAAAGATATTAATATATTGAAAAATTTAGATTCTTTTTTCTTAAACTTAATTATCTTTCTATTTCAACTTAAAGTTATGCCGCTTTTTTAGGCATATCGCCTACGACTTCTCTATACCCAATAAAAACTGATGGAATCAATATTGATTTCTAATTTAGTGATACAATATACTTTAACAATAATATAAAGTCCATGAACGATTGAAAAATTCCATAAACTATTAAATCCTACATCATTATAAATAAAATCTCCTAATCCTCTAACCATATCTTTAGCCCTTAACATATCTTTATATAAAGAGTTTCTTATATTCTTGGTTCCTTTTACTATCCATCTTGAAACTTTCCACTAAAATTTTATATTTTTATTATTCTTTGACTAAACATCAAAAGCTCCTTCTTTTCTTATTTAATTTAATTATTCATCATTAAATTCTAAATAAGGAACAAAATCATATTAATTCATTTCTTTTTTTACTTGATGTTGATCATTATTTCTTAATATTACTATTTTTTTTTTAAAATAAGAAGGTGGTATGTTAAAATTATAATTCTGTTAATTTAAAACCCAACTTTATCTAATATGAACTGTTTTTTCAACCAGTTCATTTGCAACACTCTTTAATGGTTATTAGATATTATCATGTTATGAAAAGGTCTATTATCAAAAATTATAATTACTTCTTCTTGTGCAATTCCTTTAAAATTAATTTCTCCTGTAGATGGTAAAATTTTAAATTATGCATCATCTATGTTAAAATTGAGATTGGTTGTAAAGTACTCATTAATATTCTTATGCATTCAAAATGAAAATATTATTTAATGTATTTTTAATAATTCAAAAGATAGTCAACATTCAGTGCTTTCTTTTTCTTTTATCCAAAATCTTTTCACTTCTCAATTATCTTTTTTATTTGATATTAACCTTAACAATGGATTTTATGTTTCTTTTATTTACCAATTATTTTTATTTTTTCCCAATAGTTTTTTCCTTTTCTTTATTTTAAATATTCTTTTTGGATATTTTTTTGTTGATTTTGATAGGAGTCTTGATTTTGACATTACTTCTTGTCCTTCTCGATTATATTGATATCTAATTGGATTTTTAATCATTTTTTTTAATCTTATTCTATACATCAGTTTATTATTTTACTTTTTATTGTTATTTTTCTTTTTATGAAACTTTTTTCAATTATTAATTCAATTTCTTAGTAATTTGAGAATTTTTCTAAGGACTTTAACTTCTCTCAGTAACTTTTTTTGATTTGGAAACATTCTTTATTACTTCTACTGATCGAGATCTATTTTTTATTTATATTTATTATTATTTTTAATTATTTTATGGTTTTATTAATTATACACTTGCACTTCTAGTTTTTGAAACTTTATTTTATTATTAAATTTTTTGCTATTATTTATTTTAAGATTTTTTATTCGATTTCTGATTATTATTATTTATTGATTATTCAAGTTTTTAATTATTTAAAATTTATTATTAAATTATTTATTTTGATTTGGTAGACAATTTATTTTCTTTTAATTCTTATTTTTAAGACTTTTAATTAACTTTTGAAGATGATTATTATTTAGAATTTGAAGTATCTCTCCCTCTTACTTATCTTTTTGTATTAGTTTATTCAGTATTTTTTTAAACGATCTATCTTGATGATCTATTTGATTAATTCTATTATTTGATCACTTTTTCTTCCTTATTTGTTGATTATTAAATTGTTTTTAATTTTGATTTTTCAGGAGATTTTTCATTTGATTATTTCTTTACTTTTTAGGTAACTGAATTTTCTTATTTAGGTTATTAATCTGATTTTTTGATTTATCTTCTTTATTAATCCAAAGGAATATTCAAAACAAGACCTTTTTACTTTTTAATAGTCTCAACAGATCTTAGAGATTTTTTAGGTGAAACTTTTTTATTTTATTAAATTGCATCATCAGAAGATTGATCCAATTATTTTTATTTTTTTATAGAATCTATTTTTTTATTTGGTTTTTCTTGAATTAAATTAGACTTCTTTTATGAAGTAGAATCTACTTTTTCTGTTATTATTTTACTCTTTTTTCTTTAATCTTCTTTTTATTATTTGACTTCTTAATTTATTTGAGTTTCATTTGTTTATTATTTCACTTTTTATGGTCTGTTAATAGATTTTTGATTTTCAGATTTAATAGATTTGATTTAATTTTACTTCGATTGTTTTTGTTTAGATTTACCTTTTGATTATTATTTTTATTCTTTCTCCTCTTCGATCTCCTCAATATTAATTTCTTCATCATCCTCATCTTTTTATTATTCATCTTATTTTTATTTACTTTATAAGATTTATTCAGGAGGAGTTGAATCAAAACCACTACTTGATTCAATATCTTAAAATGATTATTTAAAATATGTATCCTCAAACTCCTTGACTATTTCTTTCACTTTTCTTAATTTCTTTTTAGGGAACCACTTTGCATCTTTACCAGTTTTACCTTTAAACCTAACCAAATATTCTTTTTTTCCATTTGTACGCTTTATTCCAATAATAATATCAATTTAATCTATTTCATCTTATTCTTCTTCTATTTTTTAAACAAATTATAGATCTTACGGCTTTTCATTTTGTTAATTTAGATAATTCTAATATTCTGTAATGTATTCTTCTATTGAAGCCTAAGAAAGTAATGTAAAATACCTTTATAGTGTCTTCACAATTTTATTATGCTCTTTAACCATAAATTTATTTTTCCTCAATACTTAATTCATCCCATAATTATTGAAGATTAGTTAGTCCTCTATCTACACCTTTTTCTTAAAAAAACAATACAGATCCATCAGATTTCTTTTTTTTAATTAGGCTAGAAATTGCATGATATTACCGAAGTAATTTATCATAAAGTTCATCTTCTTATTTTGATAGTCGAAAAAATTCTAAGCTTAACATAATTAATACCATCTCTAAGTTCTTTATCTAAGTTTTCCCATTACTTTTTGGCTTGTTCAAAATTATTACTTAGGTTTTTATCTTTGCATGCTTGTTCATAATTTCCAACAAACCTATCATAAGCACCTAAAGGTTTCTTAGGAGGTTGAACACATTATGATTCTCGAAATAGCTTAAAAAGCTCTTGTACATATCCATCTTCCATTATTTATAAAAAAATGAATTTTTATTGGTTAATTAATATTAAATCAGAATTTTTCATTTCGATTTATTTATTTTGTAAAATTATTTGAAAATATTTTAAGTCAAGTTTATTCTCTGATAATTAATATTTGTATTAATTCATATAAACTTAATCAAGTATTCTTGCCTCTAAATATTTAATTATATATAATATCTATTATTCTTAATTATATTCATAAATGAACAAAGATTTCGTCAATCTCAAAGCCAATTCAGTTTAATTAAAGATGGACATACCAATCGAATAATTTAGATATTATACCAACATTATTCAAAATAATATTACAAACGAATGGATAACCACAAAAAAAATTGACAAAATTAGTAATAATAAAAATATTTCTTAGAGGAAAAACTTTCATAATTTATAAGCAATACATACTAATAAGAGTACATAATCATAGTAGCTGTTAAACCTGCATTTAATTTATCACACAAAAAAAATCGATATCTCATGATTAAAATTGAAGATATTACAATCTTCATTTATCAAGCCAAACCTGTTGATTATTTTTAATTTAGTTAAATTAAACAAATCTAGACTAAATTATAAGGATTAACTAAAGAAAACAATGTTTCAGAACCAATATTAATATCTTAAAAAAATATATCAGAATAAGAAATTGAAAGCTTAGAAAAGGTTAAACAATGCTTATATGAAGTTATTATCTATGATTATGATAATTGGGAAACTGATTTAGTTATTGCAGCAAAGAGTAAATTATATCAGCTATTTTAAACTGGATTCTGGTAAGTCTTTTGTGCAAAAAAAATAACCACTCTTGTTGAATTCAAAAATAATGAAAGATATTTAGAATTCCAATTTGATAAAAAGAATTAATAATTTAAATTAATAGCATTCCAGAAAAAAGGCCCAAACTTTAATTTATTAGAGTAATTTATTTATATCATAATAGAAAAGTTAAATTAAAAGTAAGAGAAATAATAAGTTTCACAGTTTTATTCATTTTTTTTGTGACTCTAACAGGTTGTAAAGATGAAGCATCTGGAAAACCTTATAAATATTAAATTTAGGAACAATTTTGTTCTCATCGATAAGAAGTGTTAGGTTTTTGTGCAATTGTTTTGTTCGGTCTTGTTGCTTAAAGAATGATAAGTAAAAAAAGCCAAAAGAAAAATAAAAAATAATGAATTGAATTTGTATTTAAAATTGTTCGGTATTTTATCATTATTTACAGTAATAATGATTTTAAGCTCTTAAAAATATATTATGTTCAATCATCTTCTAGCCTTTATTAAAGTAATCCTTCTAATAATCTTTTATCAATAAGTTTTGATAAAGTATCATCAAATCCTAATTTAATTTATTCTTATCTTTTTTCTTCAGTAAAATCACTATCGATTGCTACTATAAATTGTTTTGGAACTTAGTATTTTTCCTCCATCTATCTTATTTATTATAATATCTAAATATTGATTAAAAATATAAACCTCCTATCCACTTTTTTATGCAAAATTTATTTTAACTAAAATGATATGATAGATTTTCTTCTCCTCAAAGAGCTTTTCTAGCCTATTAAACCCAGCATCTATTGTTCTATCATATTCAACTTTAGATTTAAAACTAAATTTCATAAATGATAAAGCATTAATCTGCATACCTGAATCATCTAATAAATAAATAGTAACAATTGGTTGATAGAAGGCTTTTCTGCTTTTTGGTTATGTTAATGTTGGTGTAACTGGTATGTCTTTGAATGAAGATATTTTTTCTGGTATATATATTTAATCTAGATGTTTATGAATCTCATCAATTTTCTCTTATTAATCTGTTTTTGAGCTTTTTAATAAAGGTTTCCAAAGCACTACAGGCACAGGATTCATACAATTATCAATTAATTATTATATATATGATGACTTTAAAGGTTTCTCCTAAACATCATCAAAACCAGCCTCTAAACATGATTGTCTAAGAGTTAATGATATGTTAGTATCAATACCAAGAAAGTATTATTTGGGTAAATTATGTTGATTTTCAAGTTATCTTATTTCTTTAATAAACTTAAAATATTTATGATGTTTACTTAGATTCCATTTTTTAATGGTAAATTAATTCTGACAATAATAAAATGATAGATTTTATTTTTTTCAAACATCATCTTTATCTTTTTAGTCGCATCCGTACATCTAATGCTTTAGTCAAATTAATGAGCTTATTTAAGATTAAGATTTAAAGGATCTTTTGAATCATCTACTATTAAATAAGTTATTTTTTCCATATAAAATTGTTTTACATCAACAGTTTCTTACTATCTGATTTCCTCTGATTAATTTTCAATTTCATTAATTGTTACTTATTTTTTAACTTTAAAACAAGGAGATATCTAGGATCCTTAACTTTGAGTTGGCTACATATTTATTCCAAGAGAAGTTTAAGAATATTATAACTTTTATTATTAAGGATCTTCTTATGGAGAAGGAATGAATTTGACAGAATTTTTTAAATCATCATTATTATTATCTTCTGGTTTAAATTAATTAAATTAATCACTTTATTCTAATTGTTATACTTTAGAATCATTTTCTCTTAAATTTCTTAATAATTAAGTTCCTTAGTTTTTTTTAGATTATTATGAAGAATTGAATTACTAAGAGGATGTAATATTTCCTCCAAAGTTCGAAGACGTTTACATAGACATTTATGAAACAGCATTCTAACGAAACAAAAATTAATTCGGATTTTGTGATGCTTACTATTATTGTTATTACTACTATTATTATTATTATTATTATTATTATTATTAATTAATATTAGTTTCTTTTTACTCAGGTATAGTTGTTCGAAACTACTATAAATTAGGTACGCTTGTATTTCTTTAACTTTATTATTATGCTGAAGAATCTATTAAAATGATATAAATATTAATTACTACTAGGAGATGTTTCAAATGATTTCTGCTTTTGTTTTGAATTTCTAAAATGAACATTGATTCTTTAGCCTTTAAATGACATGATTTCTGATAATACTTATTCCAACACTTTAGATACTGCCTTTTCTACAGAATGCATTTCTGTATTAATTCTATCTTCTATATCAAAAGTAGCAACTTCTGTTTATTTTATAGTTGACGGTCTATTTATGGGTGATAAATTAGGACTAATAATTTTATTAGATTCTAATTTCTCCTCTTCACTAATAATATTTGGTCGATTAGTAAATTCAAAACATTTAACAATTTAAAATGGCTTTAATTCACATAAAGATGTTTATACCTTTACAGCTTCTTCATTTATTCTAGCAGCTGGTTATGGAGCTATCCTTTAAATAGATGTTATTTAAGTGGTAGATTTTACTCTAAAAGGCTAACACATCTCGCTATTTATTGAATAGATTTTGGATTGAGCATCTAACTTACCCATACTTATATATTAATCTAAAAGAACTTATTGTTAATCATTTGTTACTCTCAATGGAATATTCACTTTTATCTTAATGTTATCCAATCTTTCACATAACTCTATATCCCCTTCCATTTAATAGATTTAATGCATTATATGAATGAATGAAGTATATGACAAATCTTCTTCTAACAATTGATTCTATCTAAATTCGTAATTTTTTAGTCTTTCAAAATTAAATCTTTAAAATAACATTTCTAATTCTTAAATTTAATTCTGGTAATCTATTTAAATTGTAACTTATAAATCTTCATCTTTTGTAATGGTGAATGAAATCAACGAAAAATTATTTGTTTCTTTTTAACTTTATCTCTCACTCTACTGAATTAACTATCGATATGAAGAAAATCCTTGCATCAACTATTTTCTCTGATGTTCTTAATAGATATAAGATATTAATTATGTTAAAATGGCATGCAACTTTATTATATCAATAAAAGCTTAATCAGGAACTTCATTCTCTATCCTTACATTTGGATTTGTTTTATATATTATCTATATGAAATCAGCAAAAAATTTAAAGTAATTTTTTAGATTACAAACTATCTAATCAGACTATTAATAATCATTCAAACTAAGCATCGGAAATAATGCCTACAATAATTATTACTTAATCCTTTCTGGTTATTTTGATAGAATTTCAGAAATCTATTAAATCTTCATTATTTATAAGCTCTACGATATTCTATCATATATCAGCTATTAATCATCTGATTTCTCAATAAAAATTGTTTCCACTATTACATTTTTATTAAAAACCTATTTTCTCAAATGGCAACAAATAGGTATTGGATGTCCTTAAAATGCAAACGATACTATAATTGGATCATTAGATTCTAAAGTCTCTTCAAAAACCTTTTGAAATTTCACTTTGTCGCTTTCAGACAAAATTAAATCGCTAAACTCTGAAATTGCATCCTTTTAATATTATTTTTTCACTAAATCAATAGATTTGGGTAAATATTTATATGAAATGGAATTTTAAAATTAAACTTATCCACTTTGATTAAATAAAATAATTCCCACAGGTAATTCATAAAGTAACTTTTCAATCATTTAGTTATTCTTCTTCATTCTTTCGTTATTAATCCAAATATTTTTATAAGCATATGAGTATCCTGTAACAATCAATAATTATATTATTTAATAAAAAATCAATAAAACAATTAACAAAACTATTTTAAAAGTGCTAAAATATAAATTAATATTACTTATAATCTTTCATTATATACCATCTAATGATAGTTATTGATGAAATTTTTAAGATATTCTAAAAAACCATGCTTAACTAATCATATTAGAATATCATTGATTTTGAAGTTTAAATCCCTATCTGTAGAGCAAGTCTTATTATGAATTCATTGTCATTTTCTCTATTGAAGTTTAACATAGAAATCAAAACAAGAACATCTAAAAGTTGGTTTAACAAATTTTAAACTTTAACGAATTTCTATTTTACAATAAATAACAAATGTATTATTAGTAAAAAGAGACAAATAGCAGGTAATTTATTTTCGTTAGTTTTTAAAGTGAATCTAACAATTATGATTGATAAAGCATTAATAACAACTTAGAAATAGTCTTTAAGTGTTTTTTGTCTTAAAAGGTGTTTACTGAAAAACTGAGCAATCTTTTAATCTATAAATTGACACCACTTGTTAATTTTATATTATTCATCCCCAAAATTATTATACATTTTAATATTTATTTAAAAATAACCAATAAAATTATTCATTTATTCAATATAAGTCCAAGACTTCTTAAATTTAAACACCTCTCTTATTCAAAATGTCTGATAAATAAGTATTACTAAATGTTTCATTCTTTAAAGAAATGCAAAAATTATGAATTTATTTGGATTTTTAAACTAAAATATTATTGATTAATATAATCAATATCTAAACATCCATGTTTACAGAATTAGCATATAATGCCTCTAAAAGAATAAATTAAATATAGACAGATTTATAAACAAGAGAAAAACTAAAATAATCTAGCAAATCGACAGGATTAATTGATGCAGAAATCAATTCAACCTTAAAATATTTAGGTGAATATGGATTTTGATTTAGATAATGAATTGGATTAATTAGATCAAGAAATTAAAGGATATACAACTAATTAGAATTGCAATTTGTTGGCTAAGGAAATATAGAAAAGAAGAAATCTTTATAATGATTTAGCTTAAAAAAGATAAGAAATTAAAAAACGAATTGAATAAAATCATATTAATCACTTACAATAATAATTAATATCAAATAAATGTATTATTTGTTAATTTATGAGGATAGAAAACAAAAAAAATTATGAAAGTTTTGGTTAAATGGATGCTCTTAAAATGCATGGTGAAATAACTGAAAGATAAGATGAATATTTATCTAAAATAAATGATAAGGTTCTAAATATCAAATATTCATCATAAAATCTTAGTAAATAAATAAAAGAATAAAATGGAATTATAGAATAATTACATGAAGATGTATTTTTTTATTTTTAAAGATTAGACTGATTATGCAAATTAAGCTATGAATAGATTGAAAAATAAAATGAATTATTTCTTAGATTAATCCAGTTCTTGGAGACTGTTAATAATTTTATTTTTGGAAATATTCGTGTTTATTTTTGTAGTCGTTATCTGATTAATATGTGTATAAGTTATAATTACATTCTTTTACAGAATACTTCATTTATGCGGTGATATGTGTTTCGAATAAACGTAAGACTGTTCTTCTTCTGGTCTGGCTTCATTTATTTGTTGTTATTAGAGACTCTAAATTTAATTATTGTATATGTGATTATGATAGATTTAAGGTTATTATTTGATATCTCTTTCATTTTTAGATGTAGATCTTTATCTTAATCTGCTATTGATTCTTTATTATTAATCATTAATTTCATTCGATATAAGCTGCAATAGAATAATTACAATATACTTTTTATAACTTTAAATGATTTTATTTATCCTATTAAATGTTCGTAATCAATTGTTAAACCTAATTTTTCTCATCAGGGTCTATTTTTTACAATAGTTTCTCTTGAATAGTTGGATAATGCATTTCTACTTTTTTAGATTTTTCTTATAATAAATTTGGATGACTCATTAACCAATGTAATTTATATTTAAAATATTCTTATTTTTTATCTTGCAATGATTCATAATATTCAACACCTTTCTATAAATTTAATAATTAATTTTACCATGTATAATTACACTAAATGATTCAAAGCATCCAAATTAGTAAAATTACTCAAAACAAAATTAATGTCATATTGTAGAATTTATTCAGCAAAACCTTGAGGTAAGTCTTTCTCTGAAGCAGAAGAATCAGAAAACTAAATTATTCACTTATTATTACTAATTTGCTAATAATCCTAGACATCCTTATTAATAATTAAATTAATAAATAATATATTCTTTTAACATTATGAATTCTTAATAAGATAAATTAATATATAGTAATTTAATAATCAATGACGATAACAATTATTTTAGTATTAGACATTTTCGATTTTAAAGAAATCAGCTGCATACTATAAAAAATAAAGAATTAAATACTTTGATAAGTTTTGTATTTCTCATAACACTTTAACAGAATTCCTCAAAATTCATAATCTTAAATTCATTTTTCTAAAAGTGTACTCTCAACTCAACAATTAATTAATAATTGAACTTTTCATATGGAATATTGCGAGCATCAACTACATTATTTGATTCAATCATAGTGAATAATTTTGCTATTATCCTTTCGTCTGAGTCTTTTGTTACTAGATATAATGAATTATCTTCTTAGGCTGATGTATAAGGACTATCATTTTTAAACTAACTCTCTTCAGAAAAAGATACATTTGGAGAATCTTATGTTTTAGGTAACTATGTCACACTTTCTTCATTTTCCAAAATTGAAATCTTTACTTCTTTTTTCGGAATCAAAAACTCAAATGATTTATTTTAATACAATTGATTGAGTCTGGGACTTTTTAATTACACTTACTTTTATTAATTAGGCTAAACATAAAGTTGATTTAAATTAGACTATGGACTCTTACTCTTATTAGTTTAATAATTAGTATTAATTTTAGGTTTAAATGTAAGATTTGGATCTTTTTACTTTTATTATTATTCATGTTCTCTTTTCTATTGTTTAAAATTATTTATTTATTTAGCTTATTAATATAATCTTTCATGAATATTCATATCCTCAGTTTAGAATCTTTTATTTCTTGATAGGTTTCTTTCTGATTTTAAATTATTTTATAATGTCCTTTCTGGAGTACATCTTTTTGCTTACAGATTTCTTGTTGGTGTTTATTATTAATTTTCTTTGTTTTATTGTTACTTTTTAACAGTTTCCCATTAAGATAAAGGTTATTTTTCTTTTTCTTATTTCTATTTGTTAACAAATATATTTACTTTCATTTAGTCATACATCAACATTTATTAAATGATATTTTGCTTAAGTGGTTCTATGTAGGCATTGTTTAATTAATTATCTGTAACAAAATTTGATGCTAATATTTCTGGATTAGAATCTTCGTAGATATTGATTTGACTATATTTATTATCATCCAGTTCAATAGTCAAAGTTATTAAAGGTTCACAGTGTATTTATGTTTCAGATATCTATTTTTGTAAATACTTCTTCATAAAGGTGAATTAGCTCATTAACGAATATTTTTTTATTTACTTAAAATTATTATGTGATGCTGAAATTTAATTACTAATAATCTAAGAATTCTGATATTAAATATTTTCATGACTCTTTGCAAACAAACAATTATATTTATAAAAGGATAAATGATTGTTATGCAAGTAATGCTATTCTTTGATCTTGGAATAATAATTGAAAATAATCTAAAATGATAATGAAAATATAAAAATATTAAAAATATATAATTAAATAAAGTCCCTTGAGACATTAATAGATGCTATACAAATAATTTGCATTGATAATAAAATATCTAATGAATATTTTTATTAATTATATATTTATATAAGCATTTTTTAGAGCATCCTCATATAATCTGAAGATGTAGAACTTTAATAATGTGATTGATTATCTAAAGGGAGAAGTATTGGATAGGGAGGAAGAATGGAAAAAAGAGAGACAAGAATATTAAGTAATCAATATTTTATTATGAAACAGACTGCTATTATCGAATTAAAGGGATAATTAGAAGAATAGAGAAATATCAACAAATAACTAATAGAAAGACTAGATAAATTAGAGTAATTTAAGGTTTCATTAAAACCTATTGCAGATAATATAAAGCTGCAAACTAAAAAAAAATTCCACCATCGAGTTAAGAGTGACAATGGAACATTTTTAAAAAACGAAATGAATGAGTATAAATTAGTTACTCAACCGAATATTGAAAAAATACTGTAAAAGGAGAAGAAACCTCTTTTGTAAAAGTAATGAATTTTACATAATTTTAGCTTTCTTAAAGAATTGAAAAACGAAGATTTACTAGAAGATTAGGTATAAAATTTAATATAAATTCACTCTCCTATAAATTTGTAATTACTCTAAAGTGCAAAAATAAATTAGATTTTAATAAATCAAAACACTTATAATACATGTTCATCTAGATAGAAACATCATCATCAAAGAAGTAACAGCAATGGTGCATCAGAATTACTAAATTTTGCCTTATAAAGGAAAAAATAAACTTTGGAAACTAGTCAGAATGAATTAAACAGTATGAGTATGACAGAGAGAGAAATAATAGTAGGGAAAGAGATTTTTTCAACAAAAGGATAATTACGGAGTCATTTAGATGGAGTAAGATCAATCTTATTTCAAAATAACTATGTAGTTACAGCTTCTGAAGATTGTACAATAAAATTATGGAATCTTAATGATATAGAACAAATGAATGCATAAACTCATTTAGAACCCATTTAAACTATTAGATGTAAACAATATAATAATATTAATGATAGAACATGAGAGACCAATATTCACAATGACGTAATATTTTAAGTCTCCTCAAATACATTTGTATTCTGCAGGAGTAGATGGAACTATTAGAACGTATATAGTATCAACAAATCAATATTTTTAATGGCGTGCTCATACAGATGTTATTTGGTCATTGAAACATCATCCGCATGATTAACGATTACTTTCATCTTCTGCAGATGGATGTGTAAAGATGTGGAAATCACTCGGAGTTTGCTATTAGCATGATTTAATCAAAAAAGGGTATTTAAATTTAGAAATGCTATAAAATCCTTTGGCCAATTTTACATTTAAAAGGTCAATGACAGGATTATCTATACCTACAGCAATTGAATGGATTTGTAAGGGATTCAATGAAAATATCATTTGTGGATATAGTGATACTTTAACCTTTATTGTTTATGATGTTACGACTGTTAAAGCAATTTAATAAATTAGATTTGATCATGATAATTAATTTACTCCTTGTGCTTAACCTAACAAAATTCTATTCAACAATGAACTCAAATATATTGTGTCTGGTCATGATGATCATAAAATTAGATTTTTTGATTTGAATTCAAGCAAAGTTTGTAAAACTCTTATTGGTCATACAGATGCTGTCACTGATTTATGTTTATTCTCAAAAAACATATATTAATTGGCAAGTGTGAGTCATGATGGGAGTATGAGAACTTGGGATATTCGTAAATTCTAATGTTTACATGAAATTCCAGTAATGATTATAAATTATAACATAAGGCACACAAATAAAAATATGATGAAGGAATATATACCATTGCGAGTAATAATTAGTTTGTTGCTACTGGGGGAGCAGATGGGATAGTTAAAATATTTAATTATCAAGATGTTATATGACTTTAAACACTATAAATGATATTTATCATTTGTTTAATTTT
Organism: Paramecium sexaurelia; assembly: GCA_000733375.1. Classification (NCBI taxonomy): domain Eukaryota; phylum Ciliophora; class Oligohymenophorea; order Peniculida; family Parameciidae; genus Paramecium; species Paramecium sexaurelia. The sequence continues at coordinate 385,558 of JPFM01000061.1, forward strand.
TATCAGCTTTGATTTATCTTAAATTGAAATATTTGTCTATTTTCAATTAGAATTATTAAATTTATTAATTGACATTTATCTCACACTTTAATTAATAAAAAAGATTATTAATGGATTTATCAAATTTTCGAATAAGAACATAAATTATTGCTTTGTTTATAATTATTGTCATCTTTGTGTCGACAATTGTAATTATTAGCAATATCACTCTATTTAACTACATGAAAAATGCTTTTCTAACCAATTCAATGGATGTGTTAGTCAAAGAAACCAATGTATAATTATCAAGTTAATCGGCTTTATATGATCAGAGATTAAAAACCTTAATCAATTAGCGTATAATAATATCTTTAACTTAAATAGTTTTTAGAAAACAAAGGATGTTCTAAAATATGTATTTGTTTGTTGATTTAAACGAAAACCTAATATAAACATAAACTCCTTTTTATTGTCCCCCCAATATAACAATAGCGGAAGCCATTTCATACTTTTGCTTTATGGCATACTAATATGATAAAACTAACTATACTAATTTATCGAAAAAAATCAACAAGTAATTTTAGGTCGTATCTCTATTTCATGAAACCATTATGATGTTTGACCCATCCTAATTCGTCGTGACAGGCATAGCTTATACTTCAACTGATGAAATACCCATCTTGGGAACTTGGCCTGCCTTAAATTCAACATTATCTTATAATGCTCATCAAAGATCATGGTATTTAAGTCATGTTAAGTAAATGGGAAATGGACATTAACATTTATATAGTGATTTATTTACAACCTTTTTTGGATCATATACTGTTGCAGTCTCATAAAATTTGACTAACTCCAAAAATGAATATGCAGGAATAGTTTTTAATTTAATGGATTTTGGAGCATTTAAAAAAAACTTCAAAGCTGATTATATTTTAGCTAATAGTTAAGGTTAAATCATTATTGGATAATTCAATTATCCTTTCAATACTACCAAGCCTATATTCTTTTTTAATGAGTCTATCACAGGATTCAATTAAGATGATTGGGATTCAATTGCAATTATCATTAATCAAACTTTTTAATAAGAAGATGTTAAATCTCTAAGTAATTGTTCCTAAGACGTATCTAATTATTTATGCAGGCACAATTCTATATATAATCAAGAAGTTCTTATAATAGCTAAGTAACTTGAATATCCCCCGTATCCACCTCATATTGTCATTATGTAACTAAATATCAATATTTAAGATTTCAAAATATGACTCAACTTTATTAATAAGTCGATAATCTAAATGAAAATATCTATGAATTATTTGCATAAGAAGCTTATAGAGTCGTACAAATTTTCATCTTTAGCGCTATTGGGATTATTTTATTATTCTTAGTAATCTTAAATCAAATAACTAAACCTCTAAGTCTATTAATTAAATATTCCAAATTTTAGTAGAATAATCTTACATACTTGAAAGAGTAATAAAAGGTAAATCAATAAATCGAAACAATAAGTAATTTATACAATTTTAAGAAAAATTTAACTGTGTTAAAATAATCTGAGGATGCCTTAGAATAATTAACATTTAAATATTTTTGTAATCAACTTTTTTATATTTTAGAATTGCTCTCTAGGTTAAAAGGCTAATCAGGAGAACAAAAAAAATCTGAAATATGTCTTTAATTGGAGTCGACAAAATACCCAGAAACTCAATTCTACTTAAAGTTTACAAAGCCATACTACTTATAAAATAACTTAATTATACCTGATGAAAAAACAGAGAAAAAACTTATATCTTATTTTTTAAAAAGATAATTGAAATTTTGATTATATTTCTTAATTTCGCTAACCAAATAACCAAAATAATAATCTATTTTTACAATTACAATAGTATATTAAATTAAGATATGATCTTCTTGAATATATTTTCTTAACCTAAAATTATAGATACATTTTGTTTATATATTTTAATTTTTTACAGATTTACTAATACCCAAATAATAATGATTAAGTTCATTTAATTTTTATTTATTTCTGCTTACTCATTATGAATAAGCGAATTTTTATATTAAGGTATTGGTTTTCTTCATAACATTCAAGTAAGAATGAAATTTCTATAATAAATTTGTAAATTAGGAATTACGAAAGATAATGCTTAATATCTCTAGAAAGAATTTATTGCATTAGGTTGTAACTTTTATTAATACTTTTATTAATACTTTTTATTAATTTATTTATATAATAAATGATTTATCCAAAAAATAAATTATAATCAGCAGGTTAGGCTACTTTGTCTCGCAAAAATTATACATCAGAATAAAGGGAAGAAATAAAGAGACAAATAGCTGATAGATTATCAAAGAAATATGGTTTAGATTTGACAGAATAAATCAATGCAAAAGTAAATAGCTATCTTAATCAAAATTAAACCATAACTGCTGAAGGGTATTTGAGATTATTATAATTTTAGGATATAAAATTTAGAATAAGAAATCAGTCGTTAAAAGGCATTACCGTAATTATAATAATAATAATCTTCAAATCAAGTCAAGCAAAAAGATGAAGATGATTAAAAATCAGTTGTATCAAAAATGTCAGGTGCATCAAATTTTGATATGGTGGATTAATATACACATAAAACTGAAAAGAATACAGAAGAAAAGAAGAGTTAGAAAATGACTGGGTTACATACTAAGAAAATTGAAAATGACTTAGCTTTTCTGAATGAAGAAAATTAATGGGGTGCCATATATAAATACAATAAATATCTTTATGATAAGGAAACGGAAATTAAAAAATAAAGAGAAGTAGAAAGAAAGAAAAAGATCAAAGAAGAACTGGATTAATAAGTTATAGAAAAATAATCGAAAAAAGTATTGAGCAAAAAAGAGGAAAATGCATTCTATGAAAATTAGATTTATTAATGTACATTGTTTGATTAAAAGGAATAGGAGAAAGCAGACAGAGTATATAAATTCTTAATATTAGGCTAAACAAATAAAAATGATTGAAAAATAGGCTCGAGATCAATAAGTTAAGGAAATAAAAAAAAATAGGAGAATAGATGAGAAATAAGAGAAAGCATTAGACAGCTATATGATATAAAAAGTAAGAGAAGAATTAGATGATGAACAAAAGTTTCTATAATTCAAAAAGGAACATTAATATTAAGTCATGTAGAAATTAATGGCTGAAAATGAAGAAAAGAAAAAACTATAAGAAAAGGAAAAAGAAGACGAAAGATAAGAGAATATAAGATTAATGGATGCTTATTGCAAATTGCTAGATAAATAAGAAGAGGAAAGATAAAAAGCTATTAAAGAAAGAGATGAAAAAATTAAGTAATATTAAGAAAAGGCAATGGAAATGCAGGAGAAAGAACTAGAAAGTAGAATAAATATATATTCATTAGAGAAAATCGGATAATTAGAGAAGAGGGCAGATAAATATGAACAAAGAAAAGAGAGAAGATTGTAAGAATTAGAAAAAGAAGCCGAAAGAAAGAAATGGGAGACCAAATTAAAAACAAGAGAATATTTGAATAAATAAATGGATGAAAAAGACGTTTAGAAATAAAGAGAGAAATTAAGAGATTAAGAATAAGTAATTATTATTTTAAAAACATAGGCAACTTTGTGGAAAGAAGATACTACTAATTATTTTCAATTTGAAAAAGAAAGAGAATAAGAAAAAAAGAAAATATATAAGGAATATTAAGATACGTTACTTGAATAGATGAAAGAAAAATCTCAAGCCAAAAAAGGCATAATTGATGAAATGCTTAAACATGAATAAATGTTAAGTAAAAACACGTTGTCCGAATTAGATTAAATGAGACAAACAGTTTAATGATTTATTTCATATATAATATTAAATTAAGCTAAAATAATGAATTTCTAGGTTCTTAATGATTCTAATTAATATAAGAGAGATTAGAATATAAAATATTATATAATATCATTATTCAATTTGGAATTATACTCTTCTTTATCCAGCATCAAATGTAGTGTCTTACTTTCTGAACTTGCTGTATTTTAACTCTTATTTCAATATACTTTTAACTGATTTTTCATCTCCTTATTTACTTCTCTAACTGTCCAACATTCCATCATCCTCTATGGGGGAAAGTTCTCTACTACTAGCTTTTTATTCAAATGTTTGTAATTGTCTTAAACGATTACTATCAAAAGATTTTAATTTATTTGTGGTTTCAAAATTGCATACTGGAGAATCATTCTTTCTTTTTCCAATTGAAGATTATGATTTATAAGGATTATCATGTTTTTCCAACTACCCAATTAACTATATTTCTTTTAAAGAATGAGATTAATTTTGTTCTGATTTTTTACTCTATTGAGATCTAAGATCAGCAAATCCTGGAGTTCCTGGTTCATCTTGACTGCTTCTTCGAGATGATAATTTAAGTTTTGGTAAGGGATTGCTATAATTAATATGATTAACAAATACTAAATACTCTTATTATGTCCCAGACTGTTTCATAACAATTTCCTATTTTATTAATAATTCAGAATCTTTTTCTTCAATTTATAACTTGGTACAACACTATGCACTTCCCATATTAGTGTAATAGTAATCGAAAAATATTAATAACAAGTATTTTACAATTAAAATACAAATTAGATAATATGATATGAATATACAATGAAGAATTACTCATAATTCTTCGACTCTATCTAAATCAATCCAAGGATGAGATGTATTTTCTTTCAAGATGGATAAAAATCCAGCTTCATCCCTTTCTCCTGTGTAAGAAATGATTTAATCTTTTAATCCATTCTTCTGGAATTTTAACGTAGGAATGATTCATTTGAAACATCTTCAACCTAAATATAATTAATATATATTTTACCTCATTTGCAGTAGCATTACATTTGGCAATAATAATATTAGGATTAACTTATAATTTCTTTGCTAAAGCTTCATAGATTGGAGCTAATTATTTACAATGACTGCACCAAGGAACATAAAATTCTACTAAAACATCTTTATCATTATTAATGACTAAATCTTTAAAGTTCTTTCCCACAATAATTTTAACAGGTTCATTATTACTTGAAGGTAGATTTTAGGTATCATTTTAGGCAAAATTCTATCTAGGAATTCATCTTATTTCATATTGTGTCTAAAATAAAGTTTATTTTTATTATTAAAAATGCTATATAACTAATTTAGAGGATAATAAAAATTTTATCATTACTTAGATGTATTTTCATATTACCAATTTTATCAACAATTCAAAATTTAAAACAAAGTGACTCATAAAATAGAAAAATTTAATTATAAATGTTTAAAACTTTAATTTAGAAATTAGTACGATGAACTTAATAATTAATAAATAGCAAAATAATTGTTAATTTTAGCAATGATGTTGTTGGAAAATGTTATAAGTAGATATTTAGCATTTCCTCCTAATTAATCATATATCATTATGTTTGGAACATTAACAGTACTTGCTCCAACATATTCTGCTAATCTATGGAATAATTCTGAACCATGGTTTGGTTTAGAGAAGGAGAATTTAATTCTATATATTTTTAAAATTAAATTTACTTGTCTTTAAATATGCCAGCAACTGAAGCAAATACATCGTAAGCTGTCATGCCAGCACCAGAATAGAATGACTACATTATTTCTTTATTAGAAAAATAATATTAATTGCTTTATCATCGAATGGTAGTATAACTGGGTTTACATTAATTAGCATTATTAAATTATTCTAATGAATCATTTGTTATTGAGCTATCAAAATCATTTCTCTTTTCGTCAAATGATTTGAAAAAGACAATTTTTCCTTAAACAATATATTTTTCAGATGCTTCATCATTAAAAATATGAGCAAAGGTAATTTTATCATTAGATTATGCTACAGATTTGAATGTCTAAAAATCACTGTAATCAATTGAACTTCCAAAGAATACAATTATTGGTGATCATGAAACTCTTTCTAAGAATTTCTCCAAATGTTAAACAGAGTTTAATTCATTTGATGGAGGTCCAGATTTTCTATTGATCCAAGCTACAATATCTGATTAAGTTCTTCAACCTTAATAATCTATTGGTTGACCATTAATAAAAAATTTTAAAGTTGGATAACCTTCAATTGAGAACTTTTCTGCAATTTATGTACTGAGTATTCAGGTTCTAGCTTTTTGCTTTAATTATAGCTAATTACTTTTAACAATGTCCACACAATAGTGCATAAAATTCAACCAATATAAATTTAAATGTGTCAATTGCATCTTAAAAAGTATCTGTGGTTAATACTAATACATTTTCTTCTTCCTAGAATGCTCCCAATAATGTTGCCAAAATAAAGTTGATAAATAAAAGTGACTTCAATAATGAGGAAATCTTTTATTTAATTAAAAATTTATAAATGACATAATTCATATATAAGTATTTATGCAAATTTATAGATTTATTTGTTTCAAACCCATTGATTGTTCAAAATTATTTTATAATAATCAGTTTTTCTTATATTTTGAATAATAGGAATTGAATCTGAATAATTTATATTTCTCATCAATAATTCCTGATAAAATAGCATTTCACATGTTTGATAAACTACTTTCTTAAGATTGAAAATTAGTTAAAATAATCAAACAAATAAATTAAGGATCAATTTAATTGATTTAGATCTTATTTGCATAAATTTATCATATATATCTACATTAGATAAATTAATGTAAGTATTAATTCATGCTTTATAAAACTACTCTGATCCATTTAAGAGACCTTAGGAAATTAAAGTTTAAATTTCTGAAGCTTTGGAGCAAATAAAGTTTTTTGCAGAATTCCTAAGAAGTGAAAAGATAAAATAAAATTCGAGACATTTACTTTTAGAATTTTCTAATTATTTGTCTCTTGAAACTTTCAAAAATGGTGAAATAATCTGTAAAGAGGGTGATAAAGGAGATAAGTATTTAATTTTATTAATTAGATTTTATATCATTCTTTAGGGTAACGTAGGTGTATACAGAAAAAATATTGATTCAAATTACGAACCTAATTCAATGATGTCAGAATAAACCTTTATGAATCATAATATAAAAATAGGGCAACTAAAAGAAGGCGAAACATTTGGTGAATTAGCTCTTTCCTTAAATAAGCCCAGATTTGCTACTATTAAAGCATAATCCACTACAGTTATTCTATGTAGCCTTAGTAAGGACAATTATGCAAAAATGACTAATGTAAATATTTTTTATACTTTAGTATATGTAAAGAGAATTGAATTTAAAAACAAATGCTTTAGCAACATTATTTCCAAAATTATCATAAAATTCTTTGATTCGGCTAGCTTATCTATTGTAAATTCAAATATATCCTAAAAATCATTGCATCTATAAACAAGGTGAAACTGCTACTGGGTTCTACATTTTATCTGATGGTGAAGTTAAACTTGAATAGATATCTAAAAATTCTACTTAAATTTACGTACCAATTATGGTCTTAACTCCTGGTAGTCTTTTTGGAGTGTAAAATGTTTTAAAAAATTAACCTTATGATAATTAAGCCATATGTCTGACTCAAAAGGTTACAGTCTACAAATTTACTTGCGAGTCATTTGAATAATTAGGAGATGAATATAGTTAAAAAGCCTTATAAGCTGCTGAAAGAACTTGTAGAAGAGAACCAAAGATGCAAAATCTATAGATAGTATGCAAACCTCAATAAAGTAACTATATTTCATAATTTAATTGAAATTAGCATAAGAGAACTTGATGAACAAAATAGTTTAAATCCTAAAAAATAAAAAACAATTAAATCAAACGGAAAAGTATAAGAAAATTGTCGTAAACTTCGATCAAATATTGTTTAAAATTAAATTACTTTTAGAAATCCATTTTTTGCTGATTTAGATCCTGAAAAGTTTAAATAAATAAAAAAGATTTCAATTGAACAAATTAAATAAGCTGATCTTAAAAAGTATATTTATAGATAAAATTCTAGATATAATTAACAATTTGCAATTAAGAATTATTTTGAACCTATTGATATAGCTCCAATGTTAGATTCAATAAAAAAATAGAAAAATGCAAAATGTTTAAGCTTTGCTTCTATAAGAGAAAATACTGCAAATTAAACCTCTATGTATTCATATCCAGCAAGTGGATACAACACAACAAGAGTATTAACATTACCTTCCCCCAGTCATACTAGACATACATCTCATTCAAAGAAAAGTAGATTTTGAATTTCTATTTTAATCTAATCATAACAAATATTTGATTAATTCATTTATTAGGTTTAATATTTTGATTATTGTGATTAGATAAAACAGAATTTCTCTATCTAGAATTATTATGATATTTTGACAGCCTATCAGTTGATCTGTGCTACTCTAAATTTAATGAAATTTCTCTAACGCTTGGCTATCGAGTAGATTTTTAACTAATCGTTCTTTCTTTAATTAAAGAATTATTCTTTAATACATTAATTCCTGTATTGGATTAATCATTTTATTGTTTTTAATTTTATTTAACTGGCCTAAGCCTTTTCTATTTTGGTTAAATAATTTTAAAAGTTTTATCTGATTTTTTATTTGTTAAAATATCCTTTTTCTATTTAATCTGATCCTTACTTAAATTGATGATTTATTTAGATTTATAACTATCATGTTAAGATCTAATTGTATATTCTTAAGTTTCTTATTCAGCAAATTTTTCTTGTTAAGGAGTTGTAAAATATTATCCTAATACTTTTGAACATGATCTCAATGAATTTCTTTCGACTTAAAGTTATGCAATTTATTCTATTCTTTGTTAATATCTTTATATAGCATGTTAGACATCAAATTAAATTGATTTAAGTAGATTTTTTTCTTCTTCTTCAGATGTATTAATTTATAGTTATTTATCATGGGATATATTTTTAATGACTGAAATTCTTGATCCAACATCATTTTATATTAATTTTCCAATACAACAATCTACATATCCTTTTGTATTCACTTTTATAAGTTATTTTTGAAATTTTTATCTTAATTGCTCTAATTTATTACAAGGAGGTTCAGATATGCTATATCTTTATTTCATAGAAAATTGAAAAATATGATCGTTTAAAATAAAATTAACGAATATAATAATTAAATATACAAAAATACAGTCATAATTCTTCTATCTCAGTAACATCTCTTAAATAAACTTTTTTAGTTAAAATAACTTCATTGTAAATAACATATTTTGGTTTTTAATTGAATAAAACAGATTCTGGATGAATATAAGCTAATTAATTAGTTGACTAATAAAAGTATAAAAATTAAATTACTTTAAGTTTATAAGCTTAATCTGAGGGAGAATAAACAGCATGTTTAAACATTAATGCTTCTGAAAGTACTTGTTTAAATTTATCATAGTCTTCTTTCTCATTTACCTTCTGAATGATTCTTTTCATATAATCTTTTAATTATAATTTAACACTTATCGCTTTCTATAATGTCTTATGATTTAAACTATTCTCTTTGCAAAAACTTTTCTTATTTTAAGTTTCTTCGTATTTTCTCAAAATATTAGCTTTTGTTAAATGATCAGAATTTGAAATTTTAAATTTACTCAATATTTTTTATAAGCTTTCTTTAGTTCCTCTTTAAAAATAAAATAAGTTTTCCACTTATAAAATAGAAATAGAATTTAGTGCCAAATCAAATATACCACATTCATAAGCTTTAATTAAAAAATGAGAAAACTAAGGTTCTAAAGGTAAGCTAGACATATTCTTGCCATGCTATGTCAAATTAAATTCAGAATCTAAAGCCTTCAATTTTACTAATTGATTAAGATTGGCAAGCATCAATTCCATATCTGGCTTATCAATTAAATCAAAAGTAAGAACATTTTTAATGCCAATAGCTTTCATTTATAGAATAACTGATAAAAGATTTACTCTTAAGATTTCCTATATTGATTTTTTTAAAATTCATACTGGTAACATATATTTTGCGAGTCTTTCATATGTTTGTTAAGTGTAAAGACGATAACATTATCCTTATCTTTACCTTCCTGCTCTTCCTGCCCTTTATTCAGCTTGTGCTTTCGAAACTGGTGCTAACAATAAAGTATCAATAGCCTTTCCAATTTAGAAAGATCTTATTTTCACATAACCACAATCAACCACATAAACTATTCCATCAATAGTGATTGATGTTTCAGCTATATTAGTTGCTAATACCACTTTTCTATGCGCAGATTTTTGAAACGCTTCAAGTTATACTTCTGGAGGTAAAGCTGAATATAACATCTTCACATCTAACTATTTTTCTTAATTAGATATTTTCATTCTTTCTAAAAGAATTTCTCTTACATCTTCTATATCTTCTTAACCTGTTAGAAAGGCTAATATATCCCCTTCTGGTTAAGTAAAATGTAATTATAAAATAGTATTAACCATAGATTCCTAATTTATAAAAATACTTTACCACATAATCCTATTATCTTATTGGAACATTATAAACATCTACAGTATGAGTTCTTGCTTCAATTATATGAATCTAAAATGTTAAAATAATAGAATAACTGCTTCAGTTTCTAGATAATTTGCAAACTTCTCTATTTGCATTGTGGCAGACATCAAAATTACTTTTAATTATTTTCTTTTTCTACACAAGTTCTTTAACAAGCCTAATAATAGGTCTGATTAAACAGTCCTTTCATGAGCTTCATCAATTATAATAATGTCATATCGTTTTAATTATTAATCTAAATAATTTACAAATATACCAATAATAAATTCTCTAATCAACATACCATCAGTTAAAAATGTTATTTATGTTTCTTAACTTGTACAGTCATCAAATCTAACATTGTATCCAATTAATGATCCTAATTTTGATTATTTTTCTAAGGAACACCTTTCTGCTAAAGTCATTGCTGCTACTCTAAAAAAATAATTCTCATTTCTAACCTTCTAGGTTGAGTAACTGCTATTTTTAAAGTATTATCACTTTCATATATATATTAGGGTATTTATGTTGTTTTACCACAACCTGTTTCACCTGCTATTATTATTACTTAATCTATCAATTATCATGAATTTTTACTTTCTCTTATTGATTTGATAATTTTTTCTCTAAATTAGAAAATGGGTAACTACATTCTAAATTCATTAAGCATCGCTAATTAAAAATAAATTACTTAATATAAGTATAATTTAAATTATTCAAAATTTAAATTTATTTTCGATTTACATGATAATCAATAATGAAAACCACAGTTTGATTCTTCGATTTAATTTATATTATAAAGTCACATTTTATTAAAGAGAAGTTACGAATAATAAAAGCTAGAGCAAGCATTATAGAACTGAAATCATTATATTTTATTAAAATTGGTTAAATATAATTTATATTTAAAAAAAGTGAGACTGTCAATTGATGAGATAAATTTTACGACTGATATTGATTTTAATAAATAATAAGTTTACATAATTATTTAAATGGGATCTCATTGTTGCAAAATTGACCACATTATTCGATAAGGTTGTTTTAATTTCTATATTCAGATGAATTGGATTTAGATTTTGATGAAATATCCAACGTCAGTCCCTTACCACTTTCAAAAGCCTCAATGTCATAGAAAGGCACAAAAAAGAGTAAAGCTACACAATTTCTTCGGAAAGAGAAATCAGTTTCTCCTTGCTCTTTAGAAAGAAGTAAAACTCATAAAGAGATTGCAGTGTAAGAAGAAGCTATCAATACTGAAATAGAGCATAGACATAATCTTGAATTATTACAAGTTATGTAATAAATGTCTAAAACAACTGTTGTTGAAAGTAAAATATTATTGAATTATTAGTTACATAACCAATAAAAATGAATAGTTTAAGCTAGATTGGAACAGGAACAAAAATAAAACTGGGATAAGATATTTTTATTCACTTAAAAGAAGGATCCATCAATTCTTATTATAGATTTGATAAGGTTTTAGGTTAAGGAGGTTTTGGTAAAGTGTGGAAAGTCACTCACAAAATAACAAATTTAATTAGAGCTATTAAATAGATAAAAAAGAGTTAAATATTAAAGGAAGAAAAACAAAGAATGTTTTCAGAAATGAATATTTTGAAAAATCTAGATCATCCTAACATTTTAAAATTATTTGAACTTTATTAAGATTAGAATAATTATTATTTAGTGACGGAGTATTATAAATTTATTAAATCTTAGATATTTATCTGGAGGGGAACTGTTGGAAAGAATAAAACTAATGACTTGCTTTACTGAAAATGTTGCAGCCAATTACATAAGATAGATATTATTGGCTACATTATATTGTCATGAAAAAAATATTGTTCATCGAGATTTAAAGCCTGAAAATGTGATTTTTGTAAATTAAGATCCAAAATCACTACTAAAAGTAATTGATTTTGGAACATCCAGAAAATTTGATAAAAATAAATCTATGAGTAAAGATATTGGGACTGTAAAATTCAACCTGATCACTAGCCCTTTTATGTTGCTCCAGAAGTATTGAATCACTAGTATAATGAGAAATGTGATTTATGGTCCTGCGGAATTATACTTTATGTATTATTATGTGGATACCCTCCATTTACTGGTAGGACTGTTCATTAAGTATTAGAGAGAGTGAAATAAGGAGTTTTTATATTTGAAAGTATTATAATTAATTAATATTTATAATAATAGGTCGTGATTGGGATGGTATTTCAAAGGAAGCTAAATAATTTATATCAAAACTACTAAGAGTTGATCCGAAAAGGAGATTATCAGCAAAAGAAGCATTAGATGATCCATGGCTTGTCAAACATAATCCTGCTGCATAATTAAATTTAAGAGTCTTAGAAAATATTAGATAATTTTAAGTAAGTAATTTAAAATATTCAAAACAAAGGCTTAAACTTTATTGAGATAGGCATTGATGTCGTATATGATTACATAAATGTCAACATAAAGAGAAATTTAAGAGATTCAAAACGAATTTACTAAATTAGATTTAAATCATGATGGAATACTGTCAAAAGATGAATTGATAAAAGGATATTCATAATTAAAAACAGACACTAAATTGGTTGAAGATGAAGTTGAAAAAATCATAGACTTAATTGATGTTAATAGATCTGGAATGATTGATTTCTCTGAATTTTGTATGGCTGCCATGAATTAAGAAAAACTCTTTTCTGTTTAAAGAATAGAGTAAGCGTTTAAGATTTTTGATTAAGTAAATTAAAAATTAATAAACATTTTAGAATGAAGATGGCTTTATATCAAAATAAGATTTAGAAGCCATAATGGGTCACTTAGAAGATGATGTTTGGGATTAAATTTTACATGAATGCAATGCAAATTAAGAAGGATAAATTTCATATCAAGAATTTATAACAGTATTATAATAAAAAACACTTTGACTATTCATTATTTGTTTTTATGCATTTTATTTTATATTTATTTCCTCCATCATTTATTTTATAATCTTAACACTCTCAAATGTTTAATTTATCTAAACTATATATTAAAAGAATTTATTATATGATTTTTTTTTTAATTATAATCTCAATTGATTATTTTTAAGCTATAAGAAATATAGCAATAACATTAGGTCCATTTTCATAATAATCTACAACATATGTAATTTATTAAGAAGAATAACTTAATTAATAATTTAGTTTATAATCAACTAGTTGGAGCAATTGTTCACCTTTAGATCTATTTTACATAAAATCTAATTTAAATTAGTAAATAACATACACGCCATTAAATATCATTAATACAGGAGAAACAGATTTAATTATAGATTCAATTGGCTTCACAACCATGAAGGGTTAGTCATTAAAAATATCACTAAGTAAGAAATATTTATATTAGATAATACTAATAACATTTTAGTCAAAAAAAAAGGATTTGAGATCATAAATATTCAATATACTTGCGAAAAGAAATTAACAAAAGAAAATTATTGGGCAGTCATTGATATAACTCTAAAAATATAGAAAGAATCATTAAAGTTTTCATACTAGTATATTTGCGATCCAAATTTTCATCCAAAGAGATTTGATTGGAGTTATTTAATCTTAATTGTAACTATGTCAACATTCGTACTCCTTCTATCAAGATAGCAAAAATTAAGTGCGTTTAAAATTACCTATTATGATTAATAAAATAATAAAAATGTCGTTGTTTTTTAAGGATTTCATCTAGGTTTAAAAAGTGCTTTTATTTATAATTTTACATTTTCAATTGGTTTAATATCAGCTTACATTTTTGAAAAAAAAGTAGAAGATCTTGAAGAAAATTTAGTTCGATTCTTTTGCTTAATTTTTGGATTTATTTTGATTAGCGAAGTTAAAATTTATTTAAATTTAGATTTGTTATAAAATGAGATTCTTAAAAATAAGAATAATTTCTATCTTAAGAGCTTGCGATATTATTGGATTACTTATGTCGATTGTAACGTTACATATATATGTTGATAATAATGAACCTTGGATTGTATTAAAATTATTTGATTTCTTAGATTAGCAACTTATTAACTATCTATTTGGTTGGAACTTCAATTAAGTTATTTAAGATAACTAGTTTAAAAAATGGCATAACCTTTTTTGTTCCATGTATAATTATGGATATATTGTTTTCAATATATGGCAGCTTATTTGTACGGTATGAATGGGATAGTCTTATTATGAAATACTTTAATACTCCTCTTACTGCCTAATTTCCTTACTTTTATCCAATATATAAAAAAAAGTGTGGTTGGTTGTCAATAACATCTATTTTATTTCCTGCATTTTTCTTAGCTTATGCTCATAGAGTCGATAGATATAAAGATTCAATTATTTATAGGCTAATATCCTATATTGGTTTATTAGTGGGTTTAACTTTATGGTTTACTTTTTCTTCTCTTTATTCTATCCCATTACCAGTTTCATCATTTACTCTTTTTCCGACAATTGGAATTAGTGCTATAATAGCATTTTAGAGAAATGAAATTAAGATGATGTGGAATGGAGATTTCTATGATCATGTATTATTAAACCCTTGGAGACATCAAATGTAAATTGAAGAAAGGGAATCAATCCATATAATAAACAAAAAAAATAATGGTGATATGGAACTTTAAAATCTCGCTGAATAAGAATTATTAAATTAGTAAGCTTAACTCTTAAGATTGTCAAGAGGTTAAGTCAGATTAAATAATTAATTATTTGAAGGTTTATTAGATTGATTTCATTTTGATTAATATTACAATTTATACTATTTTATAATTTACTTATATTATCCCCAAAAATGAGGTGACTTATTATGAGTATTAATTTATTATCAAAGTGAATAAGCATTAAAAACAACGAACAATCAACAATTACGAAATATTTTCCTAAAATTTGTAAATAAATTATACAACATTTTAAACAATTTCCTATTTGATATGAATTTTAGGAAAAGTCGACTAAAATAAACTCCATTTGCTGCATCAAAGTTCTCATCCTCTTGTTTTCAACCACTACTGCCTGAATAAAAGATTAAAACTAAAAAGTAAAGAAAACAGGATTTAATTGAGAATTACGTTCAAATTTATGAATTATATCTTAAAATGCTTTTTGGACAAGAATTACTGTTTTAAGATGAGAAACATTTTAATCCAAAGTTTTAATTGTTCCAACAAGAGGATGATGCTATATAAGAATTTGATTTACCAGAGACTGTAGTTAGGTAAAATCAAATTGTAATTACTTATTTTTAAGTCTCCTCAACCCTGATAAAATACCAGATGACTTTGAATATCCTCTAAAGTAGGTTGAATATTTCGAACAAATTATCAAGTCTTTGAAAATGGATGAAAAATCTATTCATGATAAATTGTTCTTAAAAGCTATCGAAAATGTTTTTACAAATCTGTCCGATCGAAAAGTCTATTCTTTATATGAATTAAGAACTAGAGGAATAGAAACCCAACCAAATTAATGTAGAAATACTTTAATCGGTTACGGAGCAGGATAATAATTATTTCAAAGAACTCCTGATAGAAGTCCTAGATCGCTTATTTTAGATGATTAAAATAACGATTAGGAAAATAAAAATGAAGTCTATGAAAAAGAAGATGATATAACTAAATTAATAAGAAAATTTCGTAAGTTTTTAAAAGATTGTGCAAAATTAAATTAAGGGAACTTAAACAATCTTATTGATTAAATTTAGATTGATTACTAAAGCATATTTTATGTGTCTAAGAAAGCTTATAGTTAAGGTGAGTATTTGAAAACATAAGGTAGCACTTGGTATAAAACAAATAATTATACCCAAGATGTTTTAACACTAATAAGAAATATCCTTATTATTTAATTTTCAAGAAAAGGTTATATTGTAAAACCTCTTTTATCTAAAGATGGTTCTAAAATTTATCTTTTATTGTATCTTCCAGAAAAATCTTTAGAGATAGCAGCAGAAAATTTTTGCCTTCAAAAAAAATTAAGCTTTTGTTTTACAGATCTACTTTCTCTAGAACCTGTCGATAATGAATTTAGACCTCTTCGATTAAATGGCAGATTATGGAGACCTGATGAATATAATCTCTCACCTTACTTAAAATATTTAAGACCTTTAATTATTGAGTAAATATAGAAGATTAATTTTAAAAAGTTAGCAAGAGAAGTTGGTCAGAGTGGATTAAATGTAGAATTATTTGAATATGAAAAATCTGAAATGTATGGAGACGAAAATGGTCCTTCTGATGAAGAGTGGATTGCCTATTATAAATATTTAGTACATCTAAATAATAATGTTTAAATTTAAAGATAAAAATTTTAAATAAATAATGATTTAGCTTTGGTAATCAATCAATAAAAAACTGCTGAAGAAATCTATGCAATTAGAAATCATCAAAAGTTTAAATATTTTACCTAATATAGCCCAGAGGAGTAAGAAAAAATCAATAGTATTTATGAATAAATAAGAGAATTATCATCTTAAATTATTGTTTTCCCTAATTTAAAAAAAATTCCAAAAATAAAAAAAATCAAATTACTTTTACAATAATAATTAGCATATAATTATTTAAATGTGTTTAAAGAAGCCTTAAAAGTAGCTAATTGTTAAACAAGATATTTAAAATCTATTTGGGATAGAAATAGATAGAATCCATTTGAAATTTTTATTCCATTCAAAGTTCATTTTCATAATTCATCATTAAAATAATAAGCTTAATTTTAATTAAGATGGTGTAGATATATTAAAAATGAAGAAAATTAAGTTACTTTATTTCCTACTCATGAAAGATTAAAACTATCTTAATAGCTAATTGCCTCCTCTGTAAATTTGAATACTTTAATTAATTTGAAGCTTGTAAATAGTGTATTCTGTTTACACGATCATTATGAATTATTTGGGCATTGTAAAAGCATCTAATAAGCTTTAAGCGAAGATAAAGAATTTTATAAGAAAAAGCCATTTGATCTTTAAGGAGAATGGATATTTAATTTTAAATAACCTTGGGTTTTACCCATGGAATAAATATGCTCTTATTTTGGAGAAAAAATTGGACTTTATTTTGAATTTTTTGCTTATTACATTAAATTTTATGCATTTTTGTCTATAATTGGAATCATTTTTACAGTATTAATGCAATCAACAAAAGTTTCTGATAAGGATTTATATACAGGATTTATATCTACTTTTTCTATTTTATTAATTCATTGGAGTTCATTTGTGACAGATTATTGGAATCAAATGTAACTAACATTTAATATAAAATATGGACAAACTAAAAATGTAAAAGAAAGCATTATTAGAACTGCTTTCAAAGGAAAACACATAAGATCAATAGGAAATGATTAATTGAATTCCTTGGGAGCTATTAATTCTGAAATAATTTAAAGGATTTGCATTTCAGCATCAATTCTAATATTTCTCATTGGATCTGATATTGGAGTAATAGTTGGTCTATATTTTTTTAATTTATTTTTAAAAAGTCTACTAGATTCAGCTGGTAATAAATTCTAAAACTTAGAAGTGATTATATCAGGCTCGTTAAATTATTTAATTTAATACATAATAGATTCTTATTATGAACAAATAGCTACAGTTTTAACTGAATTTGAGAATTTTTAAACAACTCTCCAATATGAAACAAGCTATATTGTGAAAAAGTACACATTATATTGGTTCTCTTAATTATTTCCAATAATGATGGTATGTTTTTTACATACTCCTTTTAGTTTATATTGTCAAGAGGATAACTGTAAGCAAGAAGTTTAATATTTATTTGGAACTACTTTTTGTTGGATATTTTGTCTACAAGTAATTAAGTTTGTAAAAATATTTCTTCAAGAATAAAAAAATTCTGAAATTAAAAAACAATCATCCGTTAAAACTAGTTTTGTGGAATTTATAGAGGAGTAAGAATAAAAGACTCCTTTTTAACACAGTTAAGAGAAATATGGAATCATAGATGAGTATATGGAATTTTTTTTGTAACTCACATTAATTAATTTATTTGGATGTTTGCTTCCAATCAGTATTACATTATTTTGGCTTTGGATTATCATTTAATTTTAAATCTAGAAGTACAGATTATTATATCAAATTCAGAGGCCTTGGCCTAAAGGAGATGGTTCACTTGGTATATGGAATGAAGTCAATCAATTAATAAATTTTGTAACTCTTTTATGCAACTCAGGACTAATTTGTATCTACTATCATAGTAAATTGTAAGATGAAGTGATTTTACTATTCTTACCTTTATTATTTTATAATTTTTCAGTAAAGTATATCACAATGTCCCTTTTTGGTGAAAATCCCACAATTTTAGAATAAATAATTAGAAGGGCCCATTATATCTATAAAAACAACATATAAATTACGTCTACTATAAACAGAAACCTAGAAAAAAACAATAAAAATTAATTGCAGAGATGTCCGTTATTTAAAATATTTGGCTCAAATGCAACTTAAAGTGCCGATAATTTTGAAACAATTAGTTCAGATAATGAGATTACAGATTATTACTTAAAAAATAGTCAAGCTATTTCAAAAAAAATGGTATAAGAAGAAGAAGAATATTAATAAAGATTAACTGAGTTAACATAATAAAATGAATAGCAAAATTAATTTTATACTCCAAAAAATACTGAAAGGAGAATTCAAACAGAAGTTTCTGAATAATTGAGTAAAACAATATTCTCATATTAGAAAGATAATTTGAATAGACAAGAAACTTAAGTTTAAAAAAAATAGTAACAAAAGATTGATGAACTTATTAAAAAAATTAAGTAGGTAGAAACTTTGGATTATGGATTTTTCATTAATTATTTTTCTAAAAGAACAACAAATTATGCCTTTTAAATCTAGTATAGTACTATTACAGAAAAATAATTAAAGAGAGATAGAACAAGAATTTGGAGATTTTTTTTTCGTTTAATTTTATTATCATCCTATAAATTGATTTGGAGTGATTATAGGTTTTTCATCTGTTAATCTTATGTTAAAAGAAAATAGAAAATATTTTAGAATCTTGATTATAAAAGATATAAAATATTGAGTAAATCATTTAATAATTAGCTTGAATTTTACAGAAACAAAGCAGCTTTGAAATATAGAAGATAATTTCAATAGTTTGGGAAATAATTGACTTCAGAGGAAAAGAAAGAATACGAAGAAGTTTTATCAAAATATCGAAATTATATAGAAAAAAAATCTTGGTTAAATTGTAGAAAAGTTCAAATCTTTAGATATAAAGGGTTATTTTTTCGAGGGTTCAGGAAATAAACTACAAAAAAACCCTCAATTAAGTTTGCTTTAGATTATTACGAAGCTATGAAGAAACTGGAATAAGTTAAATTCGAATCTGATATTCATAAAAAATTTAGTTAATAGATCCACTACTCTTCAATAAACTAATATACTTTAGATTCTTTTATAGAATTGTTTGTAAATTTGGAATACTAGTAATAATATATTCTATTTTTATAGGTAATAAAGAACATTTGCATTTCCTTCTATTAATGGCACAATTAAGTAAAAATATTACTATTTACAACCTTTAAAATCTGATATTTATAGATATGTTATTGATAAATCTAAAGATACATATATATTTGAATAATACTCAATGAAACTAGAAGAATATATTTTATAGTACTGCTTAGATGAATGGAATTAAATTCCAGACATTAAGTTAAAGAAACATCTTCATGATATTTTATGGATTGTTCAAATTTAAGATTAAGAGTATTTAATGTAATTTTTTTAAGTTAGACATGGGTAGAAATTAAATTTTTAAAAATTCCATGATGATAAGTAAGGAGTATTTTTAGCAGAGAGTAAAAATTATATAAAACTACTTAATATCCTTGATTAAATCGATGATTTTTTTATTAAAGGATATTGTATATCATTGTATTAAGGGAAAGATTGTAAGAGTTTATTTTAAGTACTTCAGTTTAGAAAGAAATACTCTCTCTAATATACTATTGATGAACTATAATAATTCTTTTTCGCAAATATAATACTAATGCTTAAGAGATAAATATAAAATGTTTCTATTTATAATTACATCCTAATTTAAAATTAATATATGATTTTAAACTCAATTTAAGAAAATAATAATTAAGTTGTTTCATTAGTGTAAATGATAATAGAGATGATTCTCCTTAGACCTATTGATAATTTTACATAAGAAATTACAAAGTTAGAACATCCACTTCGTTAATTCCTTTCAGATATCATATAAAATGATAAAACCCCTCAATAAATTTTTGAATAAATGGTATTTCTTAAACCATTTATAGAAATTGATTTTTAATTGGCTCCAAATTAAAAAGAAAATTCCTATTCATTTTACATCCAAAATATGAAGCATTAAATAAATTTTCATTTAAGAATGAAATAATTTCAAAAAGTCATGACTTTAATAAATGAGGTTGAAGATTATTTGAAAATTCATCATTATTAAATATCATCAGACTTGCTGACTCATTTTATTTTCTAATTTTCAAAAAATCTAAATAGTTATATATTAAAATCAAATGAAATAAAAAAAATACTGGACATTTTATTAATTTATTATTTTAAAGTATCAACTTTATTTGCTTTAAAAAAAGAATTTGAACCTATAATCTCAAAGTTAATTATTGGCTTAAAAAAGAGCAGTGCATAGTTAAGAGTTATGTTTCGATAATTAAGTTTAAACATAAAACTAGAAAATTTATCTGAAATAGAATAACACATAATTTTAAAAAGAAGGATTAATGAGAAAAAGGAAGGATAATCTTCAATAAGCTCTTTTGAACGTTTAAATTTAATAAATACTTTGAGAAAAAATAAAGATTATATTACAATTTTGATATAATATCAGACCTAATTGCAAAGATACTTAAATTAATTCTAATCGATATTGGCTATTCATTCTTATTTTAACAAAAATTTTCTTCTTGCCGGTATTCATTACTCAGAAATTATACAAAGTTAAGAATTGTTGGTATCCCATGATCCAGCACCATAATTTTTAGATATACCCCTTGATCACAGCCCTGGTTTGATAAATCTTGAATAATCATCCCCTACTGATGATGATAATCAAATAAATGAAAATTTAGACACAAGAATCGATGAATAAACTGAGGGAGATAAATTATATCTGACTTAGTTAACCTATTTTAAGTTTTTATAGTTGATCAATTTATATGATAGTAAAAATGAGCGCTTTATGGATTATTATACAGCTTTCAAAGAAACTGAAAGTGGCTATGAAACAGTTTATAGTTACTATTTAAATTAGTTAAAATTATTGAATAAAGAAAAAATCTTCTCATAAGACCAAAAGTAAGAGCTTAGATGCGATGTAGGAAAATACATAATAATTATGTAATTAAGATGGAATGATCTTAGCAGAAAAAAGTTTCTTAAAATAATACCATCTGATGACGATGACTTTATGAAATTTTAAATTATGGTTTTTTCTAATATTAAAATTACATTAGAAAATAGATTAATCATTTAGAATTAAATTGATACTACTGGTTACAGTAATGTTGATACATATTATTGTATGTATTAAATTAGGCTTATTTAACAAATGTTTCATCTTGATAACATTTAACCTATAAATCATAATTTACCCAACAAAAATGAATTAAACATTAAAAAAACCAAAAAGCAAACTCAAATTGAACTTTTAAAAGAGTATCATTAAAGTCTTCATATTTAAGATGACAGTTGGTTTTTTCACCCTAGTTTAGAAGAATTTTAGGTATTTTATTATTTATCTATATGCTTTGCTTACTCCCCAAAGCATTTAGAAAACTTTAATCTCTAAAACACTTTATAAATTGAAAAGGCAAAAGATGGAATCAAATAATTTTTGCCTATTCCAAAATTTTATTGTTAAACTTTAAAATTCACTTAAATTAGCAATGAATTAGCAGATGAATTAATATTTGATGCATCTTTGAGTTAATATTAATAATATTAACTTTTTTGTTAATTTTTGAATTGCAATGTTAGAATAAATTTACGACTTAGAAGTACTTATGAAAAAATTTTGGAAAATATAAATGAAGATTTCCATTCCTCCATTTTAGTACTTGGTTTATTACACTCATTTTTATAATGCTAGTAAAATGAAGTAGTTGATTTAATGTATTAATTAATTTAAAGATTGTTATAATCATAAGCATTTATATTTCATAAATGTCATAATGGATTTGAATAAGACTTATTGATATTAGATAGTATATTTAGAGATAACAATAATTGTCTGCCTACTCCATCTAAATATCTTTTTGAATACACAAATAGCTTCTTGTATTTTGATGATGTAAAGTTTAATTGTTAATATTTGTTATTCAATCTTATGATGCATTAAGATTTTTTTTTAATTTAAGAAATAATTGAAGAATGCCTTTCCACTTTGAAACACTATCCCTAATTGATTCGAATTATGCATCTATTTGAATCATTAGTAGAAAGTGTAAAGGCCATGATTGGATATTAGATACCAAAATAATAATTTAAGTATAATTATCATTAAATATTAAGTTTTCGATTAAATGATTATACCGAAGGTACTTTAATTCACGCTCTTCTAGCTCATTTTTAATGTAAATACTACATTAATTTGATTGATTATGAAAATGCACTAAAATATTCAGAAATTATACTCTAGTATATAAAAACGTTTAAGAAATAAGAAAAAACAATAGTTTCACTATTAAATGATTAGCTTGTATTAACTTATTTTATCTTAGATTTAAGAATATCAGAGCGATTCTTAATTTGACGAGTTGCAAATTAAGGATTATGAATTTCTTATAGAAGAAAATACTGATTAAGATTATATTCATTTATTTAATCGAGACTTAATTAATGAAGCAATACTTAATCACTTAAGGATTTTAATAAATGTAGAAAAAAGTCTGCCTAAAATTAATTATCTTTTTTCTTTTCAATTATAATTAGAAAACAAAATTCATCTATGTTACTTGCAAATGGTTTATGCTATGTATTTTAACTTTTTCTAGAATAACCAAAATTCTTAATTACAGTCATTGCTATCAGACTCTTCTAACTAAATAGATTAAATTAAATTCAAGATAAAAAATGAGGAAACTAAATAAAAAGTTTATTTTTCTTTGAAAATGAATATTCTTTCAGACATCACAGCTATTGATCATAAATTAAAGGTATTAGACTTTTAGTTGAGCATTTTTTAAGGAGGAAAAAACGGAATAAGCTAGAAGCTAATTACGAATTGGACTTCTTTGTGTGCTTAAAATACCATAGATGGGTATTCTAAAGTTTTCTTAGCTAATAACAATATAGTTCATCCTTATATTTCTATGATGTATTTATTATAATGTGAATCATATCGAGTTTTAAATTAAATATTGAAAGCTTAATCTATGCTTGACTAAGCAGAAATGGGATTGAAAAACTGGTTTGAAACTAATAAACATCCATTAAAAGGGTTGTTGTTTTTTCATAAAGGATGTTAAGATAGGTGGCTTTATAGTTAATATTTAATTTGTGTTTAAGAAATTCTGTGTTTAAGGGAATTTGATAAAATAGAAATAACAATTATTGTTAAAGGGCTAATTTCATAAGAGATTTAACTTTTAAAGGCTTTTGATTATTATCATTCCAATCTATTAAAAAATATAAATGCTCATTTGGCAAATTATGTTTTCTCATAAATTGGTAAACATATCAAATAAGATGTTGAATTAAAATTTAAACAAAAGGATGCAAAAGCAATTTTAGACAATCTTATTGAATCTAGCTCAATTAAATCTTTAAATGGTGTTACTTAATTTTTAGATGTAATTTATAGTATATAATTAAGGCTCTAGCAATATTCAATTCATTTGAAACGGAGCATAAATGTATTGATATCATCAGGAAAGCAATTATGGATGAAGAATTGTGATCTTCTCATTCATATATAATTTTAACTTATATTATAATATTAATTTAATATTTTGTATTATTATTAATACATACTACTAAACTCAAATTGACCTAAGCTTGGAAATCATTAAACGTATTAATATTCTCTAAATGTATTTTGATGATTATTTTAAAGATGAATGAGTTATAAAGAAACAAAAGCCTAAAAAGAACAAATGAATTTTTTAACTTAAATATTGAAAAAGAAAACAAAAATCTATATGAATTTATAATCTTGATTCCTCTTCTAAATTAGATTGAAATAAAGATTGATGGAAAAATATTTCCTTAATTTTTCTAATCTTTAAAATTTCAATGTTTATTTCAATGTAGGACAAAGTAAAATCTTCAAATGAAGCTTAAGCACAATAAATTATGAGAATTGTCCAAATTAAAAATAATTTTAAGATTATTAAATTTGGAGGATGGAAACTAGGAATTAAAATAAACAAGTTAGAATAAAAAAGAATGGACTAACCTCAAAAAAATAGATAACCTTCAATTTAAAATAGTTTAGAATAAAGTATTATAGATAAGTAATATAATTAGTCAAAGAATAAATGACTAAATTTTTAAGGTAAGACACAAAGAATCTGAATTGAGAGTGTCAAAGAAACAGGACAGTATAAATGAATCTGCAGATGCTTTAGGTTTAACCTTATAAATAAATGGTTCTTAAGGCTTGCACATATATTACAAACATAATTAACGATAAGAATAATTTTATTGGGGATTGGTGAAGAAAATTTTGAAAATTAACACTAATATAGGAGAGGAAAAATTAAAGATTGGGCCATTAAATAAAGCGATATTGGAATATTGGTTAATTAAGGAAAATAAAATCAAATTGATACTAATATATTAAGTCAATAATAATAAGCGATGAATAGAGCATAAAAATTTACATTGAAATATTAGTAGTATTAGGATATTTTACAATGAGATAATGAGAGATTCAAAATCTATATGATTATGGTGTACATTAGTAAAACGAATCCTCTAAAAAAAAAGATTTAACACAAAAATTAAATTAACAGTCATTATCCATAATATAAATTTAGGAACATAGTTCTTTGAATAATATATTTTTAAATTTTTTCAAAGCAAAAAGTAATTCAACAATTTAATTAAGTCATATTTTTTTTTATTAAAGATCATAGTTCTAATTAATTCATTAATAAATGTAAAAATATATTTTATTTAAATCTCATTATCTATCATTTCAATCCCCATATCTCTATTCTTCTATCATACTATTTTTTGGTATATTTATTCTTTCCAAAAACCTACATTTTGACCTTTCATTTTATATTAACCATTACAAGTGATTGATTTTGAAATCCATTATTAATAATGAAACCCTTTAATTAATTCCACCCATTTTCCAATCTTTTTCTAATTTCCTTCTAAATCATATGATCCACCACCACTATTTTCATACAATTATTGATTTAAATATTCTTATAATTTCTTTAATATTTACATTTATATATTTACATTTTATTTAAAAAAATTAAACAGATTGTAATATATAAATTTTTAAATTAAATAATATAGAAATGGGAAAATTTTGGTCAAAATAATAAGCTATCGAATTGAAAAAAGTGAAATTAAATTAATTATAAAACAATTTAAAGTAAGGATTATGGAAAGAACAACTGTTAGATTAACAATTAGATGTTTTTGAAATGGGAGAATATTTGAATGGTCAAAGAATAGGAAAATGGATCTGGTTGAAATCTAATAAAATAATGTACTTTTATTTCTCATTAAGAAGTGCTGGGGGATTTTATGATGACAGGGGAAAAAAAAAAGGAAAATGGAGTGAATTATAAAATATTAATAAAATGGTAATTTATTGGGGAGAATACAATATGAATAATATGAAGGTAGGTAGATGGGATATTATGTGTTGTAAGTGGAATGAAAATGAATATAAATAAATGTAAATATTAATGAATTTATAAGAATATTTAAATCTACAATAATTGTATATAGTGGTGGTGGGTCATATGATTATGAAGGAAATTAGAAAAAGATTGGAAAGTGGGGAGAATTAGGTGAAGGGTTTTGTGAAGAAGCTTAAGTCACTTATAATGGCAAATATGACATGAATAATATGAAGGTAGGTAGATGGGATATTATGTATTGTAAGTGGAATGAAGATGAATATAAATAAATGTAAATATTAATGAATTTATAAGAATATTTCAAATCTACAATTATA